>OZ018331.1:24172907-24672907 GCA_963969495.1 Ceratothoa steindachneri | reverse complement strand
TCGGTCTGCAAAGCACTATTGCAAAATACCTTTAAGTATTTGCAATGCATAAAGCTATTATATGCCGCTGCTATGACGTCATAAGACTGGGGTTAAAAAATTCATTGCACCAAGTCAAAAAATATATATATTACCAACGATGCCGCTAATCATCATCATCATCATCATCAATAACTCTATAATTTAAGAAGGGGATTTTTTTAAGTACTTGAATAATAATTTCATCTTAGTTTGGTTATGACAGGTTTTTTTCTATCAAAATTATTCCTAATAATTATTTTATCAAAAAACAAATTGGTGAAGTTCAGAAATAAATATGTGGTGCACACAATATATTCACACACAAACCCATGAAGTAGTAATGTGTACACTCAGCCAATGTAAATAAATTTGTGTCAAACGAAACAAAATGAAACTCGAACGAAACACTAAGATGTAACTGGTTATTTTGGAACCATTCTCAATAATGATTTCAATAGCAAAGAGGATCACAAAACGAAGTGGATTATAAATATATCAAGGTGATCCTCTCATCATCCTTTGATCATACTAACCTTCCAAAACCTCTTCAAACCTTCCCCCCATAAATATAAGTATCGAAATTTTGTGAATTTTTTAAAACCCAAGGAATTACAAATGGTGAAGTTCAGAAAATTTATTTTTATACGTCTTCTATAACTATATTGTAACAACGGGATATTTTGAAAGGGGCAAATTTAGTTTAGAGTTCCTTTTTAAAATTATTATAATTGGCGAAGTTCAGAAAATTTATAAAAAATTAACCATGGCTGATTTTTTTGGAATTTAAATTTTAATCTTAGTAACGAAGCGCAAGCTTCCCCCGTAAGGGGAGGGGGGCGAAGACATTGCCTGGTTGATCTATTATATAGAAGGTTAGGGTTAATAGGTTAGCACGTTTTAAAAAAAATTATTTCGCTAAGTTAGATTTTTTTTGTCTTGGAATCTTCAAATTTAAGTGGCATCTTCATAACCTTCTCGTTAAATCTAATTCAGCCTCGAAATGACAATAATATTCCGGCGGGAATATCAAGTAAGTATGCAAGTAATTTCACTTGGGTTAGGCCAAGGTTCAGGTAGGCTTTTCTTTCTGTTGTTGTTTTTAGGTTAGATTATTTTTTTTGTTTCGTTTACTTTGTTTTTAGTAAATCTTTAGCCTATGTGTAGTTTTTCTACCGGAAAGGTCCAGAAAAGAAGCCTATTCTGGTGGCACGCCATGGCATAGCCTTCAGGTCAAAAATGATTGTTCTATACATTATTATTTTGATAATATCACTTTTTTTCCAGATTAGGTATATTTTAGACTTAAATATTTGGGCAACTCAGATTTTATGTCTACAAAACCCTCACTTAAGGTGTGCGGAAATATGTGAGCGGAAAAAGAAACGGTGATGATAGGGAAAAGAAAACACAAGTATGTTAGAAACACATAAAAAAAAGAGATCATTGAGCAATCAAAAGATATGTCGCTAGGGCGAATATGTGCTGAAAAAAAAACCGTTTCTGGTAGGCCAAAAGCGGTAACTGGCAGGGAAGTGAGAAAAGTAAGGAGAGCAGCATTCAAGAAGCTCATTCTACGATTAAGCCTATATTGGAAAATGCTGACGTGAGAAATGTGTCGAAAGCATCCAGAAATAGGGTGTGCAAGAACGTGGCTGAGCAGAAACTAAAGGTTTCTTGCCCTCGTTTGTGTGATGTGCGATACATCCATGCCCTGATTTCAACCTCAGACGGAGGAGTTGCGCAACACTTCATTTTTCCAACAAGACAAAATGCTCCATGTCAGGCTTTACCAAAGCATGGCTTGAAGATAGTCTTCACGGGTTAAAGATGCCTGGATTGACCACCTCTACTAAAAGGCCGATATGTGTGGAACCTGTTCCTACCACGACTAAACTGCTCCCCGAACCTCCTCACCGCAAGTTATCACTACCAAATATCCCACCCGATAATGAATCGCTGTCCTCCACGGCCCGATCATGAGGGAGGTGGAGGTCGTAAGCGCTCTCTACCTTCTCTCAACGATAGCCCCCCCCCCCCAACTAGAGAGAGGAACCCTTCCTTTATTTTTGAAAACATATTACAAAAGAAAATGACATTTTTATGTTTGAAAAACAATTGAAAGATTATTTAACAAGGTTATATGTGTGAAAAATAAGGAAAATCTATATAAAGTTAAAATTTAACGGCAATGGGAGGGAAGGGTGGGCGATGCGGAGAGTTGTTGACTCGGTGACACGCTGCTAAAACTGCCGTGCCGCCTTATTCATTTTGTGTATAGAAAGGACAGAGAGGGATCCCTGTGTAACACAGGCGAACAGACAGTCATAGAGGAATGGTTGCGGAAATAACTTGAGAAAAGATAGCAAGAGTTGATAGGTCGGTGGCTAGACACCGATGCGTGGTGTTGTGTGGTTTCGTTGGTCTCGAAATTTTGTGACTGGACGACGGTTGGAGGTTGGTCAGGAAGGAGAGCGTGTCTGCTCAGTCGGAACCGCGTTATTCATGATGCCTTTAGTTTATACGAAGAACGGTATGGGTTGTGGGTGGTCATGGGCCGCGGGGTATCGCGGTGCCATCACATACTTCTTACATGTAGTGCGGTGTATAATGGGTCTCTGGCGAGTTTTCCGAGTTGTTTTGTGAGTCTGGTGTGAGCGTATGTGTTGAGGGGTGCTAATTTGTCGTTGTCGTGTAGTGTGGCCATTCTCGAGTACAAAGGAGAACGGCAAGCACGCTTCAGAGCGGAGTTCTGAATGCGCTGAGCCTTCCGCTTCTACGCGTCACTCGCGGCTACGAGTGACAGTGGGGCGTACGTGAGAATAGGTCGCACGAGTGTTTTGTAAAGGTGTAACTTTAGTTTTTTGCACGCAGGGTAGAACCTGGTCAGCGATGTGTTTGTACGTGAGGCTCTTGCTTGTCTTATGTTCTGGTGTATAATGAACCTGAGGGTCTTGTCGAAAGTTACCCCAATGATTTTTGTACGTTGTGTATATTCGAACCTTGTTGGGTTTAGATGGTTCATGTCTGGTGTGAGTGAGAAGAATTTTAAGTTGTGCATGAAGTGATCTCTTGCGCCGTAGAGTGTCATCTGTGTTTTCTGAGGATTCGTGGCAATCAGCCATTTATCCTTGTAATCTGTCTTATCGTCTAGTATTGTTTGTGCGTGGAGTGCGATTTCTTCTGGATCACGGCCGCTGACGAGAATGGTCCCGTCATCGGCGTAGGCCACTGTGTATGTGTGACAGCAGTTTTCGGGTTGGCGTGGGGTGTCGTTTGTAAACGTATGTATAGTGTGGGTGCCAGTACGCTTCCTTGAGGAACGCCTGAGCGTGGGGCGAAGGGTTGTTAGAGGGTATTATTGTATTTTATGTCGCATCTCCGTTCAGTGAGATAGTGCGAGAAGAGCCTTCTGGTGCAGAGAGGTAACTCCGTATTGTTGGCGAGTTTCCAACGGAGTCCCTCGAGCCACAATTTATCGAAGACCTTCGCAACGTCCTTGTTGATGGAGAGTCTTTTGATGTACCTGGCGGGTTTTTTTCTGTATTCTGTCATGAACGATGGTCACGGATGCCTGAGTTGACCGGCCTCTCCTAAACCCATATTGGTGGGTGGAGAACTCGTCCCTCTCTTCCAGGTATTCCCGTAGGCGGCAGTTGATCATTCGTTCGAGTATTTTGCCTAAGTGCTCTAATAGAGCAATAGGCCTGTAGTTGTTTGGGTGTTTTAGGTCTTTGTCTTGTTTGTGTAGAAGTATGTTGTGAGAGACTGAATATTTTAGGGAAGTGGCCTGAGGCTAGTGAGGCGTTGAATAGGTGTGTTAGTGTGAGGTATATGTTTGCGGGGAGGTTGTGTATTAGTGTAGCTGGTAGCCCAGAGGGGCCAGGGGCACGTTTTGATGTAGTTTTTATGTAGTTTTGTTTCCTCAACGGTGATAGGAGTGGTCAGTGTGGATGTGTAGTCGAGCAGCTCCATTCGTATCAGGAAGCGGGCCTTAGCTTGTGAGCGTGGGGTCGACACCACTCCTGGACTTCCTGGAAGTGCTCCCCAGCGTGTGGTTTGGGTGGGTTGTGTGTATGTACTGTGTCCCAGTGGGACCTAAATGCGTCGAGGATGACGTTAGTGTCTGTGACTGTTTGGTTGTTTACTTGGAGGGTGATGGGTTTGCGTGGATCAGTGCCTATCATCCTTTTTACGTGCCACCAGAAGAAGGAAGGGTCCGTGAAACGGGGGTCGTCTGCGATGCGGACGACCTCTCGCTACTGCCGGTTCCTATCTAGCTGCACGCACTGTAGGATGCGGGCACGTAAGTGATTTATGTTGTGTTGTCGTGGGCCTCTAGTGTAGTGATTATTGTACTGTGTGATGAATCTCTGAGTGTGTATGGAAAATGTGAAATGTTTTATGCAAGTATAGGTTTTTTTTTGTGGTGAGTGTAGGTTACGTGCTGTGGTTATAGTGTTTAGGATTGAACACCAGTGGTCGTCTAACAGGTCTGGATTAGTGTGCTGCAGGTCGAAGTTTTGTGGCGCGTTTTCTGTTATGTGTCTCTTGAACTCTTCCTAGTTTGTGTTTTTGTAGTCGAAGAGAGGTGGTGTAGGTATGAGTATACGAGATGTGGATATGATGAGGCATATAGGTATGTGGTCAGAGAGTACGTGGGGACCCGGTGAGATGTGCATGTAGAAGCGCGTGGCGTGGTCGTTGCGGAAGACCACGCCCGGAGACGTAGTACCTCCGTGAGGACCGAAGAATGTGGGGAAGGCCGGGCCGATGTGTTTGCAGCGATAGCGCGGCAAGGCACCGGCCAAGTACCTTCCTGCATTATTAGTAGTTTGAAAGGAGTGTTGGGTGAAAGGCGTTAAGGTCCCCTGCAAAGAAGATAGGGAGGTTGTGGTTTGATAGAGCCCCGAGTGGGACTTCTATGTTTAATTTTAGGCGTGGTGGTCTGTAGTGTGTGACCACTAGAATGGGGCCGGAGCTTTTTTGTACTTTGCAGGCTAGAAGAGAGTCGTCTTGTGTTTGGATGATGGAGTGGTGTATTAAGCGCTTTACTAGGATCGCTGCTCCTAGGTGCAGCACCTGTGGAGATAGGTACGTGTGGTAACCTGCGATGCGGAGTCTGTTGTTGGGAGGATGTAGGCTGGTCGAGTTCAAGAGTACTATGTCAGGTCTTTGTGTGTTTAGGATCTAGTTGGCAACAGTATGGCGAATACCGTGCCAACTGCGTACGTTTAACTGAGTGCGCGTGATGCTGATTTACCGGGGACCGTTCCTCTCTCTTTGGTTATTGCCCAGGAGGCGTGAGGAGCCAGTACCTTTACCCGTGTTGGCTGTTGTTTGGGGGGGGGCAGGGTCAGCAGTGTTGTTGGGTGGGCAAGCCGTGGTGGAGGGGAGTGTGTGTTCTGTGGAAGGAGGTTTCGAGGCAGCGGTCTTTGAAGCACGGTTGGAGAGGGAAGTTAGGAGCAGAGGTGGAGGGAGTAGAGCTAGGAGATGAGGGGCTAGAGATAGTAGGGGAGGTGCAGATTATGAGAGATTTGGAGAAAGAAGGAAGGGTGGAAGGGGGAGAAGGAACAGCAGGAGGTGTGGGGGGGTCGGCTTTATGCGTAGTTGTGTGTGTGGGGGGCTTAGGGGAGGGGGAGGGGGAGGTTGTGGTGTCAGTGGGAGTGGGGTTGGAAGCTGTGAGAGGGGGGCTGGGGACGGTTGGAGGGGGGTTGGTGGCAGTAGGGAAAGGAGTGGAGGTTGCCGAGAGGGGAGTTCTGGAGGTAGGAGGAAGTTTAGGTAAAGAGGTGGAAGGAGTGGGAGCCTTTGAAGGTTGGAGAAGAGGGAGTTGGGAGAGAGGTGGGAGCAGTAGGCAGACGGGTAGGTAAGGAAGGTGCAGTGGCGTGAGTTGCCGGGACAGAAGGGCGGGAGGAGGCGGGAGCGTGGTGAAGGTGGGGGCCGATGGGTACAGGGGGAGAGGTGTACGTGCCCACCGGGATGGGGAGGAGGTCAGGTCTTCTATTCGTGTGCTCGTCGATTAGAGAGAACACCTTCTCGGGAAAGTTGATCTGCTTCAGCCCGTGCGAGGCGAAGAGTGTATTGAGTATGTTTGCGTATAGACGGGGGTCGCCCCTCGACATGTCTTTTGCCACCGTTGAGAGCAAGGCAGCCAGGTGCATCTTCGGGTTTGTGGTCTCGTTAGGCGTATGGTGTGGAGTCGGGATGGGTGTCGGTAGCAGTGGGGGTTTCTGGGTGTAAGGAGCTAGGGTGGGGCAGGTGACGGGATATGTGGGTTCGTTGGGGGTGCTGCTGGGGTTGGGTTTTTCTGGGGTAGGACAGGGGGAGGTGCGGACACCGTTGCGCTGGCAGCTGCGGCAAATGTTCTTATGAGGCAAAAGGGGGGCGGTGCGGAGTGTGTGGTTGTGCGGACGCCGTATAACTGCTACGGCTTCCGAGCGGGACTTACCTAAGTAAGGGCATTTGGGGTTAGCGGCGACATGGTCACCGCCACAGTTGGAGCAGAAAGGTGCGGTGGCTGTGCAGGTGGTCTAGTGGTGTCCCACGACACTGCACTTGGAGCAGACTTGGTCTGCTTGACATGTACGTGCTATGTGTCCGGCTTTATAACACCGGTTGCATTGTGTTGGTCTTGTTGTGTTGTGATTCCATGTTATGTGGGTGTGTGAGTGTGCCGCAGACCTTGATAACTCGGTCGAGCAGCAGTGTTTTGTTGTTTTGGTCGGACAGTGTGATTACTGCCCAATGTTTTGTGGGGTTGTAGTATAGATTTCTGATGACATACTCCCCATACTTCTGTCTGAGGTGTGTGCGGAGGTCATCAGTGATGCGTATCTGGTGTCTTTTTAGTACACCGTCGGCTAGTTTTGTTTGAAGGTCTAGTGCGGCGAGTGTGTCAGGTGCGTTTTGGCTTGTTTTTTGTTTTTTTTAGAGCCCATCTGGCGACTGCCCACTTGGACATATGTCGGGTGCGTTTTGGTGGAATGTTACTGCATCCTCCTGTGAGCGGAAGACGAGCTTGTGGACTGTATGTGTTTTTATTATGTTTGTGATGGGGGTGTCATGAGTAGCAGCTAAGTTTAGGAGTGTATGTTGGTCGTTCGTGGTGGGGCTCTTGTCTTTTGTGTGTAGTAGTGTGAGGTGTGACGTGCTAATTGACATTTTGCTTTACCTTTTCTTTTTCTCTCTTTTTATGGTGGTCCCCCGCCCCACCCCGCCGGTACCGACCCTATGAAGATGATTCGAATGTGTTGATAAATGATGAGTGAGTATGAACCTAGTGGGCTCCTTAGAGGGTGTAAAAACATGGCGGACTTAATGATGACTGAAGCCAGAATCAACTGACTCCAGTCGGGGTGCCGCGCCCTCTATTGGGTTTTTGGTATTTCCCATTTACGTCCGACATCTCACAGAGACGGTAGAGTCTCCCTCTGTGGTCTTGGACGGTGCCGCAGGGTAGGGTATTAATCTTCCCACGTTGGTAACTGAGTCCCAATCCAGGTTTGCTCCTTCCTTTGGGTTCCACAGCGGGCTAAACCTCAGACCTCCTTTCCCCAAAGTTTGCAATTATGCCCTTTCTAATCAGAATGGCATAGTTGCAACGGAGCTCTATGTGTAGAGTCACATTCACAGCGCCAGATCACGGCGGGGAAGGGATGGGGGATGGGTAGCACGTCATATCACTATGACGTGCCAGGGAAATAAAGGAATTTTTATTCAGGCGGGGGGGGGGCATGGGGGGTTGGATCGAAGATCTCGCAGGTCCCGTAGATAGCTGGCTGACTGTAGATTACCGTCCACGGTATGGCTTGCGGAAAATCGGAAGGTTTTGGAGTTGACTTCCCTCTAATTTTCCTCCTTTGCCGGCTGTGACTTCTCGTAGAGCATATATAGCTATGAAGATTCTTCCAAGTGTGCGTGTATCTGCCGCCTCTCTGGTACGCGCGCTTATATACCCATGACCGTTGTAACGGTCAAAAAGGCACGGGCCATGCCATATTATGTTCATAGGCTATGTTCAGGGCGGCCCTTCTAGAGACTTTGGAAAATCTGGTGCGAGAGATGTCCGAGAGGGCCAGCAGGATCTCCTCCAGAGTTTGCCCCGTCCTATGTTCTCAGGATGAACAGCACGGGTCATATAGCCCGCTACTGGCTCTATATCTTTAAGGATCCAGCACAAATGCAAAATTTTCCATGTTTATTTATATCAAATTCACCCATGATAAATGCAAAATATTCAATATAATAATAATAATAATGATACACATCAATCAGTAACCACTTTACGCTTGCTCTGGTTCTTCAGTTTGAGGGTTGAGCTTGCATTGCCTGTGCAATTTCTTCTATTCTGGGTTTGGTCACAAAAAGAGCTACACGGGGGTCAGATGACCCGTAGAGTCTGTTACGTTTCTTGGTCTTCATTCCAAGGACAGTAGAGAAAGCTCACTCGCAGAGATAAGTGATACAAAATCTTATGACAAGTTGGACTGCTCGAGAGGCTAGTGTTGGTTATATCTTGCAAACAAGAGATCCAGAAAGTGTCTAGACCAGCCTTGGCCTCAAACATTCTCAGGGTGATAAATTCTTCTTTTGCTGGACAGTCCTCATCAGGAATGATATCTTTACTCACACCAAAAGGATTTCTTACCCATTCACTATTCAAATTTGGAAAGTACTTCCGCAAGCTTTATAAGAGGTTGGTAAAGTGATCTCTAATGTCTGTCTTCAGGGGTTGAGGATATCTTCAGCGTATCAAGGAAGGCACCCAATGTCGGAAAGTGGGCAAAAATTCCCTTTCTAACACGCCTAATCCATGTTGCAATTTCCCACAAAAGGAAGCCATGTTTTCTCGAAGTTCCAGTGACGTGGTCTGTCTGTCATTGACCAAATTAGCTTCACTATCTACCGAAAACCAACCCATTCTAACTCTTATATCCATTTCTTTTCTCATCGTGATATTAACATTAAGCGAGCCGTTGCATCAGATATGTTTTTGAGACCACTCAGGATATGTGACCCTTGCTTTCTAGAAGACGAGATTACATATATGACCTGCAGTTTCATTGAATTAAATTATCCCCTCCACGTGATCAATGAAAGTTTATCTAAAGCAAAATCTACTCATTACCGTCCCAAAGATAAAAACAAATTTAGTAATACGAAGTGTCTATCCCTCTCTTTTTCTCCCCTCCTCAAAGGAGTGAACAAAGTTATTTCTCCAGACCGAACCACATTTAAATACCCTTTTTCTATCCTTAAATCTTTCCCTTCGACCAAGCCCGTGGATCAGCCAAATGAAGCAGGTGTATATTTAATCCCGTGTGGCTCTACAAACTGTCCCTCATTTTACATACGAGACCGGAAGAACCTTAACAAAACGAATTTATGAACAAAGAGGGGATCTCAGACGAGGCAGTACCACATCCAGTATTTTTAATAATATTAGCAATTTCCACCACCAAATTGACTATTCCAAGGCACAAATCATATATAATTGTGAAGATTTCCGTAAAAGAAAAATAGCAGAATCTATATTAATAGGAGAAATTCCCAATTTTAATTTGTCAGATGGGCGATTGAAATGCAGCCCCCATTCACGTAACCTCATCGTAAACATCTTAGTCAACGATATTAGACTCGCCCTCCTGATTAACCCTTAACCGCAAAGATGAAAATCTTGTAACATAAACACAAAAGTGGGGTGTAGCATACCCTATTTTTGGATCAAGAAAAAAACTACTTGCGTTCAAAAAATTTTATTTAAAATCTACTCATTACCGTCCCAAAGATAAAAACAAATTTAGTAATACGAAGTGTCTATCCCTCTCTTTTTCTCCCCTCCTCAAAGGAGTGAACAAAGTTATTTCTCCAGACCGAACCACATTTAAATACCCTTTTTCTATCCTTAAATCTTTCCCTTCGACCAAGCCCGTGGATCAGCCAAATGAAGCAGGTGTATATTTAATCCCGTGTGGCTCTACAAACTGTCCCTCATTTTACATACGAGACCGGAAGAACCTTAACAAAACGAATTTATGAACAAAGAGGGGATCTCAGACGAGGCAGTACCACATCCAGTATTTTTAATAATATTAGCAATTTCCACCACCAAATTAACTATTCCAAGGCACAAATCATATATAATTGTGAAGATTTCCGTAAAAGAAAAATAGCAGAATCTATATTAATAGGAGAAATTCCCAATTTTAATTTGTCAGATGGGCGATTGAAATGCAGCCCCCATTCACGTAACCTCATCGTAAACATCTTAGTCAACGATATTAGACTCGCCCTCCTGATTAACCCTTAACCGCAAAGATGAAAATCTTGTCACATAAACACAAAAGTGGGGTGTAGCATACCCTATTTTTGGATCAAGAAAAAAACTACTTGCGTTCAAAAAATTTTATTTCTGAAAAAATCAACAAAATGTTCAATCCTTCCTCATTTTTTTAATGATTAAACATCCTTGAATAACTGATTTTTTCTGGTACTAAACATTAATGAAACATAAATATTGAAAATTCATTTTTTTCCTGACGAATCGAAAATAAAAATTTCCCGTAAATGAAATTTCCATAATAAACAAACAGGCTTCCTGTCATGGTGAGGTGGGTCCTCTCGCCTTTCCCTCACCAGCCCTCAGCTCTCTGGCACCACATCTCACTGAAATAAAGATTGACAAAAAAGGGTCAAGATTTAACACAGAAAAATTACACTACTTTATCTTTATGTTTTGTTACCAGTCATTACTCCTCTAAATACGTCCTAATTGATGCATAGAGTGTGTATTACAGATGTATGATAATATAATATAATATATATATATATATATATATATATATATATATATATATATATATATGTCGTAGAATGCCTCCCTTTTTTGTTCTAAGAGTGCTAATATATTGATATCTTAATATCTTAAAGAATAGAGCCGTTGGAAACACGTAAGGATATAGAGAATGACCTGCAGTTTCATTGAATTAAATTATCCCCTCCACGTGATCAATGAAAGTTTATCTAAAGCAAAATCTACTCATTACCGTCCCAAAGATAAAAACAAATTTAGTAATACGAAGTGTCTATCCCTCTCTTTTTCTCCCCTCCTCAAAGGAGTGAACAAAGTTATTTCTTCAGACCGAACCACATTTAAATACCCTTTTTCTATCCTTAAATCTTTCCCTTCGACCAAGCCCGTGGATCAGCCAAATGAAGCAGGTGTATATTTAATCCCGTGTGGCTCTACAAACTGTCCCTCATTTTACATACGAGACCGGAAGAACCTTAACAAAACGAATTTATGAACAAAGAGGGGATCTCAGACGAGGCAGTACCACATCCAGTATTTTTAATAATATTAGCAATTTCCACCACCAAATTAACTATTCCAAGGCACAAATCATATATAATTGTGAAGATTTCCGTAAAAGAAAAATAGCAGAATCTATATTAATAGGAGAAATTCCCAATTTTAATTTGTCAGATGGGCGATTGAAATGCAGCCCCCATTCACGTAACCTCATCGTAAACATCTTAGTCAACGATATTAGACTCGCCCTCCTGATTAACCCTTAACCGCAAAGATGAAAATCTTGTCACATAAACACAAAAGTGGGGTGTAGCATACCCTATTTTTGGATCAAGAAAAAAACTACTTGCGTTCAAAAAATTTTATTTAAAATCTACTCATTACCGTCCCAAAGATAAAAACAAATTTAGTAATACGAAGTGTCTATCCCTCTCTTTTTCTCCCCTCCTCAAAGGAGTGAACAAAGTTATTTCTCCAGACCGAACCACATTTAAATACCCTTTTTCTATCCTTAAATCTTTCCCTTCGACCAAGCCCGTGGATCAGCCAAATGAAGCAGGTGTATATTTAATCCCGTGTGGCTCTACAAACTGTCCCTCATTTTACATACGAGACCGGAAGAACCTTAACAAAACGAATTTATGAACAAAGAGGGGATCTCAGACGAGGCAGTACCACATCCAGTATTTTTAATAATATTAGCAATTTCCACCACCAAATTAACTATTCCAAGGCACAAATCATATATAATTGTGAAGATTTCCGTAAAAGAAAAATAGCAGAATCTATATTAATAGGAGAAATTCCCAATTTTAATTTGTCAGATGGGCGATTGAAATGCAGCCCCCATTCACGTAACCTCATCGTAAACATCTTAGTCAACGATATTAGACTCGCCCTCCTGATTAACCCTTAACCGCAAAGATGAAAATCTTGTCACATAAACACAAAAGTGGGGTGTAGCATACCCTATTTTTGGATCAAGAAAAAAACTACTTGCGTTCAAAAAATTTTATTTCTGAAAAAATCAACAAAATGTTCAATCCTTCCTCATTTTTTTAATGATTAAACATCCTTGAATAACTGATTTTTTCTGGTACTAAACATTAATGAAACATAAATATTGAAAATTCATTTTTTTCCTGACGAATCGAAAATAAAAATTTCCCGTAAATGAAATTTCCATAATAAACAAACAGGCTTCCTGTCATGGTGAGGTGGGTCCTCTCGCCTTTCCCTCACCAGCCCTCAGCTCTCTGGCACCACATCTCACTGAAATAAAGATTGACAAAAAAGGGTCAAGATTTAACACAGAAAAATTACACTACTTTATCTTTATGTTTTGTTACCAGTCATTACTCCTCTAAATACGTCCTAATTGATGCATAGAGTGTGTATTACAGATGTATGATAATATAATATAATATATATATATATATATATATATATATATATATATATATATATATATATATATATATATATATATATATATATATATATGTCGTAGAATGCCTCCCTTTTTTGTTCTAAGAGTGCTAATATATTGATATCTTAATATCTTAAAGAATAGAGCCGTTGGAAACACGTAAGGATATAGAGAATGACCTGCAGTTTCATTGAATTAAATTATCCCCTCCACGTGATCAATGAAAGTTTATCTAAAGCAAAATCTACTCATTACCGTCCCAAAGATAAAAACAAATTTAGTAATACGAAGTGTCTATCCCTCTCTTTTTCTCCCCTCCTCAAAGGAGTGAACAAAGTTATTTCTTCAGACCGAACCACATTTAAATACCCTTTTTCTATCCTTAAATCTTTCCCTTCGACCAAGCCCGTGGATCAGCCAAATGAAGCAGGTGTATATTTAATCCCGTGTGGCTCTACAAACTGTCCCTCATTTTACATACGAGACCGGAAGAACCTTAACAAAACGAATTTATGAACAAAGAGGGGATCTCAGACGAGGCAGTACCACATCCAGTATTTTTAATAATATTAGCAATTTCCACCACCAAATTGACTATTCCAAGGCACAAATCATATATAATTGTGAAGATTTCCGTAAAAGAAAAATAGCAGAATCTATATTAATAGGAGAAATTCCCAATTTTAATTTGTCAGATGGGCGATTGAAATGCAGCCCCCATTCACGTAACCTCATCGTAAACATCTTAGTCAACGATATTAGACTCGCCCTCCTGATTAACCCTTAACCTCAAAGATGAAAATCTTGTCACATAAACACAAAAGTGGGGTGTAGCATACCCTATTTTTGGATCAAGAAAAAAACTACTTGCGTTCAAAAAATTTTATTTCTGAAAAAATCAACAAAATGTTCAATCCTTCCTCATTTTTTTAATGATTAAACATCCTTGAATAACTGATTTTTTCTGGTACTAAACATTAATGAAACATAAATATTGAAAATTCATTTTTTTCCTGACGAATCGAAAATAAAAATTTCCCGTAAATGAAATTTCCATAATAAACAAACAGGCTTCCTGTCATGGTGAGGTGGGTCCTCTCGCCTTTCCCTCACCAGCCCTCAGCTCTCTGGCACCACATCTCACTGAAATAAAGATTGACAAAAAAGGGTCAAGATTTAACACAGAAAAATTACACTACTTTATCTTTATGTTTTGTTACCAGTCATTACTCCTCTAAATACGTCCTAATTGATGCATAGAGTGTGTATTACAGATGTATGATAATATAATATAATATATATATATATATATATATATATATATATATATATATATATATATATATATATATATATATATATATATATATATATATATGTCGTAGAATGCCTCCCTTTTTTGTTCTAAGAGTGCTAATATATTGATATCTTAATATCTTAAAGAATAGAGCCGTTGGAAACACGTAAGGATATAGAGAAACGCACAATAATTCCCAAAATAAACTTATATTTTAACTTTAATAATTGAATACACAACATTTAAACATTAACTACAGCAATACTCTGAATATTATCATAAACAAGAATAAATTCAATTAGTTTGACCCTCTAAAATTGGTTAATTTCGCTACTCACAGCAATATATAAGATTTAGGCTTACGGACTCAACTGGAGTTTAAATCCCTCAGGAATGTTATTGTTTCACGACGCGTGCCGCCTAGCCAGATGTAGGTGTGCAGGATCACGATGTCCTTTTGGTGAGGGTAGCAGCTGGAAGGTCCACACGGTATTCCGGAGGGGGGGGGGGTCTTCAAGGATGAGAACAATTACGGTGCTTTATGCGGCACCTAGGTAGTCGTGGCCTCTCTGGCGAGAGGGAGTCGAACTTGGTTCTTAAACCAAGTTAACTTAGAGTGCGGTGTGACCACCGAGTAACGAGTTCGAGGGGGAGCTTTTCTCCTTCGTTACTTAATTCCTCATGGACGAGGACTGAACTCGGGGAGGGTCTTCTTTAAGGGCAAGGATCGATGAGGCGGGGTTTGTCTGACGAGAATAAGTTACTTAAAGTTCGGTTTGGTAACCAGGAACTAGCTTGAGGATGAGCTTCTTCTTAGTTCCAGTCTTCTTCAAGGGCGAGTATAACGGAGGGGGATTTCTCTGACGCGAAAAAGTTGAACTTGGTTCCTTAACCAAGTTAACTCATGAGTTCGGTGTGGCCACCGAGTAACGGGCTCGAGGGGGAGCCTTTTCCTTGTCTTAATTCCTCAAGGACGAGGAATACCCCTGGTATTTAAGATGCACCAGGATATGAGGAGTCTCTCTGACGAGAGTAAGTTGAACTTAAAGTTAACTTAACGTTTGATTTGATAACCAGGGACTAGCTCGAGGATGAGCTGCTTCTTAGCCGCTTAAGGTAGGTAGCCCTGCCTCTCTTGGAGGGTACTTCTTGGTCTGGCGAGCCAAGTAATCTACCTGTCCAGTTTCGGTAGCCCGATCTTAATTCGGGGACTTCGTCACCTGGAGACTGACGTATACTACCTCGATTTTCCTCAGTGTTCGTTATTTATAAGTTGTCACCCCACTGGGGGAGTGCTAATAGGGGGGGGAGGCTTGATGGCGGGACCAGGAGGGTTCTTATGTCCAACGGTTTTTCTCCCCAAGTCTTCCATGGGCTCCTCGTTAGCCTTCGAGCTTGGGAAAAACACGTCTCCAATTTCTTATTTGACGTGAAATTGAATCTCACTCTCCTGGGGGAGATCTTGCATTTTAACCTTTAGGTCTTTCATAGCGCCGAGTGGTGCGGCGCTGCGGTTACGCGCTTGACCCGACGATGCCTGGGGCCGGATGTCTTTGCGGTAACCGCCTCGTGACTCAACCATGAGGTAACAGGGGGGGGGGAACGATTCTTATACAATATATATATATATACATATATATATATACATATATATATATATATATATATATATATAATATCATATAATATGTGTGTGTCTGTGTGTGTACTTACCACCTCCTCAAGACACTTGGTACATGTAGGGTAGAAGTGGGACTGGCACACAGGTCGTTGGCATTTCACGCATCTGACGCGTATCTTCCGGTCTGTGGAGCGGGGGCACTCAGCACACCGTACTTGAGGGTACTTGCAGTTAGCAAGTACTTGGCCAGGTGGGTACTGTGTGTTAGCAACTGATGAGAGATCACAGACAGTAGATATCAGTGTTCTTAGTTGCCATGGGAGATTGGCAATTGACAGCCTCTTCTGAGCCCATGGCTGAATAAATTTTCTTGCAAGGTCTAGCATGCAGCGACGGCGTTTTGGAGGTCTGGTACCTCCTGTTTTTTTTCTAGATTTGACTTGTATACTACCATGGCATTGATAGTAGCGGCATTCAACATCCAGAAAAACATACAAAGGGGCCATCTTCTAGTTCTCTGGTGGCAGGAGTACAATGCACACATTTCGTCGAAAGCGTCAACCCCACCTTTGGTGCTGTTATAATATTCTATTATCTCTGGCTTTCCTTTCTCATTTAGGGTTGGCTAGAAATGCATAGATGAGAGTAAGAGAACCAACTTCTTTATACCTGTGGCTTTCCCTTCAGGCACTATGAAACCAGGGTCATGTCCTTTGTGAAGAGAAAGGCACTTGAAGCACAGTCTCTATCGTCTTTACTCTTCATCTGAGGTGGAAGTTCTCGCTTGTTTGCCTTTAGTGTTCTAACCAAGGTCATGCCACAATCCTGCAGAAAATTAGTGACAGAGCTACAGAAGTAAACGAATTATCAGTGGTCACATTTCTGTTTATGTGGTGGTATGGCTTTGAAAGTTCTTTCGTGAAATAATGTCCCAGTCCTACTCCAGCTGTGAGCCGTGTTGAATCCTTTCCTAGGTATGGCATGCATTCTAATAGATATTTAAACTTGCAATCATTTATGAGGACCATCTTTATGCCATATTTGGCTGGCTTGCTGAGTATATACATTTTGAATGGGCATCTTCCACGAAATGCAACCAGCTGCTCATCAATACAGAGATCTTCATGGGGTATGTAGTGGGTTTGACACTTTTCCATAAATTTATCAAACAGTTCCCTGCAAGGTGCAAATTTGTCAGTCTCTTTTCTTGTCTCTCTTGTCTGTGAGTCGT
The DNA here is from genome assembly GCA_963969495.1 of Ceratothoa steindachneri. Taxonomy (NCBI): domain Eukaryota; kingdom Metazoa; phylum Arthropoda; class Malacostraca; order Isopoda; family Cymothoidae; genus Ceratothoa; species Ceratothoa steindachneri. The sequence goes on along the minus strand of OZ018331.1, from coordinate 24,656,000 downwards.
CAAAGCGTAAACAGTTTATTAGAAATTCAAAACGGGCCTGCGAAATAGCAGAACGGTACAATGGTGCACCTATGTCAGTAGACCAAATGTCGCAGGTTGAGATATGGCCATCCTTCTGGCATCCAGAAAAAAATAGCACCCCAATAAGTGACGAAGTTCCTCCGGTTCCAGACTTTTATGTGTTATTGTTTTCGTGGCGTATTTATTGGCTTCACTCTCAATCCTCTTATTTGTCCACTGACAGACTATATCCAAAAATGAATCCTCCATGAACAAGTTGAAGCACTTCTCCGAGGAATCACAAGCTTGAGCTTCGGCACTTGGTCCGGGGTTACCAGAAACAATGTTCCTGGCTAGACGATGTTTGCTATTGGACTGTGGGTGGGTTGACCATCTGAACCCACTCTTACTTTCCAGAGTAGTACTCTCAAATCGTACTAAAGATGCACCATCAACTTGAGCTCGTTTCCGTTTTCTCCCACGTAACCTACCACCACAGGTTGCAGAGGAAGAAGGGGTAGCATCAGAAGAGCTGGAGGTAGCGGTCGTGTCCACGTTGGAAGCAGCATCATTAGGTGCAGCTTTAGGTGAAGGAGAAGTTACATCAGCTGAGGTGGAAGGAATACTATCTATAAAGTTCCGAGGGTGTGGTCCAGCAACAGTGCATTTTCTTTTCTTTCAGGATGATGTGCGAATTGTTTTGTTGCTGGTTTGCTTCTGTTTTTTCTTCTTCCCCGTCTCAATTTCAACATCCTCTGGCTCTTCGCCTTGTTCACCACACGATGGGACAATCCTTATCCTCATCACTATCATACAACACATCTAGCTCCATTAGATCCTCCTTTTCCCCATCACTTGCCGATACTTCAGCAACATCTTCGTTGAAGTCTTCATTTTCATCCTCAGAATCCTCACCTAAGTTTGACAAGACAGCAGTCACGTTCACCATATGTGATAGCTCCCTATCAGTTAAGAATTTCTTTGACATTTTCACTGTTTTTATTGTCTGAATTTTTTACCTGGAAAAATCTTAATATCCCTGTAAAACAATAAAGAAAATAGGAAATTATTCTTTGACACTTTCACTGTTTCTAAATATAATTTGCTTTTATTGTCGTTTTGTTTTATTTATAAATATGATTTATGTAAATATAACCTAGGACACTTTTTATTTGGCACTTTTGCTGATTTTATAGTACTTTCTTTTCTAATATATGTAATTTCTGGAAATAGAACCTGGAACACTTTTATTCATAAATGCAAAGAAATAAAAATAATTAGAAAAGACAATAAAAATATAGTACAATACATAACTCACCCAAAACACATATTTGGGGTGGTATGCACCACCAACATATCATAAAGTGAGGTACCATGTACCCCATTATGTCTCCAAAACACATATTTGGGGTGGTATGCACCCCAAATAGATTTATACTAAAACAATTAAGTGGGGTGTGCTGCACCAAAAACAAGAATAACAACAACAACAATAGGAGCACAGGACACTCGCACACCTACCCTCCTAAGGCAACCACTAGACTAAAACGACAGTGACCGGTGAAGTGCTGGCAGCTACTATGGCAGAGTTGCCAATTGTTTTTTGTTTTTTTGTGGGGTGGACAGAACTCCATGTTTGTGTTTAAGGGTTAATGGCCTTCCCCCCCCCCCGTTTTTTTTTCTTTTTGTATGCTATTTATAGGCTTTTGTAACAATTGCATTCTCAGTATACGACTGAAGAGGGTATGATTAACTACATCCTGAAACTAGTCCGTAAATTAAACTTTTTTTACTCCTGCACAGTGGTTTCACTATCATATATATATATATATATATATATATATATATATATATATATATATATATATATATATATATATATATATATATATATATATATATATATATATATATATATATATATATATATATATATATATATATATATATATATATATATATATATATATATATATATATATATATATATACATATATATACATATATATATAAATATATATAATATATATATATATATATATATATATATATATATATATATATATATATATATATATATATATATATATACATAAATATATATACATATATATATAAATATATATATATATATATATATATATATATATATATATATATATATATATATATATATATATATATATATATATATATATATATATAAATATATATACATATATATATAAATATATATAAATATATATATATATATATATATATATATATATATATATATATATATATATATATATATATATATATATATATATATATACATAAATATATATACATATATATATAAATATATATATATATATATATATATATATATATATATATATATATATATATATATATATATATATATATATACATATATATACATATATATATAATATATATATATATATATATATATATATATATATATATATATATATATATATATATATATATATATATATATATATATATATATATATACATATATATATAAATATATATATATATATATATATATATATATATATGGTAATACTTCAGATTCGAGGCGCACGGTAGATGGCGCTGTTAGTCGGCTACAATTTTGGGCTACAGCATATCTCTTATCACGGCAGTAGCGTGAGATGTGACAATCACTGCGTTATATTTTTTTGTTTCGGGGATTTGTAACTTATAGTCTATTATTTACTAAATATCTGCGCTCTGCTCGTTTAGTTTTTTTTCTAAGTTAGGTAAGGTTTCTTGATGTATTTTATTGTTTTTTGTTTTGTTTTCGTATTTTTTGTTTATGCGAACGATAACAGCTTCTTACTGGCAACATCGTAGCTTATAAATAGGACCCGTTTTGCAAATGTTTTTCTTTCGTTATTGTGTTTTTGTGCTCTCCATGTGCTTCTTTGTTATTCGAATTCGGCTTTACTTTGTATAATCGCGAAAAACTTTTAGATTATTTAGAGGCACATAAACTAATCAAGAAACCTATAAAAGTAAGAATTGTTTGTTATTAGGTTAGGTTTTTCTGCCAGTAAAAAGCTGTTGGGGAGAAAAAAAAGCCCAGTAAATTCAAGGGGACTGCTCGTGGGAGAGATATCACTGTATGGGGACCACCCTGCCATGATCCTGAGTTTCAATCAATTGAGGGGGGGGGGGGGGGCGCAGCCCCCCAGTATATACTCGTATACAAAAAAATATTACGCCAATATTGTTCACATCTCACGCTACCGTCTGACGTCATAAGATATGCTGTAGCCCAAAACTGTAGCCGACTAACAGCGCCATCTACCGTGCGCCCCGAATCTGAAGTGTTACCATATATATATATATATATATATATATATATATATATATATATATATATATATATATATATGATGAAAATTAATGCAATATCGCAAGAAAAGATGAGGAATTAAACCACATTCTCCGAAGACAATTTAATTCAGAACAGTTTCGGTGTATCTCACACCCTTTTTCAACTGACACTGGGCAGAAAATAACACAAGATCCCCTCCCCCCCCCATCCCCTACTAGTGGCTAAACTGGTGGGGAAGGGGGTTAGGCCTAAACATATTGAAGGGCTGACATTTTACTATTTTATTTATTTGCGATCTTATTACAGGATTAAAAGAAAATTGACCCTCAGATAGATTTAAATTAGGAACTGACGATATCAAGCTCGATTCTACGATTCTTCTCTTAACATAGTTAGCCGATTTGAATACCATTTTACTTCCATTGAAATCGATCGTATGATTCTTGTCTCTAACATGGCAAAATATTCCACTGCTTTCACTGCCCACTCTAATATCTCTTTTGTGTTCATACAATCTCTTGTCTAGATTTCTCCCCGTTTCACCTATATAAACTTTATGGCAATCGTTGCATGGGGTTGCATATACTCATATGTTAATATGTTCTTTGGGTTTCCTGGCAATCATCAATTGGTTTAAGGAGTTGAAAAAGGATGTGAGATACACCGAAACTGTTCTGAATTTAATTGTCTTCGGAGAATGTGGTATAATTCATCATATATATATATATATATATATATATATATATATATATATATATATATATATATATATATATATATATATATATATATATATATATATATATATATGCTTGAAATATCCCAAAGGAGAATAATACACAGAATAAGCCCAAGTGCTTTTGTGTTTACATCACCAGGGGCAAAAGAACAATGCAATAGAGAAACAGTCAATAAACAGAGAAATGTGACGTCATTCAAACATACTGACGAACAAAGACAATCGTTTAGGGATGGGGGAACCAACTGACGAACAAATGAAAAGCCCATCCGCAGAACAACAATATACAAATCAACTAAACAAATTAAGTTTATATTGTAAACAAATATTATTCATGATCCAATTATCTAATTTAAAAAGACCCTCAATTAGATTGAAATTAATGTTATGGGAGAATTTGATCGTGGCCGATTCCATTAAATTTATTTCAATAAAATTGGGCACAAAAATAATGGGTTCAAAGTAGATTGATGAATAAACAGTGCATTTGAAGTTTGCCCCGTTCGACAACAGTACTTATGTTGTTTAATGTTGACATCTATGCTTTTTGTTAACTGGCCTATGTAAAATCCAAGACAAGATTTGCACGGAATTGTATAAATGCAGGCCATTTTATTTGGGGGAGAATTTTTAATTACTAAGTTTTTTAACGTGGAATTATTAGAGAATACAACATTAACATTAAAATATCTTAATAATTTCGGAACATTGGACAAGTGTTTATTAAAAGGGAGCGTTAAGATATTATTTCGCGTAAATGAGTATTTAATTTTATTTCCATAAAAGGACTGCTTAGCTCTGCTCAGGGAATCATTTAGAAAATAAGAGGGAGAATTTAACATTTTACTAATGATTTTGATTGCTTCTAACTCTTCATCGATAAATTCTGGGTCACATACTCTAAAGGCACACAAATACAAAGAAATAAAAGCTGATTTTTTAGTTTTTTGCGGATGATTCAAATAAAAATGGATGTAAGACGAGACATGAGTTGGCTTCCGGAAAACCGAGAACTTAAAACCTTCCGGCGTACGGTGTACCGCGGTGGGTGTCTACAAAAGATCATTCTCCGGCTTCTTCTAATTCATGAGTGAAATTAATTGAGGGAACGAGGTTATTTAGGGCACCAAGAAAATTAGTTACGTTAAACTAATAACATTAATCCCTTTAATTAATCTTCAATCAACAATGGTTTTGAGGGGGGGAGGGTCTACATTTTAAGGTGGGGTCCTCCTCGACCATGGCAAGGGACACAAATTTCCACCCGAATCAGGAGACCCATCCATCGAGTAATCACACCCGATGACGCCTAACTTCGATGAAATGGTGAATGATGTTTTCACTTCTCTAAGCCGTGACCACTCTTGTGAGGTAGGACTTTTGGGACACCCTGTAGCTTCTTGGATCTTCCCCCCCGGGGAACGTAGTTGCATATCGGGTCCATTCGAAAGAAGTTGGGAGACACACAGTGGAGCCCCGCTCCAGGGGGCTTTTATCCTCGGCCAAATATTCATTCCATCCATTTTGCGAATCTCGGACGTCGATTCAAATGGGGGAAAATTAGGAATTCGAAATCGACGCTCGAAGGATTTGCTGGGCTGAGTCTTGACCCCAGGCCCCAGTCTCTCTCTCTCTTCCAGACACCAGAGTGCCAGTCTCTTCCTCCCATACATACACACCAAAGAGTGCCAGTCTCTCTCTCTCTCTCTCTCTCTCTCTCTCTCTCTCTCTCTCTCTCTCTCTCCCAGACATCAAAGCGTGCCAGTCTCTTCCTGCCATATACAAAAGATTGTCAGTCTCTTCCATCGATACACCAAAGAGTGACAGTCTCACTCCCATACACCCATAGTTTCTCTGCCCTCTGGTTCCCACCTTTTTTCTCAAGCAGTCACACTTGCCCACACTTCACCCTCTCATTAATTAAAAAAACCCAGCTTTTGATTCACCAGTGATTTTCGCGTTCCTCATCTCTTTTCCACCACACAGCAACCAATTCAACAATGCAGAGCACATCACAACACACAGTAATACATATCATATCATTCAGCATATTCTTTCTCACAATGAGAATAACAATCACACACTTTTCCTTACCAACCCCCGTATCTATGCACATCATTGCGCTCAAGGCGTTTAGCCGCCACACGTTTCAACACAGCTACCATTATTCCACTTCACCCTGTCACTTACCTATTCATCACTCCAACCTCATTAAACGGTACCCAGTCCCAATTACAGCCACACTTCTCTCAGGCCATTACCACCTCTCATCAACCTCGCTTCTATTACTGCCAGATCCATTATTACACTACAACTACGCCCAGTTTCACCCACGCAAGTCTCAACTTCAGCTACAATACCAAACTATTTGCCAGTTTCCACTCAAGAGCAGCCACACCACGCATTGCCCGATCGTACTCTTCTTCATTCACCTTCATTATCACCTCACATGATACAAGCACTGGCACCCCTTTTCCCCGTCATCACACATACACCCCAAACCATACACTCACGATTAACGAGAAGGAACGAGTGGCACGAAGACTACCCCCAACCCCTCTTCAACTAGTTTTTATTCGTTAAAATTATGTAACGAAAACCAACGAGAGCATCAGCTTTTCTATCGCTCTACTAGGCCTAACGTCACCTATCGCCGAACTTGGGTCTAGTCAAGCTTGGAAAACAAATCGGAAGAAAACAGACGAGAATTAAAAACAGATAAGTCAACCATAAACCCTGGAGCCAGTGGGGTATTTACTCTAAATAAAAGTATCTACAACTACAAATTTCTCCCCCCCCGCCCACTTGAAAGAAATTTAATGACTCCATTTCTAGCTTTGCCCATTCGGGATGGGTGGGAGCTAGAAATAGTCACAATAAAATACCCAGTCACCTCCTACGGAAAATTTAATGACTCTTTTTAATCTAAAAAAAAAGTCATGACCTCAAAGGACGGGGGGCTGCCCCACAAGAACCCACCCCCCCTTCACGGAAATATAGTCACTTTCCTAACAAGGTCTTTGAATTCGAACCCTTAGGTATTATTTGCCCCCATACCCCCTTTTAATGTTTGGGGTTGCATCCCCCTCTATTTGCAATTAACTCAAAGTATACACAATTCGAAAAGCTAATCATGAGGTTTGAATTCAAGGGCGGTTGCCAGACGTCGTTAGACGTACTTTTTTACTCCAGACATTATATAAGCCCAGCACCAGGTAAATGTTCGGAAAGTGACCAGATTCTATTTTGTGGATAACACCAGGGAACAATTTAAAAAAAAAAATTCGGTTGAGTTAGATTTTTGTGCTGATTTAGACTAAAATTAGCATTTTTTTTATTATTAAAGAGCTCATCTGACGACTGCCTACTTGGGCATTAGTCGCCGTATTAAAAACTGGCCTATAACTAGGCTGGCTACTTTAAGATAAAATTAGGATAAAAAACAACCCCCCCCCCAAAAAAAAAGGGAAAGGGAAGTGAGCAGTAAGCAAGCTTTTGCGTCGGAGGAAGCTCCCCCATGCGCGGGAGCGTGCGACCTATACATAAAAGGAAAAAACAAAAAACAAAAAACAAAACAAAAACAAAAGCAAAAAAACAACAACAAAAACAAACAAAACCCTGCTTAAATAATAGGAAGAAGGACGGCCTCCCCCCAAAAGTCAACAAGTCCACCAGTCAATGTGAACGCACTCGTCACGAGTACAAAGGACAGGCGGTAGCGACCCCGCCCATCCCGGTACCGGGACAGTTAACGTGCGCGAAGATCACCCAGAATGGGACATTCTACAAGAATGTGCCGAACAGTCTGGGAAAAGACGCAGTCGTCGCAATAGGGTGCAGGAGAGCACTCCATCAAATAGCGACGCATCACACGAGTGTGTCCGATTCGGAGACGACAGAAAGCGATCTGAAGCCGTCGCGGCATTGGGGGATAGGTCCATGGGAACAGTCGCAGCGCAATAGCACGTAACTTTAAGTTCCCTTCGACCGTCTTCCATCTTCTTTGCCAAGAAGTCCGAAGAGCTGCCCGTATTCCTGCCATGTAGTCGGTGTGAGAAAGAGCGAAACGCTGTTCCGGTCGCAGAGCCTCGCGGACTCTTTGGCGCCCTCATCGGCGCACTCATTCCCCGCAATTCCTACATATCCAGGAACCCAGCAGAAGATAATCTCACCATCCGCCCGGTTCGCCAAAACCGTGGCGTCACGGATATCGCGAACCAGGGGATGCGGAGATTCCAATGCTCCGAGAGCTCTCCAGGGCACTTTGTGAGTCGCTATAGATCACAATCCGGTCTCTGAACCAGGCGCGTTGCGTAATCTTCCGTACCAAGTGGTATATTGCTACCAGCTCGGCCGTGAAGACAGACGCAGCGCCTGGCAGAGCCCCGCTGACTTCAAACAGAGGGGATACGGCGTGGAGGCAGACCCCCTCTTTGAACTTGGAGCCATCCGTATACACTAGCACGGTTCCAGCGTGACACGACGTGTGCTCCAAAAAGGTCAAACGCAATACTACCTGGGCTGTACAAGCTTTGGGAGCAGAGGCGTGGTGACAAATAGCCAAATGTGGTACCTTCCAGGGTGGCGTCCTGGGCAGAACCAGGCGGGGCACCGGCCCAAGATCTATACCTAGCTCTCAAAAAAGTTTCATAGCCCTTAACCCAAAGGGCTTAGAGTATGACTGGCGTCGCTCGGCAGCATAGACACCGTCGAGATCAGCTGCGGATGCAGTAAGAGCTGTTTGCAACTGAGGGAGGCGCCGGGCTCGCGCTTACAGGCGAGTAATGCACTGCACGTGGCGTAGAGCGAGTGGCATCTCCCCAGCATCGACCAACAAGCTCTCAATGGAGGAAGTGCGGAAGGCACCGGTCGCAAAGCGAAGGCCGGTGTTGGGATCGAAACCACCTTCCGCAATAAACGCTTGGCTGCGGATGCATAAAACTCGCATCCGTAGTCGAGCTTCGAACGAACAAAGGATCGATATATAAATAAGGCAGTAGCCCTATCAGCGCGTCAAGCGCTGAACATCACGGAACGGAGAATATCCATGGTGCGGGTACAAGAGACCCTAAGGCTGCGAATATGAGCCACCCAGGTGAAGCGTTGGTCGAATACAAGACCAAGAAAACGGTGCGATTCCACCACCTTCAGGCGTACCCCATTAAAAAACAAATCTGGGTCAGGGTGGAGCTGTGGATGGCGGCAGAAGTGCACCACCTTAGTCTTGGCCTAAGAAAACCGAAACCTGTGCGCTTCGGCATGGTGAGAGACGCGGTTAAATGTCTGTTGGAGTCGACGCTCCAGAGTTGGCATCTGGGCCGCGCCAAAAGAGATTGAAAGGTCGTCCACGTAGAGCGTATCGAGAACATCTTATGGCAGCACCGAAGTGATGCCGTTGATCCTCAGGGCAAAGACTGTGAACCTGAGGACACTTCCCTGCGAGACACCCTTTTCCTGCTAATTCGGGCCGGAGAGGGCTCCCCCCACCCGTACGCGGAATCGACGATCTCGCAAAAATTCAGATATAAACATTGGGAGGCGTCCCTTCGCCCCCATCGTGTGGAGAGTCTCCATGATACCATATCGCCATGCGGTATCATAGGCCTTCTCCAGATCGAAAAAGACCGTGGCGTAGTGCTGTCTACGAAGGAAAGCCTCGTAGACGGCATTTTTCAGTCGGAGTAGAGCATCCGACGTGGAGTGGAACTTGCGGAAGCCGCACTGTGCAGAAGACAGATGGCCTCCGCTGTCCAGGAAAAAGGCTAGTCTAACATTTACCAATTTGTCCATCAACTTGCGCACGTAAGAGGTTAGAGAGATTGGGTGGAAACCGGTCGGAGTAGAGTGATATCTCCCCGGTTTGCGAAAGGCGAGCACAGTAGCGATGCGCCAGGAGTCTGGGAGAAGACCCACCAGCCAGATCTTGTTGAACAAATCTAATAGAAAGGCCATGCCTTGCTCACCCAGGTGTCGAAGCATGGCGTACGGGACATAATCCGGATCATGGGCGGTGTCCGTGCAAGAAGTCATTGCCGAGCGCAACTCACTCACAGTAAACCTGTCGTTGAAGGGTTCTCCGTTTCTGGAGTAGAGTGATCTCTCCCCAGTTTGCGAAAGGCAAGCACAGTAGTGATGCGCTAGGAGTCTGGGAGAAGACCCACCACCCAGATCTTGTTGAACAAATCTAATTAAAAGGCCATGCCTTGCTCACCCAGGTGTCGAAGCATGGCGTACGGGACATACTCCGGATCATGGGCGGTGTCCGCGCAAGAAGTCATTGCCGAGCGCAACTCACTCACAGTAAACCTGTGGTTGAAGGGTTCTCCGCTTCGGGAGGTAGAATCGAGCCGGCGGCCTTCGGCGACATTACCACGTGCATTGAATGCTGAGGCAGCAGCATCCCGGCTAGAGAATGTGGAAAAAGCGGTTGCGAAGGATTCCGCCACGGACGCGGGGTATGAGATTGCGGTCCCATTCTCCTGCAGAACAGGAGGGGGGTCCTGCGAGAACTTGCCCCGAATCCTTTTGACTCGCTTCCACACCTCAGCTAAAGGGGTCTTCCCGTTAAGTGAAGACACGTATGCCCGCCAAGAAGAGCGGCGGGCGTGCTTCAAAATATACCAGAACCTAGCCCTAGCCTGAAGAAATTCAGCGACAGTGAAATCGTTCGGGCGGCGCTTATATCGCATGTAGGCATAACGCTTCTGTTTTTCGGGCCGTCTCACACTCGGTCGACCACCATGGGAGTGGTCAGCGTGCAAAACGGCCAGACGTCCTATGAATAGTAGTCAGGCCCACGACGATGAGGTTGCCAGGGAAGAACTCAACGGCCTCATCTATCGACCTAAACTCCTCGACTAAGATAGAGAATTCAGTCATTTCCTGAAATGCAGGCCACCGCGCCCGCGCCATGCACTACCGAGGTGGGCTCTCAGGCGGCAGTTGAGCTGAAAACGATATTTGAAAGGGAAAGTGATCACTTCCATAGAGGTCATCGACCACCCCCCAATCAAAATCAGGCTGTGCATCCGAAGAGCACAATGTTAGATTAAGGCAAGAAAATGAAGCGGTTCTCGGACAGTGATGTGTAAACTCATCCACGTTTAGGACACCTATCTCAAGCTCTTCGATCAGATCGGCAAGGACTTGTCCCCTAGGATTTATAAAGTAATCTCCCCAAAGAGGATGCCTGCCATTCAGATCTCCAAGCAAGAGAAAGGGCCTCGGCAACCGTGCCACGACGCGGCGGAAGTCCCCCGCGTCGAAGTAAGCTGACGGTGGAATGTACTAAGAAATGATAGTATACCTCCTATCCAGGTGCAGCTGCACAGCCACTGCATGAAAGGAGGTAGCTAAAGAGAAAGGAAGAACGGAGACATAATGTCGGGTGTAAACCACGCATCCACCAGCCCAGCTATCTCGTAGGGGGGGTTCGCAATTTTTTTTTTTTTTTTAAGAGCTCATCTGGCGACTGCCTACTTGGGCATTAGTCGCCGGATTAAAACCTGCCTAGTTCTAGGCTACATTAAAATAAAATTAAAGAGAAAAAAAAAACCACCTCAAAAAGGGGGAAAGGAAGCCAGCTGGTGCGTCGGGGAGAGGTCCCCTCGTGGCATGAGCGTGCAACTAAACGAAAAAAACAAAAAGAAAAACAAACCTTGCTTAAATAATAGGGAGAAGGCCGGCCTCCCCCAAGAAGTCAACAAGTCCACAATTCAATGTGCACGAATCTGTCCCGAGTACAAGGGACAGGCGGTAGCGACCCCGCCTATCCCGGTACCGGGTCAGGTATCGTGCGCAAGGAGCACCCAGACTGGGACATTCGACAAGAATGTGCCGAACAGTCTGGGGGACGAAGTAGTCGTTGCAATAGGGCGCAGGCGAGCGCTACATCAAATAGCGATGCGTCACACGAGTGGGTCCAATTCGGAGACGACTTAAAGCACCCTGAAGATACCGCGGCATTGAGGGATAGGTCCATGGGAACAGTCGCGGCGCAATGGCACGCAACTTTAAGTTCCCTTCAACCGTCTCCCATCTTCTTTGCCAAGCAGTCCGAAGAGCTGCGCGTATTCCTGCCATGTAGTTGGTGTGACGAAGAGAGAAACGCTGGTCCAGTCGCAGAGTCTTCGCGGACTCTTTGGCGCCCTCATCGGCGCGCTCATTCCCTGCAATTCCTACATGTCCAGGAACCCAGCAGAAGATAATCTCGACATCAGCCCGGCTCGCAAAAACCGTGGCGTCACGGATATCGCTAACCAGGAGATGCGGAGATTCCAATGCCGTGAGAGCACTCAGGGCGCTTTGTGAGTCGCTATAGATCACAATCCGGTCTCCGAACCGGGCACGTCGCGTAATCTCCCGTACCGAGTGGTGTATTGACACCAGCTCGGCCGTGAAGACAGACGCAGCGCCTGGTAGAGCCCCGCTGACTTCAAACAGAGGGGATACGGCGTGGAAGCCGACCCCCTCTTGGGACTTGGAGCCATTCGTATATACTGGCACGGTTTCAGCGTGACACGATGTGTGCTCCAAAAAGGTCGAACGCAATACTCCCGGCGCAGTACAAGGTTTGGGAGCAGAGTCGGGGCGACCAATAGCCAAATGTTGTACCCTCTAGGGATGCGTCCTGGGCAGAATCAGGGGCGCCACCGGCCTGAGAGCTATATCTACCTCTCGAAATAGTTTCCTGGCCCTAAACCCAAGGGGATTAGGGTATGACTGGCGTCTCTCGGCGGCATAGGCACCATCGAGATCAGCTGTGGATGCAGTGAGAGCTGTTGGCGACTGAGGGAGGCGCCGGGCTCGCGCGTACAGGCGAGTGATGCACTGCACGCGGCGCAGAGCGAGTGGCATCTCCCCAGCATCGACCAACAGTCTCTCAATGGGGAAAGTGCGGAAGGCACCGGTCGCAAGGCGAAGGCGGGTATGGTGGATCGAATCCACCTTCCGCAATAAACGCTCGGCTGCGGATGCATAATACTCGCGTCCGTAGTCGAGCTTCGAACGAACAAAGGATTGATAAAAAAGTAGGGCAGTAACCCTATCAGCGCCCCAAGCGCTGAACGTCACGGAACGGAGAATGTCCATGGCGCGGGTACAAGAGACCCTAAGGCTGCGAATATGAGCCTCCCAGGTGAGGCGTCGGTCGAATACAAGACCAAGGAAACGATGCGACTCAATCACATCCAGGCGCACCCCATTAAGAAACAAATCTGGGTCAGGGTGAAGCCGTGGATGGTGGCAGAAGTGCACCACCTTAGTCTTGGCATAGGAGAAAACCGAAACCTGTGCGCTTCGGAAGCGAGAGACGCGGTTCAATGCCTGTTGGAGTCGACGCTCCAGAGTTGGCATCTGGGCCGCGCCAAAAGAGATCGAAAGGTCGTCCACGTAGAGCGTAGTGAGAACATCTTCCGGCAGCACCGAGGTGATGCCGTTGATGCTCAGGGCAAAGAGGAGGACATTGAGGACACTTCCTTGCAGGACACCCTCTTCCTGCTCCTTTGGGGTGGAGAGGGCTCCCCCCACCCGTACGCAGAATCGACGATCTCGCAAAAAGTCAAATATAAACATTGGTAGGCGTCCCCTCGCCCCGATCGTGAGGAGAGTCTCCATGATACCGTATCGCCATGTGGTACAATAGGCCTTCTCCAGATCGAAAAAGACCGTGGCGTAGTGCTGTCTACGAAGGAAAGCCTCGTAGACGGCATTTTCCAGTTGGAGCAGAGCATCCGACGTGGAGTGGAACTTGCGGAAGCAGCACTGTGCGGAAGAAAGATGGCCTGCGCTGTCCAGGAAAAAGGCTAGTCTAACATTTACCAATTTCTCCATCAACTTGCACACGCAAGAGGTTAGAGAAATCGGGCGGAAACCGGTCGGAGAAGAGTGATCTCGCCCCGGTTTGCGAAAGGCGAGCACAGTAGCGATGCGCCAGGAGTCTGGGAGAAGACCTTTTACCCAGATCCTGTTGAACAAATCTAACAGAAAGGCCATGCATCGCTCACCCAGGTGTCGAAGCATGGCGTACGGGACATTGTCCGGACCATGGGCGGTGTCCGCGCACGAAGCGAGAGCGGAACGCAACTCACTCACAGTAAACTTGTCGCTGAACTTTTCTCCGCCTCTGGAGATAAAGTTCAACCGGTGGACTTCCGCGACATCACGACGTGCATTGAATGCTGGCGGAGCAGCATCCCGGCTAGAGAATGCGGAAAAAGCGGTTGCTGAGGATTCCGCCACGGACGCGGGGTCTGAGATTGCGGTCCCATTCTCCTGCAGAACAGGAGGGGGGTCCTGCGAGAACTTGCCCCGAATCCTTTTGACTCGCTTCCACACCTCAGCTAAAGGGGTCTTCCCGTTAAGTGAAGACACGTATGCCCGCCATGAAGAGCGGCGAGCGTGCTTCGAAATATACCAGAACCTAGCCCTAGCCCGACGAAATTCAGCGACAGTGAAATCGTTCGGGCAGCGCTTATAGCGCATGTAGGCATAATGCTTCTGTTTTTCGGGCCGCTTTGCACTCGGCCGACCACCATGGGAGTGGTCGGCGTGCAAAACGGCCAGACGTCCTAGGAATAGTAGTCAGGCCCACGACGATGGGGTTGCCAGGGAAGAACTCAACGGCCTCATCTACCGACCTAAACTCCTCGACTGAGATAGAGAATTCAGTCATTTCCTGAAATGCAGGCCACCGCGCCCGCGCCAAGCACCACCAAGGTGGTCTCTCAGGTGGCAGTTGCCCTGAAAATGATATTTGAATGGGAAAGGGAACACTACCATGGAGGTCATCAACCACCCCCCAATCAAAATCAGGCTGTGCATCCGAAGAGCACAAAGATAGGTCAAGGCAAGAAAATGAAGCGGTTCTCGGACAGTGATGCGTAAACTCACCCACGTTTAAGACACCCATCTCAAGCTCTTCGATTAGATCGGCAAGGACTTGTCCCCTGGGATTTATGGAGTAATCTCCCCATAGAGGATGCCTGCCGTTCAGATCTCCAAGCAAGAGATAGGTCCTCGGCAACCGTGCCACGACGCGGCGGAATTCCCCCGCGTCGAAGTCAGCTGACGGTGGAATGTACGCAGAAATGATAGTATACCTCCTATCCAAGTGCAGCTGCACAGCCACTGCCTAAAAGGAGGAATCTAAAGAGAAAGGAAGAACGGAGACATCATGCCGGGTGTAAACCGCGAATACCCCAGCCCGGCCATGCCGCGGTGGTGGGGTCATAAGACCCTTATACCCCGGAAGGGCGGGCAGGGGGCACGCGCCTAGCATGGTCTCCTGCAAAAAGATAGCTAACGGGGAACGGGACGAGACGAGCCTCCACAGCTCCTCCCAGTTGACCCGGAGTCCACGGCAATTCCATTGAAGGAATATGCCCTCCAGGCCTAGCTCGGAGGAAACGCGGGGGCCCTCCTCGAACTGAAGACCCTCACGGGAATGGCCGTACGCTTCCCGGGGGCAGAACCCCGGGCGCTGTTGGCCGGACAAAGCGCCTAAGGTGCTGTCGCCTTCGAGGACTTATTGGGGGAGGTTGGGCTCGCCATGCAAGTCTTTTCCTCCCTCCGCCTCGAAACCTTAGGCGGGCGTCACGTCTTCGGAGGCGGGGGGCCCTCTTTTCGAGGAACCACCGTCTCCAAGCCACTCGCTACACCTCGGGGCGTGAGAGAAGGAGCCGAAGCTTCTTTGTTGCTGTCCTCCTTTCGGGAGACAGCTTGAGGAACCCCGGAAGATGGCCTGGCGACCAACTTCAGTGGTGTTGCCCCCGTGAGTCTAACGACTCGGTGGAGGTGCGTGACCGTTTCGCCTTACGGAAAACGGTCACGCTGGGCTAGGAGGATGTTGCCCTGGTTTTAGCCGGGGCTGGGTATGAACCCCTTTTGTCGCCAGCTTTACCAGGGGAGCGCCTGGGTTAAGTAGAGCCCACAGAAGGGCTCCGAATGGGCACGGAAACAACCGTGCTCGTTGGCCTCGATGGGCCAGGAGCAGAGGGTGCCTTTCTAACTATTGAGGCATAGGGTGTCCCAGGCAGAGCCGGAAGCGCCAGGACCAAGTCCTTATCCTCGCGGAATGAGATTCGATCCTGGGCTTGAACGGCCAGGATTTCTTTATCGAAGAGATATGCACCAATTGCTTTGAAGAAGCGGGGTGCGGCTCTCCGCAATTGACACACCTAGTCACAAATGATTTAGACTTATCATGTGCGGCCTTGGAGCAATTTACACAGACTTCGGGTGGCCCCGATCTTGCACGTCTACAAGATCGATTCGTATGGCTGAAGCAGTGACAGTAATAGCACCACCGCGGCAGTGGCACGAATGCCTTCACGCGGTAGCGGTACCAATCAGCACGCACCGACTCAGGGAGCTTTTCACAGTCGAACGTGACGAAGAGTGTAGGCGTGGGTTTCAAGGCCCCTCCCTTTTTTCTCATCACACGTTCGACCTTGACCGCCCCATGGTCGGCCAGCTCTAAGGTGATGTTCTCAATGGAGTAGTCAACGAGTTCCCTCGCATAAACTATTTCTTTCACAAAGTTCATGGTAGAGTGCGGCGTCACACTCACCGGGGTGCCATCAAGTGTCCGAAGAGCACTTATCTTGTCCGCCTCGGGGGGATTCGCCTCATTCGCTAGAAGGCTCCCGTTCAAGAAATGGGTCACCTTCGGCTCTCTACCAATTGCACTAGCTAATCCTCTCCTCTGATGGATCATGTTGCCCTTGGCCAACATGGTACCATCAGTGGATCAAATAACGAGGAAGCGTTAGAAGCCATCGGGCTCGAAAACGCCAGGTAACCTCTGGATCAGGGGCCCTGATGACGAAAATTAGCATGCTGATTCCAAGTTTGTAGTCAGCTTTTCTAGCACGTCTATTTTTTTCTCCACAGCTTACCCCGCCGAAAAGTAAAATTCCACTGCTTAGCTGTAATAAGATTTGCCTGCTGATTACGATTGAATTCATCTACAGCTACGTGGAAACTTCTTTGTGCAGTCACCATTGAGACAGTACGGTGAGAGGTGTGTTGTACGTTCTATTTCGTTATATGCGGTTTCCTTTAGGTTTTAAAGCTGCTAACTATTCTATCTTAGTGCTTTATTTACATAGGTATATATTTCCTTTGTTTCAGATCATGTCTGCTCCTGCAACTTCTCGTCGTAAATGCCTAAACAACCCAGACTTCTTCTGCTACATTTGTGGCACTTTCACCATCGCAAGTCAGAGGGGAAACATCAGTGCATTTGTCAAACAAGAATATTTAGCATATTTTAAAGTAAAACTCGGTGATCAAGACAAGCCATGAGCCCCCCATAAAGTGTGCAGGCAGTGTGTCGAGAGTTTACGGAACACGTGAAAGGTTTCCATTTGGTAACTCCATGGTTTAGCGAGAGCAAAAGGAGCATTGCACAGACTGTTACTTTTGTTTAGTGAAAACATCAGCATTGCCATAACATTCCTAGTTTACTGAAGGAATTAGGGTTTTCAATCTACAATCCAAATGAATGGCGAATGTTTATTCACAGCTCAAAGCGGAACTTGAAGTGCGTCCTTCTACACAATGGCAAATTATTTAGTGCAGTCCGTATTGGGCATTCTGTCCTTGAGTTATTGCAATATGACAAATACAATTGGGCCATCTCTGTTGACCTTAAAATGTTGTGCTTCCTTCTTGGTCAGCACCGTGGGTACACAATGTATTCCTGCTTTCTCTCTAGAGAAAGTACATTTCTGCAGTACTTTCAAAGTGACAGCGGCTTTGTGTATTGCCATAACATTCCTAGTTTACTGAAGGAATTAGGGCTTTCAATCTACAATCCAAATGAATGGCGAATGTTTATTCACAGCTCAAAGCGGAACTTGAAGTGCGTCCTTCTACACAATGGCAAATTATTTGGTGCAGTCCGTATTGGGCATTCTGTCATTGAGTTATTGCAATATGACAAATACAATTGGATCATCTCTGTTGACCTTAAAATGTTGTGCTTCCTTCTTGGTCAGCACCGTGGGTACACAATGTATCCCTGCTTTCTCTCTATGTGGGATAGCAGAGCTCGAGGGAAGCATTGGGTTAAGAGAATTGGCCTCCAAGATCTGATCTTAAACCTGGAGATCCAAACATTCTACATGGGCAACTTGTTGACAGGAAGAATATAATATTCCCACCTCTGCACATAAAACTGTCTTATGAAGCAGTTTGTATTGGCATTGCCAACTGATGGCGACTGTTTTAAGTACATCATCTTGACATTTCCTGGTCTGTTAATTGAGAAAAAAATCAAGACCGGTGAGTGATGGTCCACAAGTTCGACAGCCCATCAAAGATGAACAGTTCACCTGGACTATGCCAAACCTTGACAAGAATGCTTGGTTATCATTCAAAGAAGTCGTCAAGAACTTTCTTGGAAATACAGGTGCAAGTAATTACACAGAACTTGTTCAGAATCTATTGGAGAGCTATAAGGCGCTTGGTTGCAACATGAGTATTAAACTACATTTTTTGCATTGCCATCTTGCCAGCTTTCCGGATGATCTTGGTGCTGTTAGTGACGATCAAGGTGAACGATTTCACCAAGATATGAAGGTTATAGAAGAACGTTATCAGGGTAGATGGGATGTACATATGATGTCTGACTATTGTTGGAGCATCAAACGTGATAGTCCTCAAGTTGAACACTCCAGAAGGTAAGTTTTTACCTTAACTACTTGCACACAATTATAATTACAGTAGCCATATCCTTTGTTAAAACATGTGTTAAGTAAACATTGCAATCATGCTCGTTTCTTTCATATTTCATTGTATGTCAATATTTGAAAAAGTTCAAAAACATGACGTGATTGAGAAAATCTGAGATCAGTTTTTGATTGAGCACCGAAAAATTAGTTAAAAACAACTGTCAGAGCTAATGAACAAAAGTTGTGTTCCCCAGTGTAATTCATACTTAATTTTGCTTAAAAATTAAAATAACCATTAAAAGTATAGGAGCAACCGGCACAAGATGAAGACGAATCGGTAGCCATTGTGTTAACCGATTCAGTTTCAATTTATATTTAATTTTGCTTAAAAAGTTGTGTTTTTAATTTAGAGACTTTTTTCCTTGGGTCAGACTGAATCATGAAGGGCTTGAGACGAGAAAGACAAGTGACCACAGCTTGGAACGATATTATCTTCCCTTTTTATTGACGCTTCGTTCAAGCAGCAGCCACGGCGGACGTGAAGGTTTGGGAGCTGGTCTCAAGCTAATTTGAGGTTGTAGATTAACAATATATAAATGAAGATTGCGTTGGGTTGGCCGGTCACTTTCCGAACATTTACCTTAATTTCAAATGTTTTAGTGAAGAAGGAAGATTTCCTTTTTCTTCAGCGCCCATTTGGCGACCGCTTACCAAGGCACAAGTCGCCGCAATCATTTTAAATACTAGGATCGATTAAACCAAACAAGCAAAAACACCAACGAAAACAAAAAGGAAGCACGCTCCGGCGTCGGAGGTAGGCCCACCTCCCAGAAAGCAAAGAGGGAGGGGGTACATTGCAAGAGAATAACGAGGGATCTTGGCTTTCAGAGCCTATTACGAATTAGTCCTTAGTCGAATAAGACACTAATGGTTTTTAAGGCCTATTCGAGACACCCCGGGAGGCAGCGGGTCTGCTCCTGCGATGGTCCGGGGAGCTGGGTTGGGGCCTGAAATAGGTATGAGGGTCCCTGCACCCCTGTCGGGCTAGGGACGGGGTCGCCACTACCATCACAAGGTGGTTCAGCGAGTTGCACGTCCTATGTACTTTCCACAAATTTATCAGTCCTTATTTAACAATTTTCTTTAATCACCTTTATCCATTTTATTCCGATTCCACATCGAATGAAGATGCGTCATGCAATAAAGCACGAGGCACCCTCTGGTTGGTCCCTGAGGGCATCGGGGAATGGGGGTACGACTTCTTGTGTCAACAACGGAGGACAAAGGATATTTTAGACAAGGAAAAACATGTTTTCCCTCAACGTGGCGGAATGAGGGGGGGGAAGTATATGTTTGGGGAATATAATTAACCCCTCGCACATATTTACAAAACAGGTAAAAAAAAAAGTCTCGAGAGGGGAGAGAAAACGTGACATTTATGGATGCCAAAAGCCACAAGGGCCTATCAAAGGTCATCCGAGTCCACCCTCAACCCAACACCCGCCATAAACGCATCCAAAAGATATTTTGTCCATAACTTACCTTGAGGTTTTCACCATTCAATGGTCGCCAAAAGCTCTACCATACAACTACAATATGTACAATTCACAGACCATGACAAGACTTCCTCCCTCTCTCCTTCACATTACCTCCTCCGGTAAAGCATTCCAGAAATCTTATACACCTCCATTACGGGAAAAAAAAACTTCCTTAGAACCAAACCCATTACTGCATATCCTATCCTCTTCACTAAAAAACAGGAACCTTACCCATGCCTCCTCTACTATAACCTTTTACCCTCTTGAAGACCTCCATCAAACTCTTATCCTTTCTAAGCCTTTTATCATAAGGTCAGGTCTTGACCCCACTGACTCGAGCACACCAATATCCGTGTTATAATACGGATACACTTTCAGAATGACACCAGCATTCCTATTTCCCACGCTCCTCCCAATAAAGCCTATTAGCTATATTCCTAGCACTTAAGCGCTGCTTTCTAGACAGTAACTTACAAGGGCACCTGTACCTCTCGCATTCTGACCTGGGACCACTACCCTAACCCCATCGCGAACTGGCGAAAACAGAAATGTAACACCTCGCCTCGCAAGGTAAAAATGTCAGTGAAATAGCCCATGTTTAATGGGCGGCAACTGATTAACCCTGAAACCAAGGACTAATATGGCGCATTTCAGAAACTCAAGTATAAAAGAATGCGATGATTCGGACGTGAAATTAGAGTCTGAGGAATACAGAAGTCGAGGATTCAGACAAGGAAACTTCGAGACCGATGCATAAAGTTACGCATGGATTCGAACGACGAATGGGCGGGTGGATTTTGTTTTGGGACAAAAGTCACCCACTGCTAACCTAATGTTCCGGATCGATCGAGGTGCAGAGCTTTAAGTGGTAGGCGACGAGGAATCAGTGGCCTTTTCTTGTATGCCAAAGCATAAGGAGACAAGGAAATAGAAATATGCCTAAGGTGAAAACGACACGTGATCTATATTGGTAAATGGGATGAGTGATTGACTAAGATGAAGATTCACTCCCAACAAAGTGAGCACCCAAAGTAGTCTCCTCTTTCAACTATTCGAGCTACCTTAAAATGACGAATCAAATTCTAAGTCGAGATGCTTTCGTTGGTTTTAATTAAGTCCGTAGAGAAACTACTATTGGGGCCTTGGTATTTGTCATTTACGCTTGTCTATTTAATATAAATAACCTCCTAACGAAATATCAGAAAAATACCAAAGAAAAGACACGGAATATCCTTATGAATTTCGGATTTGCCTTAATTTACCAGTTTCCAAAAATCCCTCTACGAGAAAGGCAAATATTTCCACCTGACGCTACTAGTTAATCCACATAAAGAAAAGGCCTACTCGGAAACTATCTCAGTTTGCCTTTGTTTTGATGCAGCCTTTTATTCCTTAATGGGCAAATAGAGGCATGAGAATGGATGGGGAAGGATTGAGAGGCCAAAATAAAGACAAAAATGTGTTAGTTTTCTCATATTTGACCGAAAACATTTGTGAAAAATAAGGGTTGAAATGATTGCAGTGGCAGGAAATCCACTCATCCTGCGTCTCTTAGGGCTACTGGTGACAGGGGACCATTTAAACCTCCGGAAAGTTGTAAAAAGGGAAGAGGTAATTGGAATGATGATTTTCAGCTCTTTTGTCGGGGAAAACACCTGATTAAAGTAATGCCAAACGTGATTTTTTTTTAAATTATATTTTCCTTCATTACAATCCCCAGTTAACCTAAGTCCCAGGAACGATGGAAATTACAAAGAAAATCGAAATTATTAAAGCCAAACAGAGGCGCACGGGATGGGCAGGTGGGGAGGGGGTCGAAACCCTCCATAAACAAGGACACAAAAGGATATTGTGAATGAAGGCGGCAAAAAAGTCCCTACTTCTTGCGGGTTTGGTTTGCCACCGATTCTCAGAAGGCAGCACTGATTATTTTCTCATGTTCCTAATTAACATTTTATCAATAAAATTTAATCCAATCGATAATTAAGCAACAAAATTATTGAAAGGAAGCGTTTGTGAGAAAAAGCTCATTTCATAGGATAACTTTGCTGCAGCCAAATGCTTCATCAACCTGGACCTAACCCTAGTGTAAATTGACGTTTGTCTGGGAGATCGGCTGCGGTGTGGCAGAAACACGTACTTAATCCCATCGGAGGCAAGGATTTAAGGTTGAACCGGACATTGGTAGGCCCAAGAAATACTAAGACAACTACAAATGTATTACACGGTAATTAATATACATCAAACCTAACGACAAATTGAAAACAAAAACAGTAAATAAATTTAGGCCTAATTAACTTCGAACGAATAAATTCTTAATAAGATGAAATTTTACCTTTCTTACAAAGTAGTCGTCTTAGCCATTAATTAATCCGAGACAAGCGCCAACTATACCTGTCTCAGACACTCACGGTTTGAGCTCTATTTTGCTCCTGGACTCCTAGTCCCGACGCCTTGTCCCCCCCCCCCCTTCTCCCTTCCCCCCATTCAACATGTGGTTCACTGAGAGAATAAACAAAGCACATTTCAGGTCAAAGCAGGAAAGAAGAACTTTGCATCCTCCCTATCTCCTTTACCCTTTGTATAACCAGCGAGGCAGTGGACAGACAGAGCGAGACACTTGTCATAATTGACGAATCAAACTATTAATATTAACGTGACTCTTAAGCGTTAATTACTGCTATTAAACAAAAGAGAACAGCCACCTAAAACTATCATGGCGACGGTGTACACAAACTGTGCGATGGATGGATGGAATTGAACGGAGGAAAAAGAAATTAGATTTGCCTCATTTTCAGAGGACGGAAAAATTCATCTTTTAACTACGATTTGGAGCCGAACGTTCACCTTGGTGAGATTGATCGCCCATTGGGCGAATACGCTGATATACAGCTCCGCGGTGGGACGCATCATCATACACCGCTATCACTTATCTTCCCGTCTTCACAGCACAACATACCCACGCGCTCCTCTTACTATGTGGGCACTCGTATCCACATACCCGTCGGAGAGCGGGTGTTCCTCTGATGGATAGGGACGGCTCAAAAGCGCACATCCCTGGTGACGTCATGCTCCCCATTGCCCTTCCAAGGAACACCATACCCGTCAATAGCCATCCTGTGAACACCATACCTGACAATACCCTTCTCACATCCCCCAACTTCAGCACATTTTTTTAGGGTAGCAAAGGTGGGGGGGAGGGGCATTTGTTCTGTGGTCTTAGTTTCCGTCACGTGACCTTTCCTTTTCCTCTAGGTCAGTTAGATGACCGACTGAACTAATGCTGCAATGGCATCCCCTACCCGAAACAATGAATTTAATAATACGAGTATCAAACGTTTGGAGTGATTCCTTTGTTGGTTTTTATGGAAAATAAATGTTTCGTAGAATTTTCGTTCTTTACGTTTTACGGACTCTTCAACCTTAACTAACTAAATAAGGGTTACTCAAATTAACTAATAGTACAAATAGGAGACTGCCATAGTTTGCAAAAACATGCATTGTCTTTCAAAGGAAGAAAAGCGCCCACAACAATAGAGGGAGAGAAATAGCCAAAAAGTAGACCAAAAATAACTAAAAAATCGTGCGCCTCGTTGCTTAAAATTTTACTTAGCACAACTTTGTTTCCAATTGTACTCACGATAACTAATTAGAAAGTTATTAAAAACAGAATATATTTGGTAAATATGTAGACGAGCGGCCCGGCCGATAAAACGTACTATTTTCGTCCGTGCTCCAAAATGTTTCACGTTTTTAGAGTAAATTTAAGGGAACGGCTCGTGTGGGGGTAAACACAAGGGGGGACCACACTATGAATATCCTGAGTTTCATTAAATTGGGGGGGGGTCTGGGGGGCACAGCCCCCCAATATATAATCCTAATTGTTATAATGTTCTGACGTTTACAGAGGTGAATGTTTTAACTACATCATGTCAGCGTCTTTAATCGTTTTGCGAATTATAATATGGGTTGGGGGAGGGGAGGTATGACGTCAGAAATACTTGATTTCAATTTTTTTTCACACTTAATAGCTTTTTATTATCCTCATTCGGAGTCATTTTTATTTGTCAATTATATTTTGCCCCATTTTACTATTTTTATTACCTTCTTTAATACATTTAAATGTAATTAGCTAGATCATTTCAAGGAACTACTTGTTTTTTAGCAGTTTGGGTGTCAAACATTTCCCTTTTACGCAGTTTGAAAATGATCAATCAGACGTGAAAATAGTATCGAATGGTTAACTTTGTCCGTCGTCTATTGCGGAATTATTAACCCTAGTTTCTGATAAAGATAAATTAAACACCTTTTTGGATGTGTATAATTTAGTGCGAATTAAAAGCGAATGCGACATTTGTGGCCGAGCATTAGATGTGAACCCTAACTTTGAATTTAGATGCTCGAAAATAAAACGTGATTCAAGTCAGCTAGATTTCGAATAGGACGCAGACGCGCAAAATAAATAGGCTTTCCTCTTCGCTATTTGGGAAGTATAACCACTGCAATTAGTACGGAAACAGCGTGTTTCGTTTTTTTTTTCGGCCAATTTTGTAAAAAAAAAATGGCCTACGTAAACAACGTTTTGGGTTTGTTTACTTTCGGGCATTTTTTTTAATACAAAAAATGGCGGCAGCTATCATTCGAAGAAAACTCAAACGCGCATGAATATTCAAACGGGTGAATGATAATATTTACACAAAAATATTTTTTTCCGGCCGGGCCGCTCGTCTACATGTTTACCATATATTTATCTTGTTTTGAAGGTAAAACAAGCAAAATAAAAATACCACGTGTAATTATGAGCCAAAATAAAATAGTCTTTACTGACGCCATCAAAAACAAGTTCGTTACCCACATTCACTAATTTGATGTTTTACCCTTAATAAATTGAAATAATGTGTATAATTGCCTGAAAGGTAACACTTATAGTACCAAATAATTAATAATGCTACCACTAATCTTTAACGCATTTATAATGTGAATAATATTTTTACTCTCACTGTGTATAAAGACACTCACTCTGAAAATGGCATCGTGTAGATAGGCCAAACGGGCACGAGCCCGGCGCAGGGGACAACACACGTCGCTTCAAGTTGAATAGCGGAGACAGAAACTTTAGAAAATGTATATTTTTAGAAGCAAAATATGCATGCGATAAAAAACCCTGAAAAAAAGCCATAAAGGAGGAGGCTAGTCATTATTTTTTTAGCCATACTCTAATATTAGCCACATCTGGCAAGTTTCAAAAGTTACCAAGTCAAAGTTTCAAAAGCATTGATTTGCTCATTAAAAAGCAATAAATAAATTTTTAATAGCACTAATGGAGAATCGCATAATTAACTATAAGTATATAAAAATATGTTTTAGAATTTTAAAGAATAAAATGATGTGAACAAATAGTTAACTTGTTTTTAATCAATCATGATTGGAAAGTCAACTACTTTTGATGTTCAAGCTTCAAAATCACTCACCCTGGCTAATTTATAGCAATCCAGGGATCCAATTTTTTTCACTAATTCTATGGGAGTGTATAACTATAACAGCATTTTTCATTTCGTTTAAGTTCATATTTTATATTTAAAATCGCCCTTACAGTGTTTAAGCTTAACCGATTTCACTCAGTCGATTTAATAAAGTTCATATGACTAAATAATCTTTCCACATCAGCATTTGCATATGGCATGGTGAAAATTGTCAAAGCTAATGTTGACATTTTTCAAATGGATTTGCCCTAGTCGAATCCCTATACGATGATATCTCAATCCGGATAAAAGGCAACTGTATCTGAGACTTGTGTCCACTGTATTGTTTGCAAATTTCTCCATTGGAAATCAAATTTGTGTCAGAATCTCTGGAACGTCATTAAAATGCTTTGCAATGTCTAGAATTCTTGGTTTAATTGGTTTGAGACATTCTGATACACTGAAATAACTCATGTCTTTTAAAAGACTAAAATTACCACGAAAACGCTGCCAAATTTGTTCTAAAACCTTTAAAACTAAATTTATGCATATATATATATATATATATATATATATATATATATATATATATATATATATATATATATATAT
This sequence comes from Ceratothoa steindachneri, assembly GCA_963969495.1. Lineage (NCBI taxonomy): Eukaryota > Metazoa > Arthropoda > Malacostraca > Isopoda > Cymothoidae > Ceratothoa > Ceratothoa steindachneri. Next base: position 24,629,615 of record OZ018331.1, on the reverse strand, counting down.
ATCTCAAAGAAAGTAGAGAGAGAAGTGACGCCCCCTTGTCGCAGGAAGAGAGCTTGTGCGTACCCTTGACTTTTCGAGCTATGTCGGCGGGGGTACCTATCTTTTGGTACCCCAGGCAGGGTTTCCCTTGTCGATTTAGTCTGAAATTAGGTTCCAGACTAAGTGCGTCTTTCTTTATCCTACTCTATTCTTCCTCTTTTTTTTTACATTAATCCTATTTCTTCTACTTATACAAAAAGAAAAAAAAGCAACAAAAAAACAACCCCTATTCCTATCATGTTATTCTTACCCTTTTTTCATCTATGTACATATAAGGACCTGGTAGCTACCTCATGCGTCAGAAGAGAGGCTTTGGAACCTCTATAAACAACGCCAATCGACGCTCACTGGTTGCGAGAGACTAAGACTTGAGGGGTCTTAGGCGCTGGGGCACGATGAATGGGATGAGGGTAGTGCCCCGTCAACCCCTTTCCTCGCGCATAATTATTGGCCATTTCCAGTGACCGTTGACGGGTGTCTCTGGTAGCATTGGTCCGTGGTGACGGCCCTTTGTTCCCATGTTGGTTGCCAGGCCACAAAAAGCCTTGGGTCGAGTTTCTTGGTGTGGTGGGATATCCATTGAACGCTGCTCAGAGATCTTGGCCGTCGCGAAGGGAACTAGTAGGAGTTTAGTACGGGGCGTGCTTCGTTGTTGTTCACCTGGTGACAAATCGATGGCCCCTTCGGGGACCGTCTGTGCTGCGTGGGTGGGAGCCACGGCACGCCGAGGCTTGACGACTCGGTCGGACGAACAGCAACACATGGAGCGTGCCTTCTGAAAGATCCGAAACGTCTCCGATCGATAAGCGGGAGCGACTCACGCGGGGAGAACTCACCAACCCCCTTTTTTATATTGATTGGCCGCAAAGTTTTGAAAGAGAGAAAGTGTTCAAGATGACAGGGAAAAAAGGTCCAGCTGCACTCAAACATACATGTGCGATATGCCAGAAGGATAAGTGGTGCGTTGACTTCCCGGAAGGATGTTTTTCGAAATGCCACCCGGGAATTATATGCACCGACTGCATCCTTAAAGGAGAGGTCCGAGAGGCAGTGACATACTGCAATAAACTCGAGGATCTCTTTACAACCTCTGAAGAAAAATCTAGGGTGCTGGAAAGTAGAATACATACCCTAGAAACGCAGCACGCGCTTCAGATTCGGCGTCTCGAGAAAAAAATCCTAGAGCTAGCCTCTAAACTAGAGGCCCAGTCAGCTCAAGCTCGAGACGATGTGACTCCAGCTCAAGGAGTGAAACTGCATTGGCAGTCCCACTTCAGCCATGCGGAGAAGCAAATGAGAAAAAGAAAAAAATAAAAGGAAGAAAAACGACCTTAATGCAGCTCACCCCAGTGTAGAGGATTCGAGCGTTACTGGTGCGCAAGGGAAAGTGGAGAGAGAAGAAGAGAAAAGAGAAACGGAAGAAGAGAAAACAAATGAAGACAAGAAAAAGAAGAAGAAGAAAAAGAAAAATGTAGAGATACAAGAGGAAAGCGGCAAGTCGCTTCCGAGAGGAAAGACTAAGTCGCCTGTAGACAAATGTGCAAGAGTCACCCTTATTAGTGATTCTCAAGCACGGGGCCTTCAGTCCCTGCTAGCGGCTCAGCCTCGCACTAGTGTGAAGGTAAGCTGCCTGCCAGGATGTGGTAACTACCACATCAGAGTAGAGGCTGAGAAATCACAGATTTCTGCGAGCTCAGTCGTTGCTCTGATGGTCAGTGGAAACGACCTCTATCTGAGAGGAGGTAGGGTAGGTCCTACAGATAAAATCCTCCACACAGTCATAGGTGCCGTGGACGACTGTGGGCTGAAAACCCGCAAGCATGTGGTAGTCGGGATGCTCCCGAGAAGAGGTCCAACACGGACCGCTCACTCGATGAATGTGTCTTTAAACCGGTGACTGGCAGATTTGTGTACGGTAGAAGGGTTTTTTTTTGTGGACTCATACCGCACCTTTTATGGTAGAAATGATCTCTACCAAAGGCATAGGGTACATCTTTCCTTTAAAGGAAAGGCCTTTATGTCGAACATCATCCAGAATGTCGTAGAGAGGACCCAAAGGAGTATCCGGTCCAGAGTGAGGGTGGACGTACGCCCGTGTCACTCCAGAAACGACCTTTTTAGAGGTCGCAAAGAGGGGTGCCTCGCCAACAAACAAGCCGGGAAACGGAAGAACGTAGGGAGTCCTACATTCGGGGACTCCCTGAAAGTCCTTCTGTTCAATGCGAGGTCAATCAGGAACAAGTTTCCTGAGCTCCGTGGCCTCGTAGCGACGGAAGAACCCGAAATGGTAGCCATAACAGAATCGTGGATAAAAACCTCAAACCGAGACTTTGAAGGCGAATTCACGGTTACTGACTACCAACTCTTCCACAAAGATAGGCCAGACAGAGAGGGTGGCGGTGTAATGATGTATGTCAAGGATACAATGAAATCACGAACTCCAACATTATATCCGATCACGAGCTCCTAAGCGTTGCCCCTGAGATAGGTCCTGTCAGATACAGGACCCTGGTGCTTTACAGACCCCCTTCCCAACCCGTTGAGAAGGACAGGGAACTGTGCCAGCTGCTGGGTGAGCTTGTTCAAGGCAGAGTGTGCATCGTTATGGGCGACTTCAATAGACAAGTTGACTGGGAAACCAGAGCAGCCTGTGGCGAGAGCGCGCTACTCTTGGAGTCCACCAACAACGAGTTCCTCACTCAATGGGTCAGAGAACCGACGAGAGGAGACAATATCCTCGACTTGGTCTTCATCTCTGAGGATGATATCGTTGAGGATCTCTCTGTAGGCGAAAAGCTCGGTGGCAGTGATCACCAGCTAATTAGATTTACCGTCAAGATCCCGAAGGTAAGGTCTGTTGCCAGTCAATCAAGGAAATTTGACTTGAGAAGAGCAGACTTTGCAAGCCTTCGTGCTGGGCTGACTAATGTAAGGCTAGCGGTATGCGAAGATGTTGAGGATTCGTGGAACAACTTCAAAAATAAGTTCATGAGTCTTCGATTAAGTTGCATCCCTCTGAAATGCCTCTGTCGGTCTTCTGTTCAACCAAAGTGGTTTAATCGAGAAATCAGCCAACTGCTTAGGAAGAAGAGAAATGCGTACCGGCGATCGAAGATCTCGGGTGCCTTTGACGAGTACCGGAGGCTAGCCAGAAGAGTGAAGTCCAGCATAAGGGCGGCTAAGCGGTCTGAGAAACTCCGAGTGGGGAGACTCTGCAAGGAGAATCCCAAGGAGTTGTTCGGCTATGTAAATAGCCGTAAACCAATCCATCGTAGGATTGGGCCCTTAGTGAACGAGGAGGGTGCATTAACTACATCAGATGCAGAAAATGCTAACCTGTTCAATGACTACTTCTCTTCAGTGTTCACTAAGGAGTGTGGTCCCATCCCCCAGCCCACGGATTCCTACTAGGGGGAAAAGCTGGAACTAATGGACTTCACCGAGGGAGAAATAAAGAAAAAGATCGCTGACCTAAAGACGAATAAGTCCCCCGGACCGGATGCGTTTCTATCCAAAGTTTTGAAAGAAGTGTGCGATGAAGTATCGCGACATCTGTGCGCTATCTTTAACATGTCAATCCGTACCGGATGCGTTCCTAGAGACTGGCATGAGGCGGAGGTGACTCCGATGTTCAAGAAAGGAGACCCCAGCCATCCGTCAAACTACCGAGCCATCAGTTTGACTTCGATAGTCGGTAAACTCATGGAAAGCATGATAGTGGACAAGATAACGTCTTATTTAGAGTCAAACCTGATACAGAAGAGTTCCCAGCACGGCTTCCGAAGGCAAAGGTCATGCCTGACGAACCTTGTAGAATTCTTCCACTTCGTGTTCAGTGAGCATGATCGGGATAAAGCGGTGGATGTTGTGTACCTTGACTTCGAAAAGGCCTTTGACAAGGTACCACACCGCCGCCTTCTCCGGAAAGTGCGTGCGCAGGGCATAGACGGCAAGGTAGCAGATGGATAGAGAGCTGGCTAAGTGACAGACGGCAACGCGTAGTAGTGAATGGTCGGGCCTCTGAATGGGCACCCGTATCTAGCAGTGTTCCTCAAGGTTCCGTCCTGGGACCACTACTGTTTATTATCTATGTCAACGACATGGACGGACACATGGTTGCCAAAGTCTCCAAATTTGCCTACGACACTAAGCTTGGTATCAATCTGGCAAAGGAGGGGGAACACTGCCCTCCTCCAAGAGGACCTTCAAAGGATTGGGGAGTGGTCAGACACGTGGCAAATGCCTTTCAACGTGGGGAAATGCAAAGTAATGCATATCGGCCACCGAAACCCAAATCTCAGTACATCCTTAAGGGCATTGCTCTTGAATCGAGTGACACTGAGAAGGACTTGGGTGTAACTATCACTAGCGACCTCAAGTTCTCGAAACAGTGCATCGAGGCAGAGAAGAAAGCCCAAAGGATGTTACGCTACATAAAGCGCCAGTTTGGATACCGTAACAAGGAGATAGTACTTTGTCTGTACAACTCCCTCATTCGGCCGCACCTGGAGTACGCAGTACAATTTTGGAGTCCGTTTCGAAAGGATATCACAAGGTTGGATCGCGTACAAGCCAGGGCAACCAAGCTGATTCCCTCTATTCGACATAAAAGTTATGAGGATAGACTAATGGAACTAGATCTGTTCTCGCTGCAAACCCGTAGATTGCGTGGTCAGCTCATCGAAGTTTTCAAAATACTTCGAGGGTTCGACAATGTTGACTACCGAGATATTTTCACACCGAGTGAGAACAGAACGCGCAATCACGGCTTCAAACTTGAACTGAATCGTTACAACCGCAATCTGTGTGGAAATTTTTTCACCTACAGTATCTGCGGTAAGTGGAAGGCACTTCCAGTGGAAGTTGTCAACAGTGAATCTGTTGACCAGTTCAAGTCAAGACTAGACAAAGTCTTGAAAAGTGGCCGTTTAGGGACGCAAAACAATTGAGCAGCCATGTACCTGCTCTATTGGTAGTCCAAAGGTAGCCTCTTTGAATGGACGGTAAGGTCTCCTAGGGTACTTCCTTTCCTTGTTACTCCTTGTTACTCTCTCTCTCTCTCTCTCTCTCTCTCTCTCTCTCTCTCTCTCTCGCTCTCTCTCTCTCTCTCTCTCTCTCTCTCTCTCTCTCTCTCTTCTTGTTCAGTAAAATTAGATTCTAGATTTATTTTTCGAATTGATAACCAAGATATGGTTTTGGATCAAGATAATCTTGCACTGAATCTTTTTCATTTAATTTCTTTCCTGGAATTAGAATAATTGAACCTAGTACATCGATGAAATAAAGCATTTCGGCAGAATAGCAACGTTCTTCATTCTTTGCAATTTCATAATGAGTTTTTAATTCTATCCACTGATCCAAAATTCTTACCACTGAAGATTCAATTGACATCCATCTTGTTGTACTAGGCTGAACAGGCTTTAATGGCTGATTTCCAGCATTTATTGTTGAAAACAATTTTTTTTTATTTTAATCGATGAACTGAAGAATATGAAAACCAGCTGTAAGTTTCTTTTAATAAAAAATCCAAAATTCTTGGCAAATGTTCACTGGCAGCATGTGACACAGCAAATTGCAGGGAATGACAAACACATTTTATGAGTATAAGATGAGGAATCTCTCCTTTTAGTATCGTATAAACGCCATTGTTTACGTCTGTCATAGCTGAAGCATTGTCTGTGCCTATTGCGATTAGATTTTGCAAACTAAGGTTGTGCTTTTCTAGGCGATAATTTTTTTTTTAATTTTGAATAAGGTAAATATGTAGACGAGCGGCCCGGCCGATAAGATGTACTATTTCGTCCGTGTTCCAAAATGTTTCACATTTTTGGAGTACATTTATAGGGGACGGCTCGTGGGGGGTTAAACACGATGCGTGGACCGCACTACGATGGTCCTGAGTTTCATTAAATTAGGGGGGTCTGGGGGGCACAGCCCCCCAGTATATAATCCTAATTTTTATAATTTTCTGACGTTTACAGAGGTGAATGCTTTAACTACATCATGTCAGCGCCTTTAATCGTTTTGCGAATTATAATAGGGGTTGGGGGTGGGGTATGACGTCTGAAATAACACGGGTGAACGATAATATTTACATAAAATAGTTTTACCGGCCGGGCCGCTCGTCTACATGTTTACCCTGAATAATATCTAATAACAATTCCTAGTAATTCGGTGACAGAAATGTCATTAGATTCATAAATTATTAAACTCTACTTGGCAGTTCCTAAATCATGTTTTAACTTCTTTAAAATGTGGACCAAAATATTAATAATAATGTTTGTGCATTTTGATCCTTTAAGCCTAAGGTTTTTTTGTTTCGCATCACCAAAGCACTCATTACACAACTCAGTTAAGTGATCTACAGTTTGTAGGGAACAATGTTCAGCAATAAATCATGCTAACTGTCCTTCAGTTATTTCGCAGTTAAATCAGTACTAGGCCCAACACATGCAAATGTTAGCTTTGTTTGTCTTGGACAACTGGAAGGTGTTTCAGCCTTTATGTGTTCATTAGTGTTACTATGTCGGTCTATGTCACTTAATCTAGCATGAAGAAGACATTTGCAGTAATTACAAAACAATTTCGTATCGTCACCTTCCGCTCTTTTTAACCAGTTTTTGTATTTGAATATTTTTTTTAATCATCTGTAAAGAATACAAAATAAATATTTTCCTATAAGCACTTATTGTCCTATTCTTATTTCACACGTTACTAATAAATAACTGAATGGGCGGCTGCCCATTCAGCCCGGGATTATTTGACTAGTGATGACCCATGACGTCTTTTTGAAGGTCGATTTCAAGAATGCTTTTAATTGCATTAAAAGAGATGTTTTCCTAGTCGCTGCCTATGAGCAGCTACCAGAAAACCACTCTCTCAATTGGGAAGGGTGGTTTAGGAATACGATTGACACAAGACATTGCTCTCCTTGATTTCAGTTAACCCTTTAATGCGAGCTGTTCTTTCACCGGTTACCGGTTTGGGTCAAGTGGACAGGGTGGCTGGACCTATTAGATTCTGGAGGGGGATACTTGGGGACACTGCCTTTGAGCCTGAAAATGGGAACCGCTTGAGACAGAAATGTTGAGATCTACCTCATGCTCTCTCAAAACTGAATGGCCTCAGGTTGCAAGAGCCCATCTGCTAGCCGCGGGTCATCTTGATAGTGGCTATTGGTTGTCAGTCATCGCGGTCGCATCTTTGGGAACTCAGTTGTATCCGGAAACCCTTAGGATTGCCATAGCTTTGAGGGTGGGTGAGCCAATTTGTGAGCCACAGAGGTGTAAATGCGGATCTGGTGTTAATCCTCTGGGTTTGCATCTAGGTATTGCTGTTCAGCGGGGCAATGCAATTAGTATACTGAATGGGATCAAAGTCGCTCATGGAGTTTTATCTATACCTTTCTACCTTTTCTGATAAATAGAGGTCATTTGACCCTAGGTTTATTTTATTTAGGGTCAAACCCCATCCAAGGATGTGACGTTGGGCCACTGCTGTCTATGGTTGTGACTCAAATTCATATTCTCACCCGGCCATTTTTGGTAGGGGAATATAGTTTTTTTGTGAGGGTTTTTTAAGCCTATTTAGTTCTCTTTGTCACAAAACAATCTCACTTCATGAATAGCAAAAGCAAACTAAATACGCATGCGCAGTTGCGTTAAACTGAAACTGATCAACTGCGGAGTCTTGCGCGAACAGATTACAGCCATGTTCAAAACATGTTAATTAATATTTACAATTGTATTTTTCAAAATTAGCGGATATGTACATGTGTGTGTGTGTGTCATGGCCAAAATAATTGGGACGCATCTGCTCTTACTTCAATCAGAACTTTGAATATATATTTTTGAAATTAAAGTTTGCATTAACTAATATTAAAGGACACTAAAAAATGATACAAGGCACTAAAATTACGCGGGCGCGTAAAACTATAATACTGTCACTAAAAGTAACAAATAAGTACTAAATTTACTGCCAAAACCACTAAGTTGGCAACTCTGCTGGCGACTTTGTCGAAGTGTTTTTTTTAAGACATGGCGGCTTTTAATCCAAAAGAATGGCGCAAAATATTACGTATTTTAGTTTGCCAGATTCGATATTTTTTCTAAAAAATCTTCTAAGATATAATTCAAAATAAAAATACTAATGTATTCAGTAATATAATTGGAATAAGAAAAATCCTAATTCACTAAAAATGTATAAAGCAAGTAATCGGCGAAAAGAAATGTGGCACTGTAGCGGGCCGAAAATCTAGACTAACCCCCAATCGATCCAACCCGCTTCCTACACTAATCCGGACGTGAGAAATCGAAGGAGAATGAAACAGATTGTATATACAGTCCCTTTATTAAAAAAAAAAAAATGCACAATGATAATTACAAAAATTTATATTTACAAGGGAAGTGTGCACACTTCAAAATTAGGCCAAATTCCCCAATCCAAACAAGATACCAAAAGAATTTTATAACGGGCGAATAGAACAAATTTACTTAAATATATCTACACAACGAAATGAAAAACAACAACAACAACCAAACGAAAAGGGCCGCGCAATATCACTTGTGTGCTGGAGATGGGTGGTAGTAGGCTAATATAAAAGGAGGCAGGCTCGTCAGCCAATGCGGGTGTGGTAGTTCAGGTGTCTAGAGAGGTATGAAAGCCCTCCGTCTCAGAGCTGGGCGGAGCACTCGTCTAGAGAACCCTTCTCGCAGTCCGTCCAAGCTTCCACTCTCTGTAGAAGAGATATATCCTCCGTTTAAGATCCATTTACTATACGTGGAAGGGAAACTAATAAGTGGGCATTACCCGAGTAAATTTATCGACTATCTTACCTCTAAATGTATATCCAAACAATTTTCAGCATTTAATAATTCTTTAAATATTTATCTTTAAAACTATTCTTTCAAAATATAATCTCTGAAAAGAGAATAAAACATCAATCAAATTAAAAACAAAAAATTTAAATTCCAGTTATTCACACACACATTCTTACAGAAGGAGGGAGAGGGTATTGGGAGAAGGGGGGTGGGAGAATGGCCCTTCATACACACTCACATTCGCTCCACCACACCCCTCCTTCCTTAAGCCATTCGACCACAGTCGCTCACAATACACTCTCAATCCTTACTCATGGTACCTTTTATACTCAATCGCACCCTTCTGCACCCATTCAGACTCGTCTACTGGTCCCCGGATACGCGTAGCAATCAGTCGGGTTTGTTCATCAGTCGTCCTTTTAGTCTCATCGTCACTATTGATCATATCGTCCACCATACTTTTAGCCCTCATTACCAGTTCTTCCATCTCACGACAGAAATCTTTCATACTCTTCCGTTCAGAACCTTCACTCTTCATACCCCCATTCATCAGCTCCTCACTCACAGCCCTCATCAAACTCAAAGCACACTCTTGCGAAACAGACAGGTCACTCACATCCCCTGTATTCTCAACAGGCATACAAGAAACCCTTTCGACTGGTTCCCACCAGAAACCTGAAAAATCAGCCACTTCATCATTCACTACATCAAACTCACCCCTACTGATACCATTCGTAAAACCCGAAAAATCAGCCACACTAGGTTCATTCTGCCCAAACACACTATCATTCATACTGTTCCCAAAACCAGAAAAATCAGGCACAAGCAGCTCACTCACTCGTCTACTTATACCAGCCAAATCACTCACCTGTTTACACAAACACTCAATCTCCCTTTCAAGATCCCCCATACCAGAAACACTCTGCTCAGACTTACTTTCATTCGTACTTGCATTCTTCCTTTCACTTTTCTTTGTACGCTTTCTACTCCTCGAGACCAAGACAAGCTCTTTCCCAGACAGATCCATACTACCACATTCCTTCTCATCATCATGCACTTTACTTCTCTCTCTACACAGTCCAAACACCGGATGGCTCACCAGGTAGTCAGGAGGTTCTCTCCATCTCCTTAACTGACTCTTATGAGCCCGCACTCTCTCAGTCATACCGTCATTCAAACTCTCTAAAGCATACGTCACCCCATTTTCCCAAACTCTCACAACTCTATAAGGTCCATCAAACTTCTCACTTATCTTTGACACATTCAACCTACCCTTCACTTCTTTCACCTTCAATACTTTTGCACCTAATTCAAATGAACGGAACCTTTCATGTGCCTCACGCCATACACTCTGCTCACTTTCACTCAAACGAAACCTATCTTTCACTCGCCTTTCAAAATTCATCACAAACTGACATGGGGATATTCCAGTTGCACTATGTACAGTTAAATTATACGCCCACAACACTCTCCCCAGACATACATCCGAGTCATTCACTGTCGTAATCATCATTCTCAACATCTCACACAAGGTTCTTATAGTATGTTCAGCCAATCCATTTGAAGACGGTACATACGGAGTTGTTCTCACATGCTCCACACCCTTCTCTCTCAACATTTGCTCAAACACTTCTACAAATTCAGGCCCATTATCACTCAGAAATCTTCTAGGCTTCCATACACACATAGGAAAAAACAACTGCTCAACCACACGCGCAACAGTCACACTCCTTTTATCTCTCACAGGCGCTGCATACACAAACTTACTTTTATGATCAACCATAACAACCATACCAACATTCCCAGCACTCGTACGCGGCAAAGACACACAATCAATCACTACCAATTCAAACGGTTCTTTCGCATCAACTTTCAACATCGGTAGTTTCACTTGCACACCTTGCACCTTTTGCTTGTGACACCTTTCACACGTAGTTGCAACATCATTCACAACAGTTCTCAGAAACGGATGGAACACATGCTCCTTCATACACTCACACAGCTTAAACTTACACATTTGCCCATAATTATCATGCACACTCTTCACCAGACCAGTCATACCAACTAAGGACATCACAGGTACATACATATCATCACCACCATTCACATGCCTCACAAAATATACAACATCCATACAAACAACAAAATCCTTAGCATACCTTTTAAAATCACTTAAACATTCTGGCCATTCATTCAAATCAACACGCATCATTACACACCTCTTCAACTCACTAACAAAAGAACACATCTCTTGCATCTCTAGAATATCATCATCACTTAAAATCTCATTCTCATCATCCATGACCAACTCAATCATGCCACAAAATTTGACAACATTCTTCGCACACTCATTCAACTTCATCACCTCACATTCACCTTTCATAAGACAATCCTTATCAGCATCCAAAGACAAATCATTCAATCTCATAGAGTCTACACCAAGCAAGAAACAACACGGCATTTGCTCATCTTTCAGAATCACAAAGTCATGCTTCACATTCACCCATTACCCAAACTCAGTTTCAGACTAACCTGTTCCCATGCCACTATCATGCCATTGCCTAATCCACTTATCTGTAACTTCACAGGTTTATGCTCGCAACATCTAAACTCATCATACTTACTCAGAATCCTCTCATTCACTAAAGACACTTGCGCTCCAATATCAATCAAACCACAGAACAACCTTTCACCAACCCTCCCTTTCCCTTCCATCATATCAGGTCCACCAGGTTCGCAATACACAGAAGGAACAAGCACACCAACATCAGCACTGATATCCACACTGTCATTAACTCCCATATCATCACTCACCACACACTCATCTTCATCCAGACAATCATTCTTCTCTCGCATATATGAACACTTTTCAATCACCCAATTGTAGTGCACACCGCTCAAACATTGCAGATGTACCACATTAGGATTCAAACCCTTCATCTTCTCATCCTTGTACACAATCGGCCTCTCACCACCAAAGTGCACATAAACAGTCACTCCATACAAACGACTCACTACAATCAACACTTCATCAAATGGCGGGACCCCTTACATACACATCGCTCTCAATTCTTTCATGAAGTTCCGCACCTTTGCCATACCAATGCTATCAGGCTTCCTACATACTTCATTCATTACCTCCTTCCTTAAATCATCCACACTATCAGGCACTCTCACGTCTACTCCATCACTCTTCAAATCTTGCAAATCATTCCATACACTCTCAAACAAGGAATCACCACCACCCTTACTCTCCTTTCCATTCATAATCCCTTTCGGCAAATACTCAGGATCACTCACTCCACACACATTTTCATCATTCGTACCCGGATACCTTGACATCAAATCAGCCACTCCATTTCGTTCACCAGGCACATACTCAATCACATAGTCAAAGTCACTCAAATCTTCCAAAGTCCTTGCAATCCTACTATCAGCCCACTTCATACGCTGCAGATACACAAGAGGTTGATGATCTGTTTTGATCACAAACCTCACACCATACAAAAACGGACGCAACACTTTCAAACAATATCTTATCGCAACCAACTCTCTCTCCACAGTCAAATACTTTCGCTCTGCAACATTCATAGCCTTGGATACATACCCAATTATTCGCCTGACATTCTCTCTATTCAAACGCTGTTCTTGCATCAGAAAACCTCCCATAAAATACCCACTTGCATCTGTATACAAATCAAGCATTTTAGCATTCACACTATAATCCGGGTACACCAATTCAACATCTTCAGCTGCTGCCTATTTCAGTTTCTTATATGCCTGATTCATCTTATCATTCCACCTGACAACCGTACTACCTTTCTTGCCCATCCACTCAGTCAGAAGCTTACTCACACCAGAACAATCACGTATAAACTTTCACTGGAACTCAATCAAAACCAAAAACCACTTCAGTTGCTTCACAGTCACTGGTTTAGGAAACATTCGCACCTTCTCAACATACTTCAGTGATTTTCGCAACCCATTCTCACTCACCATTTGCCCAAGGAATTCCACTTCTTTCGCAAACCATTCACACTTCGCCACTTTCACCTACACACCAACACTCTCCAACGTTCTCAACACATCATTCACCAATCTCATATGCTCCTCAAAAGCCTGTCATAATCAAAATATCATCTATAAACGCAATCACATTCTTACTCGCAAACTTACTCAACACAACATACCTTGCCCGCTGGAAGGCTCCGGGAGCATTAGCCAACCCAAAGCTGAGGTTCCGGAACTGGTAATGCCTCTTTGTGGAAGAGAAGGCAGTTACCGGCCGGCTCTCCTCAGCAATGGGCATCTGGTAATACCCCCGTACCAGATCCAGTTTCGTAAACCACTCCATCCCATGCATACTATACACACACTCAGATACCACACACATCAGAAACCTTTCTTTCACAGTCCTTTCATTCACCTTTCGATAATCTACACACGACGCAATCTTCCATCCGGCTTACGTACAGGCACAATTGGACTATTCCATGCACTCTCGCTCTCTTCATTGACCCCCAATTGCTCTAATTCCAAACACTGCTCCTCAATCTCATCAGCAACCGGACGTGGGAAATGCCTCGGCCGCTGATAGATTGGGGAGTCCTCCTTCAGGACAATCTTGAATTCCGGAAGTTTTGCAACCCCAAAATCCAGATCCCCCTTACTGAGGGCTTCCTTTCGTTCAAATATCATTCGATACACATCCTCCCTTTCATACTCAGTTAAACATCCATCTAATTCCACCATGCTCTTCACTTCATTATAAGTCCATTCACACGTCTTTTCACTGGCAATATTCACCCTGACATCCGTACTATCATCCATACCTACCTCATTGACAGTGGAGAGGTGACCCAGTACATCTCCGACTTGGATACCCGTCATCTGTCCTTTCACCCTGGGGTCCGCCTGCACACATACACACGAATCATTCATTATCATCAAGCCATCAAACACACAAGCAACACGACTTACCTTATAACACGCATCCTTTCCATCCAATATCACAGTGTTCTCACCCACCTTCAAACTAACATCCCTACTCAAACTCACTCTAACAGACACCCTTTCACCCTTCACAAGCCTTACATTCTCCATAGCAGTCACCTCAATACCAGTAAACACACTCCTCAAAACGCTACAATCTTTCCCTACATACAACTTATACACCCCATTTTTACTAATCTTTCTCTCAATCTGATCACTCTCAGGATGCACAACCATACGATTCATTTTTATAAAATCATACCCCTAAATCACACCATACTCACTACTCACCTTATCATTCACCGAGAATTCACATTCATTCATCAACATACCATGCATTCGAACAGCTGACCTTATCATTGGAATCACAGGCACTCTCCTATTACCAATACCTACCAAACTACCCTTACACTCAGACAGGAGGGCTTTCTCACTCAACTTGCCATACATATCTTTATACACCAAGCTCGCCTTGCATCCAGAATCTATTAAAGCTAAACACTCAATTCCATTCAATTCCACCTTCACACTCAGACACTCATACTTCCTACCAGACATCACTTTCGCACTAGACAGACTTACCAACACATTACTCACACTCATGCACCCAGAGGATACTTCAGTAGGTACCCTCTTACAATTCAGTTTCCCGCTTCAAACTTTCCATTCACACCTTGCGTTCTCAGTCTAATCCAACACTTTTCACTCGAATGTCCTTCCATCGCACAATAGCTACATACATTCCTCTGGTCATGACACATCCTTGCATAATGACCAGCCTTTCCACAATTACAGCATGCATATTTCATACTTTCCCCACCAGTTGCTCCACCATTCAACCTCGAACAATCTTTCTTCAAATGGCCTATTTCTTTACACTCGAAGCACTCTTTCACAGTTTCTGGGCAATCCTTTATCATATGCCCTTTCTTACCACACCTAAAACATATGACCTTTCCTTCCACACCGACGACATTCCACAATCTTTCTCCCACCATTCGGTCTTTCGTTTGCTGGGACATACCTCGGTTTCTCTCTCATATATCCGTTCCCACGCTTACCATCATCTGTCCCCTTCCATTCGACCACCCTCCATTTACCCATCCATTCTGCCGGCCCAGGAAGTTCGACATCACTTCAGCTGGTGCAGCCTTCAGGGCATCCCTGTAGCTGACAAACTGCTGGGGTGGATGAAAGTTCCTGGGCTTCTTACCCCCAACATTCACACTGTACCATCCATTATCTGCTAGATCGCTTTCATAATCAAATCGTCCATCTCCTAACAGTTCCAACACATCCTCCCACATCAACCGTTCACCTGTCAGTCTCATTCTCTCCTTCCTCTTTCCACTCAGCCATTCACTCACCTTTCGCGGGATCGTGTCCAAAAACTTCCTCATCAGTGGTTTACATTCATTTACATCATCATCACCATACCTCGTTCTCGCCATACTCTCAAGCCTGTGTGCATACATGTTCACACTTTCACTCTTCCCTATTCGAGCCTTCTCAAATTCATTCACCCTTTTATACTTCACACTCTCTTTCATTCGTTTCTCCTGCCCAATCAATCTCTTCTTCACTACATCGTACCTCGGTTCCCTCACACTTGTAATCACACGGAAAAACTCCAATACTTTTCCCTCCAAACATTCTTCCAAAACATTTATCCAGTATCCTTTATTTTCCAGGTACTTGAGCTTACAATATCGCTTAAATTTTCCGAAGAATTCTTCCACACTTTTCCCACCATGTAACCTAAATCTATCTATCTTTGGCACTTCCCTAATCAAAATTCCTTTCCCCACATTCACTTCACTCTCCGAAGAGCTACTCTCGATCTCACTCATTCCAATCATATCGTCACTCTCTCCCTCATCTGAGTATAGCGAATCCACACTCTTCCCTTTCGCCTTCCTATCCTTAACCTTAGAATCATGCTTCCTTCCTCTCTTACTTTCCACTCTCTTCCATTCACCCCCTTTCCTACCACTCACAGTATCTTCTTTAGACTCAATCACACTGCCATCCATTCCATTTAACAGAGTCCCTTCAGTAGGAGCACGGGTCAGGGTTGTAGGTCCTGGGGCTGGTCCAGCCCCTGCCATCATGTTATATAGGTCCTGCATGCGTCGGTCAGTCTGATCCTGTCGGTCTCCCATTTCCTTCTTCATCCTATCAGTCTTTTCATTCATCATTTTCATTTCATTCTTCATTCCCTTAATCATTCCCCGCAACATTTCACACTCTTCTTTTTTCTTCCTCAACTCCAGTCTCAATCGCACTACTTCTTCATTCAAAGTTTCTGTCACAGCCATTGTTCCCAAGTTAGTAAAAAGATAGGAGGAGGGAAAAATCAATCAAACTACTTGTCATGCTAATTGGGTATGGACTGCAATCTAATCCCGTCAGGCTCCCGGTTTCGAAGTCTCACGTTCGGGCGCCAAATGTAGCGGGCTGAAAATCTAGACTAACCCCCAATCGATCCAACCCGCTTCCTACACTAATCCGGACGTGAGAAATCGAAGGAGAATGAAACGGATTGTATATACAGTCCCTTTACTTACAAAAAAAATGTACAATGATAATTACAAAAATTTATATTTACAAGGGAAGTGTGCACACTTCAAAATTAGGCCAAATTCCGCAATCCAAACAAGATACCAAAAGAATTTTATAACGGGCGAATAGAACAAATTTACTTAAATATATCTACACAACGAAATGAAAAACAACAACAACAACCAAACGAAAAGGGGCACGCGATATCACTTGTGTGCTGGAGGTGGTTGGTAGTAGGCTAATATAAAAGGAGACAGGCTCGTCAGCCAATGCGTGTGTGGTAGTTCAGGTGTCTAGCGAGGTATGAAAGCCCTCCGTCTCGGTGCTGGGCGGAGCACTCGTCTAGAGAACCCCTCTCGCAGTCCGTCTAAGCTTCCACTCTCTGTAGAAGAGATATATCGTCCGTTTATGATCCATTTACTATATATGGAAGGGAAACTAATAAGTGGGCATTACCCGAGTAAATTTATCGACTATCTTACCTCTAAATGTATATCCAAACAATTTTCAGCATTTAATAATTCTTTAAATATTTATCGTTAAAACTAACTATTCTTTCAAAATATAATCTCTGAAAAGAGAATACAAACATCAATAAAATTAAAAACAAAACAAAATTTAAATTCCAGTTATTCACACACACATTCTTACAGAAGGAGGGAGAGGGTATTGGGAAAAGGGTGGTGGGATAATGGCCCTTCATACACACTCACATTCGCTCCACCACAGCACTGTATATTAACTGGCAACTATTTTGTGCAAAATTTTGTTGTTATACAATAAATATTTACTATCGCATTTAAAGCAATAGATAAAAAATCACGGAAGTGGTAAAAACGCCAGACGGAGTTTATTTAGCATCAAAAATGAAGTGCATTAATTGATAAGAATGAAGTCTGGTCTGTCATCTTGGCTTAAGACAGCTAGTATTTATGCCGGCTGGACTCTGACGTCACTTTAGGAGGTACCAGCAAATCACGACAAAAACGAGAAACCCACCCCACCGCCTACTGTAAAAACTACAACGAGGCAGTGAGGAACGAATGGTAAAAGGAATAGAGAACCAATGAGTGACGTATGAGGGATGGGTTTTTGTAGCATTAAGCAAATAAAAAGGTCAGTGAAATCAGCCATGATGTTTAATGGGCGCCACAAGATTAACTTTGAAACCTGGGTCTAATAATGACTCATTTCAAAATCCCCCACCTCCGTATAAATGGACGCGAGGATTCGGACGAGAGAACTTCGAAATCGAGGCATAATCTTCGCATGGATTTGGACACCCAAACTGAGAATGATGGAAGAAAATCAAAGGTTTACCACACATGAGCGGGTGGATTTCGAGGTGGATCGAAAGTCACCCTCTGTTAACCGATGGTTCGGAGTCAATGGGGGGGGGAGGTCAAGGGGGAGACGAGGACTAAGCGAGAAAAAAACAACGAAGCTGACGAAGATAGACAGTGTGAAAAGGGTACGTGATTCTGTAGGAGCAAACGGGGTACTGAATTGAATCACCATCAACAGGGTGAGTGACACTTTAAGTAGTCGTCCTCTTTCGGATCAAGTAAAGATAGTCCCTCCTTAGAGAATGAGGAGGGATTAACTTTAATTGGGGGAGAGATGACCTTTGATGGGAGGTAGACGAGGTCATGACATCGTTATTTTAAAGCTCCCAGAATAAACTAGGAATTAAACGAATGCGAGGATATAAGAGGAGAAATGCTAAACTCTTATCGACAGGAATTTATGTGGCTCGAAACACATAAATAAAATGATTTCAATGATTGGTGCGATATGATTGCCAGCCAATCCCCTTTTAATTAAGTAATTAAAATTTAATTTCGTGAGTTCTCAAAGTTTATAAGTTTTAATTGTTTTAAAATAAACTTTTCAAATAATTTTTTTAAGTTATTTTTTTTATTTTATCCAGGGAGCTTTACTCGTGTAACTTTGGGAGGGATGATCTTTACTTGGTAAAATGGGAGGGACTATCTTTACTCGATCCTCCCTTTCAACTCTAATACACTACTACAATCTTCACCGTCATGAACCTATTTTTCTGGATGCCTTCGTTTGTTTTACACTCGTCATCTTTAATAGAAACTCGACCGCGACATCAGAAAATACAAAATAATGGACACGGAATATCTCTCGGAAGGTCACATTTGCCTTAACTTACCCGTTTCCGATAATCCCCAGAGGAAAAGGAACGTATTTCCGCCTGACACGACGACCGCTAACTAATAAAGGCAAAGTATTTAAACTTGAAACAATGCGGTTTTTTATATAGATAATTATTCCTCCACCAATCCTACCTGTCCTTTGACTAATGTACATATTATAGCCCTGTAAATCAAATTCACTTATAATGTCATGAAATAGAATTTAGTAACACTATAAGTGAATTTGATTTACAGGGCTATAATATGTACATTAGTCAAAGGACAGGTAGGATTGGTGGAGGAATAATTATCTATATAAAAAACAACATTGTTTCAAGTTTAAATACTTCAATAAAGCAGGATGGAGTTGAGTCACTTTGGATAGATATTAGGTTCAGTAAAAATAGAATGGTGCATTTGGGAGCTTTTTACAGGCCACCTGGGCAGACTGATGATATGGATAAACTAATGATAAGGGAAATAAGTAAGGGATGTGAAACAGATGCAGTTATTATTGGGGACTTCACCTCAAACTGTGTGGACTGGGAAAATATGATAGGTAGGGATAGAACAAGTGGCAGGTTCATAGAATGCTTTGAGGATAATTTTTTTAATCAATTTGTTAATGAGCCAACGAGAGAGGACAATATATTAGATTTAGTACTTTCTAACAGTGATCATTTTGTTCAAGAATTGACTGTTGGGGAAGCATTGGAAAATAGTGACCATCAGATAGTTCGTTTTAACTTGGGAATTGAGAAGGGTAAAATAACCGAGAATGCTGTAAAAGTTCCAAATTTTTATAAGGGAGATTATGTAAAACTTCGAAGCTTGCTAAATTTGGTAGACTGGGATGTAGAATTCAGAGGTAAAAATGCTTATGGGATGTGGGATACTTTCAAGCATATAATAAATGTAGTCCAAGAGCAATGTATCCCAATGAAGGCTATTAGGAATGTCGAGGAATGGTTACCTCCCCTTCCCCCCCGTCCACTCTTGGTGCAGTCACAAGGCGGTTACCGCAAAGACATCCGTCGAAGGCATCGGCGGGTCGGTGCTTAACCGCAGTGTGGCACAACTCAGTGCCATGAAAGACCCTAAAGGTCAAAATGTAAGATCTCCCCCAGGAGAGTGAGATCCAGTTTCACGTCAAATAAGAAATTGAAGACGTGTTTCTCCCAATCTTGAAGGCTAACGAGGAGCCGATGTTTGACTTCGTGTGAAAAACCGTTTGGAAAAAGAACTCTCCTGGGGCCGTCCTCAAGCGCCTCTTTCCCTTACCACTTCCCCAGTGGGGGTGCGAGGTATAAATGAGGAACTCTGAGGAAAATCGAGGTAGTATACGTCAGTCTCTAGGTGACGAAGTCCTCGGATCCAAAACCTAGCTACCGAGACTGGAGAGGTAGAGTACTTGGTTCGCCAGACCAAGAAGTACCCTGCAAGAGAGGCAGGGCTACCTACCTTAAGGGGCTAAGAAGAAGCTTATCCTCGAGCTAAGTCCCTGGTTATCAAACCAAACGATAAGTTAACTTTGGTAAGTTCAACTTACTCTCGCCAGAGAGACTCCTCATATCCTGCTGCACCTTAAACACCAGGCGTATTCCTCGTCCTTGAGGAATTAAGAAAAGAAGAAGGAAAAGGCTTCCCCCTCGAGCCCGTTATTCGGTGGCCACACCGAACTCTTAGTTAACTTGGTGAGGAACCAAGTTCAACTTGTTCTCGTCAAAGAAATACCCCTCCGTTATACTCGCCCTTGAGGAAGACTGGAATTAAGAAAAAGCTCATCCACGAGCTAGTTCCGGGTTAGCAAACCGAACGTTAAGTAATTTATTCTCGCCAGAGAAACCTCCCTCCGTTATCCTCGCCCTTGAAGAAGAACCTTCCCGAGTTCAGTCCTCGTTCATAAGGAAATAAGTAACGAAGGAGAAAAGCTCCTCCTCGAGCTCGTTACTCGGTGATCACACCGCACCCCAAGTTAACTTGATTTAAGAACCAAGTTCGACTCACTCTCGCCAGAGAGACCACGACTGCCTAGGTGTTGCATAAAGCACCGTCTTGGTTCTCGTCCTTGAAGAACCCCCCCCCCCCCCCGGAAGAACGTGTGGACCCCCCAGCTGCCACCCTCGCCAAAACAACCGTGGAATTCCGCCCATCTACATCTGGACACACGGCACGCGTCGTGAGTCAATAACATTTCTGAGGCCTTTAAACTCCACCTGAGTCCGTAAGCCTAATTCTAATATTATTGTTGTGTGTAGAGAAAACGTTAACCAAATTTTGTGGGTAAACTAATTTAATTAATTTTTGTTTAGGATAATATTCAGAGTATTGCTATAGTTAATGTATAAATGTTATGTATTCAATTGATAAAGGAAAAATATAAGTTTATTTTGGGATTAATGTTCGTTTCTCTTATATATATCCTTACGAGTTGCAGAACGGCTCTGTTCTTTAAGATATTCTTATAATATCAATATATTAGACACACTTAGCACTCTTAGAGATAGAACAAAAAGGGGGGGAATTCTACGACAAGGAACAAAAGTAGAAAACCATTATGGTGGAATCAGGAGATAGCTCGAAAAATTTCAGAGAAGAAAAGGGTATATAAAAAATTACAGGTAGAAAATAATAATCAAAATTTAAGTGATTATAGAATGGCTAGGAATGAGTTAAATAAGATTATAAAGAAGAACAAAAGGGTGTTAAAAATTAAATTACCTCAGGATAGCAACAAAGATCCTAGAAAGTTCTTTAGTTACTATAAAATTAATAACAAATCTGGCAGAGTTGAAATAGGACCTATCAAAGAGGAAGGGGTTGTGAGAGAAACTGATGAAGAAATAGTTGAGGTACTAAATGGTCATTTTGCATCAGTATTTACAGAGGAGAAACTAAATAGTCTTATGTATAGTACTCATGGGTCAGGGAAAGAGGTGTCTACTACCATTAGTGTGGATCGGAGGACGATAAAAGGACTAATAGGTGAGTTAGATACTACCAAGGCCTCCGGCCCTGATAATATTCATTCTAGGATACTTAAAGAAGTGGTAGAAAGTACTCAATAGCTCTGGAGAAGTTATATACTAGCTCACTGGAATATGGAGAAATACCCGATGAATGGAAGAGAGCGAATGTAGTCCCCATTTTCAAGAAGGGTAGTAAAGAGGATCCAAATAAATTTAGACCGGTTAGCCTAACTCCTGAAGTCTGAAAAATTCTTGAGAAAATAGTTAAAAAAG
This sequence comes from Ceratothoa steindachneri, assembly GCA_963969495.1. Taxonomy (NCBI): domain Eukaryota; kingdom Metazoa; phylum Arthropoda; class Malacostraca; order Isopoda; family Cymothoidae; genus Ceratothoa; species Ceratothoa steindachneri. The sequence goes on along the minus strand of OZ018331.1, from coordinate 24,607,799 downwards.
GTCTTTGCCAACATCTAGAGAGGGAGGGGTTAATCAGCGATGCTCAGCATGGGTTTAGATCAGATAGATCATGTTTGACTAATTTACTAGACTTTCTGGAGTTTGTAACAGATCAAGTAGATAAGGGAGAGAATGTAGATATAATTTACTTAGATTTTAGTAAAGCATTTGATAAGGTACCACATAGGAGACTAGTTCATAAATTAAAAATGATTGGGATATGTGGGCGTGTTTCAAATTGGATAGCTGAGTGGCTGAAAGACAGGAAGCAAAGGGTAGTGCTAAATGGTGTAAAGTCAGAGTGTAGGGATGTTATCAGTGGGGTTCCTCAAGGATCAGTTCTCGGTCCATTATTATTTGTCATCTATATAAACGATCTTGGGGAGGCAGTTAATAATAAAGTGTCAATTTTTGCGGATGATACCAAATTAGCAGCTGTAGTTAAAGATATTGATGATAATTTTAAAGTGCAGGGGGATTTAAATAAATTGATATCCTGGGCACATAAGTGGCAAATGACTTTCAACCTTGATAAGTGTAAAGTTATTAACATGGGAAAAGATAATAGAGAATTTAACTATGAAATGGATGGGCATTGTCTGAGCTCAGTAGAGGATGAGAAAGATCTAGGAGTAGTAGTAGATAAGTCATTAAGGTTTTCTAAGCAGTGTATTGAAGCAAGAAATTGGGCAAATAGAGTGTTGGGTTTCATTAAGAGAAATGTCAGTTACAAAAGTAAGGAGGTTATTCTTAAACTCTATAACTCTTATGTTAGGCCACATCTAGAGTACTGTATACAGGCATGGTCCCCACATTTTAGACACAATATTAACCTTCTCGAGTCAGTGCAACGGAGGGCAACAAAGATTATTCCTTCCCTGAGGCACCTTGAATATATAGATAGACTGAGGGTATTAAATATGTTCTCCTTCGAAAGGAGGTGTGTGAGAGGGGATATGATTGAGCTCTTTAAAAATTTTTCCGGGATAGATAAATTGGATGTTAGCAAGTTTTTTGAGTTAGATGATGGAAATCGGACTAGAGGTCACCACTTGAAAATTAAAAAGCAAGGGTGTAAGATGGATTTAAGAAAATATTTTTTCACCAATAGAGTGGTGGACTTCTGGAACAAATTGCCACGGAGGGTAGTAGGTAGTCCAAATTTAAATGTATTTAAGAGTAGGTTGGATGAGTTTATGTGGAGGGAAGGTTGTGATGGTTCCTAAGTTTTGTATATATTAATATTGTTTGTATATATCTATAGCTGCATGATTTAGTTCTTGACAAGCCTTGATTGGTGATACCCTTGTTTCTGGACGCAATCCTCTGGAAGTAGTTTTCTTGGGAGTTTGGGTGCCTTAAAAAAGAGTCCGTTTGACTCAGATGACCTATGATGGGCCCTTGTGGCTTTTGTCATCTGTTATATTATATTGTGGGGGACTTTGATTTTGTCTTCCCCTGGTGATGGTGCTTTTTGTGGGTGGGTTTTGAAGGAGGCGGATGACCTTTGATAGGCCCTTGTGGCTTTTGTCATTCGTGAAATTATGTTATGTTATGTTATGTAAAGGCCTACGAGGAAAGCATCTCAGTTGATTGCATTTGTTTTGATGCAGCCTTTTATTCCTCAATGGGGAATGGATAGGGAAGGATTGAGGCAAAAATAAACAGAAAATTGAGTTTTTTTCTCATATTTTAACTAAAAAGTCGTGAATAATGTGGGCTAAAATAGTTGCGATGGCAGGAAATGCACTCAACCCGTCTCTCTTGGGGCTACTGGTGATAAAGGATCAGTTAAAGCCGGGGAAACCACATCGAAATACTGTTAAAAGGTTTTTTTATTAATTCGGTTCATTACATCTCGGGGGTCATGAAAACTAGAAATAAAATCGAAATTATTTAAACCCGAACCGAGGTGGATAGGATGGGCTGGTGGATTCGAAATCCTCCACAAAGAAGCTCAAGGACACAAAAGGATATTGTGGCCGAAGGTGGCAATAAACGTTCCCACTCCTCAAGTTTACCACAGATTCACCGAAAGCCACTGACGGAATGTTATGAAACAAAGCAAGTTATTAACATACTTCATTCTCTTACCCACAATACACCATTTGTAGAGGGAGATTCTCTTTCTCACTGTGGTATGAGAGAAACGCGTGTTTAATTGGCATCGGTGGAAAGGATTTAAGGATGCACCGGACATTGGGTCAAGTGGTGGTCAGTCGCAGCTCCATTCCGGAATATATTTTCCTCCGAAACACAACACAGCTACAAATGTATTACACGGTAATATTACACGTCAGTGATTGTCTCACAGTTTTCTCATTTGTGACGAATAAATTAACCCTCACCACAAATTAAAAACAAACAAATACACATGTGTAGACTCTTAAATTTATGTCTAATTCACCAATTAAGAATAAAACGCTAGACTTTAGTAAATACGATGCATTTTTACCTTAAGAAGTAGTACTCTTATCTATCAAAGAGTACCATTAATTAAATAGAGGAATCAAATAATCCCACCAACTATCAGCCGCAAGTACCAAATATATATTGACTCGGATACGAATGGTCGGAGTTTTATTTCATTTTGCTCCTGACGCCTATGTTTTAGCGCCCCTAGGCTTTGCCCCGCAAGATCCTCCCTTCCCCCAATCACCAACTCTCCTCTCCCTTTACCCCTTTCCCTCCACTCAACAAGTGGTTCAGTGGTAGAATAAACTACCATTTCACGTCAAAACAGGAAAGTTTTGCAATAACATCCTTCTTACTCTCTGTCTAGCCAGCGGGGTGTGGACAGACAGCTCGGTGGAAGTGCCAATAATTATGAGGCGGAAAAATAGTTTAGTTCTTAAATGAGTTTAGTAACTCGAAGCAAAGATTTATTTTTTTTAATTAGATTCATTGGGAGAGAAAATTCCTTTGGCTTTTGTTTTGCGCTGAAGTACGAGTTGCAAATATTGTAATATTATTAAGTATGTATTGTAGTAGAAAACCTTGGATTGGTGTTGCTTTGTTTATAGATGGATGTCAGGGTTCGGTTAATCGACTCCGATGGCTTGAGATCAGCCCCGGTGGCTTTGGTCTGGGCCTATCAGAGGACATCCGAGTCAATCCCCACCTCAACATCCTTCCATAAACTACATCCAAAAGATATCGTCCATAACATCGCCTTAAATTAACCATGCAACTACTATAAACAATAATAGCAATATTAAAAATGTACAAGGCGCTGGGGAAAGCACTGCCCTGGACCCTTCCCTACCTACAAAACCAGTCGCAAGAATAAAAATATAAATCTTCGATAAAATTAACCATTTATTAGTACATCGAAGAAAATCAGTGTTTATACAATAGAAAAAAGACAACAAAGATTAATCAACACAAACTTTTGGATAATCGATTTAACTATTTGAAGGATCAGGTTTTATCATATGAAGAAGTACCAAATACTACCACACCAGAATCACCACACCTGATAATTCTTTACCTATTATAAAATCAATAGCAAATATAGCAGGGATAATATTGGGCCTATTAAATATGAAGGGTATATAAAGGAATCTGATGGCAAAATAGTTGAGGTAATTAATGATAATTTTGCTTCAGAATTGACAGAGAAGAATTTGAACAATTTAACTTGTGATAGTTCAAACTCAGGGGAGGAGATGTTAAATACCATTAATGTAGACAGGTAAATCATTGAGTGATAGAATTGAATTCAATACTAGTGAGGCCTCCGTCCCGGATGACATTCACTCTTAAAGGTGTACAAAGGATTGCAGTTGCTCGGGGAAAAATTGAGCGCTAGATTTTGGCGAGTGCAAAAGGAATGGAAAATAGCGAATGCAGTGAAGTGAAGAGGACCCGAATGACTTTAGACTTTCCGATGCAGTGCTTCCCCTCTCCCCACGCTCCCTCCCGCAGGGGAACCTGCATTATCCTTTTATTTTCCATGAGATGGGGATTGGGGGAGGGAGCGAAGATTATACACTTTACCCCCTTTCAGTACCCCTCCCCCCCTCTGGACTCTGGCCTACGAGGAGCGTAAACAGCGTGACCTTGAATTCGAAAGGAGGGGAGGAGAACGCGAGATTGGGGGAGAGAGGAAGGGACATTGGAGAAAAAAAAACAACGAGGTCATTATGGCTAAACACAGGGTGGAGAAGAAGTTGTGAAGCTAGGGGAAGGGAAATATATGTGTGTGTGTGTGTGTGTGGGTGTGTGTGTGGGTGTGTGTGTGTGTAAGGGGGAGACATATTCCTGGTGGAAAGAGAAGATGTAATTTCCTTGAATTTTAGCGAAGCTTTTGATAAGGTTCCAGATAAGAGACGACGACGACGATGATGGTGTATTGATGCTGGTCTCATGGCACATAAGAGACGAGTTCATAAATTAAAAACGCATGGGAGATGTGGGAAAGTGTTGAATTTAAGGTAGTACTGAATGGGGTGAGGTCACAGTGGGAGGATATTATCAGTGGCGTACCTCAAGGATCAGTTCTAGGTCCTTTATTATTCCTAGTTTACAGTGTCGGATTTAGACTTGGTAAGGCCCTAAGGTATATAAAGCCCTGAGTCCCCCTCCCTTTAAATTACGCCAGCTGGTACCAGAAAGTTTGGAAATATACGTTTTTTAATTTTATGAAAACATATTACCTTTTAATTTTTATTAATATATATGTAATACTAAACAACATATTTGCAAAATCACAAAATTTATATTAGATAATCCTCTAAGTTACAATTTAAATTATTTTCTTTCTTGATTTTCCAAAAGCAAAATCATTGATTATGTCGTCAAAAGATACGCATCACAACTTATCACTTTCTATGCACATGATGCTAAGTGCAGCTAATTTTTCTTGAGACATAGTTGCTCTCAGGTGTGCAGGTTTGATTGGTATTTTTTTTCAATGCATAAATAGTATTAAGTACAGTAAAGTACCAGTCGCAAATGGCTATAATTCCATGAATTGTCCATACTTACACCCGGACATTGATCCTAAATGATACATCACCTGTAATATAGCTGTGTAGTCAAAAGAATTATAGATGATTGATCTGCAAATTTTAATTTTAAGAGAATTAAGACAACACATTGAGTAAAAGGAATTTAAATCTTGAATTTGTTGAGGCCCCTACAGATTGTGAGGCCCTAAGCTATAGCTTATTTTAGCTTGTACCTAAATCCGGCACAGCCAGTGTATATAAATGATCTTGGGGAGGCTGTAAATAGTAAAGTGTCAAGTTTCGCTCATGACACAAAATTGGCAACTGGAGTAAATGAAGTTGAAGCTAACTTCAGATGAATTTTAACCTTAAAAAATGTAAAGTTATTAACATCGGATAATATAATAGAGAATTTAGCTATGAAATGGATGGGCTTTGGGTGAAATAAGTAGAGGATGAGAAGGACTTAGAAGGAGTAGTTGATAGCTCACAGGTTTTCTAAGCAGTTTATTGAGGCGAAAAATAGAGCAAATAGAATGTTAGTTTCAAAAGTAAGGAGGTTGTTCTTAGACTATACAACCCATAGGTTAGGTCACATTTAGAGTACTGTATACAAGTATGGTCCCCACACTTTAGACACGATATCAACCTGCTGTAGATAATGCAAAGGAAGGCAACAAAGATGATACCTTACCCGAAGCACCTTGATTATGTAGATAAGTTGAGGAGATATGTTATCATTTGAAAGGTGTGAGAGAGGGTGTATGATTTGTGCGTATTTATGATGAGTATCTATGGGGAGTGTAGGTTATAATGGTTTTTGCGTTGTAGTGGAGCAAATTACATATTATAATATCGATATTGTTTTTTAGGTGATGTTCTGATCGCATTCCTCTAGATGCAGATTTTGGAGGGAGAAGGGTAGATTTTCTCTATATAAATTGTATATATTATTAATATTGTGTATTGTTGCTGCATGATTTATTTTTTGACAATGGAAGAAGTCGGTTTACCTCTGGCTTTAGACGAGGGAGCACTTATCGCCTTCGGAGTTGGGAATCCTTGTCAGTCCTTGCCGATTGACTAAGGTAGAGTTCACGGATCGATTTAGCCTTCAACTTGAATCGAAGTCGCCGCTGGAGGGGGAAGGAGGGGAGCATCCATCAGCTCGTTCGTCTGAGTAGGTTGGAACTCTAACAGTGCTGCTCTCCAAACTCTTTCGAAGCGTTATATAGGCGCCTGCTGAGGTGGCTCCAAACGCGCGCACGTAATTGGGGAAAAGTCGGTGACTCCTTCGGGGGAAGGGGGAATCATGATAACGTTCGTTGGAATGTCCAACGGATTTCAATCTTCGAGCGGAAAGACCGAATGCTAGCGGAGAGGTGACCGTGGGGGAGGGGGACGATTACATCGGTCCCTAGGCAAATAAAGCTGTGGCGTGTGATTACGGCGTCTGCCGCCCCCTTGCCCAGGTTCAGCCATGCTTTGTCAGCTCCATGTGGTGATCTCAGGATCCACGTGGGTACAGAAGGGCATGTGGCCGCCATTTGACATCATTCTGCTACAAAAGACTTTGCCACGTATGCGGGGTGAGAGATCGCGTGTCCATCCTCCTGGAGGGAAGATGCAAGAACTTTGGCTACCAGGCAACACCACCGCCCCATCTTGGAGGATCGCAACCCAATTTCTCCCCTTGTCCATGGCTTACTCCTTGCCACTCTCTTTATACGTATTTTATATCAGGAATGCTAATCCACCAGCATTTAATCCACGTCGTGGAATCCTGTGGAATGGATTTTACCTCCAGATTATTATAAGATGTCAAAGCAAGCAAAGACAGTGTGGTCCACTTCTGGGCCAGCTCTCCTTCAAACCACGCCGATGCACTTAAAGTGTGAATCAAAGCGGTTCTTAAAGATGTTTATGCTTGTTGATTTAACAACGATCTCCGGCAACTCGTTCCACGAGGAAACACCTTGTTTTGGAAAAAAATATTTGCTATATTTGTTTCAAATCTTCATTTATTAAGTTTGTATCCATGGCTTCGGGTTCTTGAGGAAGCCTCCAACTCAAAAATGGTTTCAATTTTTACTTTATTAAAATTGTTTAGTATCTTAAAGACTTGTATAAGTTCTCTTCTTAACCATATCGTCTAAAGTGATTGCAGGTTGAATGCTTTAAGTCTGTCTTCGTAGGACTTTTGACGTACTCTATGTATCATTTTTGTAACACGATGTTGCACGCTCTCCAACATTTCTATACCTTTCCGCAAGTATGGATTCCAAAACTGAACTGCGTACTCCAAATGAGGTCGAACTAAAGATTTATACAGGGGAATTACAATATTTTCCGATTTGTAGGCAAAATTTGTATGTATGAAACCGAGCACTCTGTTTGCTTTCTTGCATGCCTCCGCGCTCTTTCTTCTAACTTTCAAATCGTTGAGACTATAACACCAAGATCTTTTTCTTCTGATATCTTTTTCAGTGGCAGGCCTTTTATTGTATAGTTAAATTCTTCGTTTCTTGCTCCAATCAATGTTGAGATTCAGCTGCCAATTTTCTGACTATTCCACAATGATGTCTGACTCTCTGGATTTTATGTTATGTTAATCGGCAAGTGTTGTTGATTTACTGCACAGTTTTGTATCGTCAGCAAAGTTTGAGAATAGGCTCGCTATGCTTTCATCTAAGTCGTTTACATATATTAGAAAAAGCAATGGACCCAGCACGGACCCCTAGGGTACTCCGCTTGTTATGTCTCGCCATCTTGATTGGTTACCATTTATGACTACGTTGTTTCCTTCCGTTGAGCCAGTCTTCGATCCACTTAACTACATTTCCACCGATTCCATGAGCGGAAATCTTCTTAAGTAGACGCTTGCGGGGGACCGTATCGAATCTTTTTGAAAATCTAAGTATATTACATCTGCTGCTCTATTCGTGTCATACTCTTCGATGATGGTTTGAAAAAGTTCTAGCAGATTTGTTAAACATGCTTTGTTTTTCGTAAAACCGTGCTGTAATTCACGGATGATACCCAATTTGTCTAAATGTTCGACTATTTTCTCTTTTATAATAGATTCGAGCAATTTTCTGATTGAGATGTCAGGCATATTAGCCTGTAGTTACTTTAGCTTTGGCGGTCAATCCTTTTAAAGATCGGAGTAATGCTTGCACTTTTAAAGTCTTATGGAACGACACCTTTGAGTGATTTGTTGAATATTGTGGTGAGTGGTTTGGTTATCGTTTCTTTCAACTCTTTCAGGTAGCGACGATGGATCAAATCCGGACCTAGCGATTTGCTTAACTTTAAATTTTCGATATGTTTGATTACGTCTTCCTCTGTTACTTGAATACTAGTCATAAATGATTCTTCTTCTATTACTATTGGTGCATAAATGTCTGGAATGGTGTCGATGTTTTCCGTTGCAGAAACTGACGCATAAAAATCGCTTAAAATGTCGGCAATGGCCCCTGGGTCATATATTAAGTCTCCAATTTGGTTTTAAGTGGGCCAATTGAATCTTTTGCCGTGTTTCTGTTGTTTACATACTGGTTGAACATCTTTGGATTTTCTTTTCCTTTTCTAGCTAGCTCGATTTCGTAATTCTTCTTTAATTTTCGAATTACTAGTTGTTATTACTAGTTGTAGAACTAAGGGCGTTCTTCAACACACGCTGTCTTTAAAATTTGCTTTGTTAAAGTTGGGTACCAGCATACGATTTGAGTCTGTGGATGAACCTGTAGCAATTTTAAATCTGAGACAACTGTGATCGCTGCCTCCTAGCGGTTCGCAGACTTTAACATCTTTCACAAAGTTTTCGTTTAGCGTCAAAATAATGTCTAGGATATTGTTTCTTCGCGAAGGTCGATCAACAGTAGCATCCGCAAAGTTTACATTTGGAAAGTTAAGGTCACCGATTATTATTATAGCTGTGGATCCAAAAAGTTCATAGAGCGAGCGGAACATAAGCTGATCTGACATTTCCGTCTGGGATGGAGCTCTATAGACAACGACAGTTTAAAACACTATGTTTCCAGCTAATGATTTCGCGCATACAATATCCGCATCGCTATGATTCTCCACGGAAACTTCGATGGGGTTTAAATTTCTTTGCAGTACAACATCACGCCGCATCCTCTTCTACCAACCCTCTCCTTGAAAAGAGATTGTACTCTGAGATTTTAAATTCATCGACAGTCTCTATTAAAAATATCCGTCCAACTCTCGGAAATTGCAATTAGATCGAAGTTTCCATTTTCTACAAGAAGCTTAAATTCTTCGATTTGATTTCTAATACTACGTGCGTTAGCATAATAAACGTTTAAGGAGGGTGAAGTTTTATTCAAGATTCAAAAGATGCATTCCGCTACACCAGCTCCACGTCCTGAGACTGATCTGCACGAAAAACCTGTATATCATTATTTAAGACTCTGCCAAGTCTGGCAGCTCCAACCTGATTCAGATGGAGTCCGTCTTGCTGGAAGAAGTCTTCACGCTCGTAGCAGTCGTTGCAGGTTTCGATGAAGTGCGCTCCTTCCTCCTGGCAAAGCCCTGTTACACAGTTACTGATGTAAGATGCCTTTCCGTAGAAAATGTTCTGCGCTCTTATTCTTGTAAGAATGTCTGAAAAAGAAACATTCCTACTCTTTTCTTTCAGTTTACGCATCAGCTGCTGGTACTTCGCCAGAAGGTCTTCAGATCTGGTAGAAAAACTATTGTTAGTCCTGACGTGGATCACAAAAGCCGTTTCCTGCGTGGATCCACTCGTGTAATCATTGAGCGAATCTATCAGGTTTTCGACTCTTCCCCCTGGGTAGCAGTATCTCCTCCTCTTCGCAGGTCGCATTCCACAAAATTCTTCCAGTTGTTGCCTGACGATGAAGTCTCCCACCAGGCGAATCTCAATTTCCTCATCCTGTGAGTCGTCTAAAACAGAAAATCTATTTGCCGTTATTGTCGGTAGCCTCCGGGTCAGGGGTCTCGATGCAACTCCTCGACGAACAGGCACGAAAGGTTCGTCTCCGTTGGCACGCGTCTCGACTCCTGTGCGTCCGTGAAGCACGGGAGCTGCTTCACGCGATTCTCGTGGTGTATGACTTCCATGGGGCGGTCCAACTAATACAGGTGCCTCGTTGTCCGCGGGGAACAGACTCTACGGCAGGCGCCGCTGCGTGCTCGGACACAATCTGCTCACCGATGGCCACCTGTGAGTAACTAGGTCGCCCATCATTTCGCGTCTCCAGCTCCTCAACCCTGGCACGTACCGCTGCTAGCTCTCGGTTTAGGCGACGGAGCTCAACTCCGAACTGGTCACGAGACACACAGCCTCTACAACTTGTTCGTTGGCCTTTAAAGTGAGCCAGCAAAAACCGCCCTTCGCACGTCGCCCAGACACGTTTCTGTGGTCATCTTAAAAACAAGTCTGTTTAACCTAGTAAGAAAAAGAGAATTGTTATTTTACCTGAAATATAAATAGATGTTATATTCCTGAAAGAAATGGAGGAGTGTTAAGCCGTCTGACAAAAAGTAAGCGATGATTATTTTACCTGGAAAAGGAAAAACAAATAAAAAAAACAACCTGTTAATTCTTCTGAAATACGAATGAGCGGTGTATTCCTGAAAGAAATGGAGTGTAATGACAGACAGGAAAAAGAGGAAACTATGTTATTTTACCTGGAGGAGCATGGAAAAAAAGACCCCCAAAACTTATTTTATCTGAAATAGAAATAAACTTTATATTCCTGAAAGAAATAGAAAATTTAAAAGTTGCCTGAAAAAAAAGAAGAGAGCAAATATATTCCGCCTAGAACTAAGGCACCACGTCAGCTTAATCGGCCATCAGCTGTTCAAATGGCCCGAACCGATCGGCTGCCTGTATTACTCCGCCAACGAGGAGACCTAGTTATTATATTTACTGGAATTAAGAGTAAAAATTTATAAAGCCTGAAAAGAATAAATAAGTTAAAATAAATTCACTTGTGCAGACGACTATTCCGTGACGCAACATTGTGCCGATAAGATGGCCGTATTACTCCTCCAACAAAGAGAAAGAATATATGTGGTTTTACGTAAAGGAAACCTAGTTATTATACCCGGGGTAAGAATTCAACGACCCCATTATGCTAGGTCGGTGACTGCTCCATTTTACCGTCTGTCGCGAATATCGGCCATACATCCCCTACACGAGCGAAGCAAGACTATTGTCGATAAAAGGTATTCCCATAGATACCTGGGCTTCCCATGCTTGCTTTAGTAGCTCTACCCTTTTTTGTCCCATTTGCATTTTTGTACATGTTGTTTTCCACTATTTTCACTTGTTTTGTTTTTTCGCCATCAAATAGGCTAAAAGTGAGTATCGGTGGTGATCGCCAGGTGACACCACAGAAGTAAAAACTTTGTTAGTGCCGAAGCCTTCATGTTTTGAGGCTTCTCCCGCAGATGCATCAAGTCTTAGCCCCTCACCTTTCAACTACCACCCAACTCTGTGTACCTTATATCATACTTGTATAAAATTCAGGCAAATCCCCAAAATAAATATTAAATTCCATATTTTACTTTAGCAGACGTTCAAAAACTATAATTTTCTAATGTGTGGAAGAAAAACCCTGATCTAAGAGAGTTAGTGCTCAGTCTTGTATGAGTTACTGTCTGATTATCAATTCTGTGTAAGATTGACATTATTAATGCCCTTTTCTCTGATTCTGCAGTGGGAGGTATTCAGCTTAGCCCCTCCCCAATTTTTATCCTAGATCCACCACTGTCTATTAATGGTGATATTGGACTTTGTAATTCTGTTTTGTTGTGTATATGGTTTAATTTTTTTAATAGGAATGTCCTGTAATACAATAGGAATTGTATTTATTTTTATATTATAATATCAAAAGGAATTACCTATTGTAATAATGTAATATATAGTTTGTTACTCAATCATTTTAATTTTCTTACCTAATAATGAATGAGCGAATATATCCGTCAGGAAGCCTATTAATAAACCAATCATCTCTCGCAATGCCCTCTCGGCATTCCTATTATAAAATCCTCCTGGGAAACTTAAATATATATATATTATGTATAAAATTAAAATCATTCATTTATTAAATCATTCATGCAATTTATGTACAACTTATATAATTCATTCATTTATTTTACTTAACTTTTGTCGATTCAATTATTTTATGCATAACTTTTTTCAATTCATTTTATGTAACCTTTAATAATTCAATTATCCCGTGACGAGAAACTGATTTCATTTAACGCACTGGTACAAACAACATCTGTTAGAATTTCACGCGCATACAAATACACGCATTTTACCACTTGTGAAATAATGTGAATTGACTCTCTCTTTTGTGTTTGCGTCACCATCCATTCGTGCTCCAATTAACTTCGAATCAAGATCCCAATTTACAGTCCCTCATAGTCACTTTACATCTTAGTTATTTTACATCATAGTTACTTTACCACATCATAATTGCCATATCTTAGCCATCATACTTTACCACATCATAATTACCATATCTTAGTCATCATACTTCAGCACATCATAATTACCACACATAGTTACCACATCTTAGTTACTTTACATACCTTACATTCATTCTACTTTTCATTACTTCCATACATTGCATTACGTTGTATTCCTAATTCAATTCTCTCATTGTGCATTCGTTTATTTTGTAAATATATTTATATTTTATTTATCTTTTGTTTTTCTTAAAAACCTAGGTCGAAAGTTTTCTAAATTCATTTCACGTCAGTCGTTAGGCCTAACTATTAGCAGACGACTATTCCGTCCAAATTCAACAAATTTATGGTAATGATTTTCAATTGGCTATCTAGGTTGATTTATTAACTAAAATCAATCTAACTAATAACCAAATACCATACATCAAACTGGTCCCATGACTAAATTTTCCGCATGCATATTTATTCATTTAGATAATCTTTATTTATAATAAAGATTGACCAAAACATAATTTGACAAAAATACAGAGTGGGGCTTATTGAAACAAGCTATTTTACGGACATTTCGCTCCGAGCCGCGAACGGGTTAAAAGAGTGTTGAAAATGGTTGAATACATGTTACACTGACCTACGGATTATACTTTATGAGGCCTTAGTGTCGACTTCATATACTATGGAAGGTAGTTTGTTCCCATCTAACTCTAAAGACTACTACTATGGAAGTAGTTTGTCGATGGCCTTCGAAGCGTCACACATGATGTCGATGAAGGCTTCCATTTGGGTCTTGCTACAGTGTGGTCGCTATGCTGGTTGTGGTTTGCTAAAGCTTGAAGGGCCTTCTTGTACTTTGACATTGGCTCCAAAACGAAACATCCACGTTTAACCTGATTTCCAGTCCTGGCAGAGACTCCGGCGAAAAGCACACAAGCAACACAGTATCCTTCATTTTTAGAAAATGTAAACTTGAGTCATGGGTATGTTGAGTACCAGGTAGGTTGGAACCGCCTCTTTTGACCACCCTCATAGTTCAATGAAGATCCTCGATACCTGGGGCTTTATGGTGGATGATGGCCATCTTCATATCATTAGTTCCGTTTTTCCCAACGAAATTAGCAATGTCAAGTCGATGTGCTTTAGGAGCTGCCACTGCAACTACAGCCTTCCCGTGACGAGCGAGGGATATCAGGTCCTAATCTTCTTCGGAGCACCTGCCTCTGTGGTGGCATTATCCCCGTGAACGCGTTTAGGCTGTGAATTTAAAAAATGCAGTGATATTTTGATGTTCACTTGATCGCTTCATCTCACTGTACCTGACAAACAAAATTAATTTAAAAACCTACGGCCTATAAATATAAAACACGTTAAAACAAACAAGTGAGAGCGGTAAGGTGCTGACAGGTTAAAATAAATTTTAACTTAATAACACTTTATCATCTTGATTTAAATTCACTTAGCAATACACAGCTATATGCACTTCCTAATTATATGACTACACACGAAGCGTATTGGACTCAGACTCCCCTTACCCTGTCTGAATCCCCTTTTTTTATACCACTGACATCATTCGAGAACTTTCCACGATATTCCAAGCGCGTGAACTTCAAGAATCCGCAAAAATTTCCAAAATATTCTCGAAAAATCTTAGCATGCACATACGCGTATAAGTGAAAAGATAAAGATAAATATGGAATTGAATTTGCTCCTTTAGATGGATTATTATTATTGGCTTAAGCTCTGTACTATGCGGTAAGGAAACTCATTCACAAATGTCAGCCTTAGAATGTGGTCAAGGTTATCCCTATAAACCCTGACAAGATAGACAATCTCCTTATCACATTGGTATAAACATCCACCTTTCACCAGACCTCCTCATATTCGCTACTTCCCATAGGCAACAAACGCCCGTCAGTAAATGCTTCCTTCAGCCTGGCCTCAATCTTATCGACGTCTACTTGCTCGCGTTCTGCCATCTCCAGATATATTGCTAAGGCAGTACCTTCCAAATATAAAGGCATGAAACTTGTTAGGGCTGTTATATTTTACAACTTGGCCACCAACTTTACTTTCTTGAACCACTCCATCACGTCACCCTCTCCAGTGAATGGCTTTATCACAGCCAACGACACTTTCAACTTCCCTCCCATTGTTAGGGCTTAGATAGCTTATTGCCAGATCAGTCAAAGTAGTAATACACAGGAGAAAGCGTCTTACTTACTAAAGTTCAGCGTGGAAGACGATCGACAACGTCGACGTAAACAAACCTTTTCCAAACCTATAATTCATCTGACCGGCTCAGGTAAACCTCAATCATCACTGCTTTTCAACACCTTAATCAACGCTGGAGCAAATCAGAACCTACTAGCCAACCTCAGGATCTGCCACAACGATATGACCTCACCACCAACGTGCTTTTCGCTAAATGCCGCGTGGTTTCTTTCTCTTTAACTAGGTCAGACAGTTCATTTCAGCATTGCTAAACCCCAACATTGTTTGCTGTGCTTCCCTATAACTTCAGGTGTTTAAAATAAGTCAAAATAATCATATAAAAAATAATTAACGCATTTTTATCAATACTCAATTTTTCGGCAAAGACAGCTTCCGCTGGAGAGGGCACATAACACATCACTCACATAAAACTTTTAACTCATAAAATATAATTCAAGAAAGAAAGAAAAGGACCAACTTGGATCAAGGACCCCCCTCCCCCACACACCCCTTCATCAGTGATTGATACCCACGAAGAAAGTCGTTTTCAGGGGCCAAGCAGTTCAGGCCAAAGGTGCAATATGGCAAGTGCTCTTTGCTGAGTTGAAAGTCGCCTTAATTCGGCTAATCGAAGTAGGCAATGGTTAAATTACATTATGTGCAAATTCGAAGGATTGAGAGGAGCTCCTGTCATTTAAGGGAGCAACTTCTCTCAAGAACATTGGATTGGAAGCACGACCCCGAAGTAGCAGCAAACAGAAGCATAGTTTCCAGGAAAATCGAAAGCTGGATTGGAGAAAGACTAACAGAGGAGATGAAAAACGAAATCGAAAAGAATCACACATGGGCCAACTTTAAGTAACAATCGAAGTTCAATTACCACATCCATGTATTCAAAATCCAATTTGAGACAACGGAAATGGCTGCCAGGGCAAAAACTGAGGGAATACTCGCCTTCAACATGAGGATCACTCCGGAAAACATCGAACAGGAAAAGTTCCATAACATCCAAATGTGCTTCTCCTGTTACAAACTCGAAAATTACACCAGCCATAACTGCCCGAACAAGGACAAAGAGGTATGTGCTGAATGCGGCCAAGAAGGTCATCGCTTTAAAGAATGTACCAATACCACTAAAAATGTATCAACTGAGGAGGGGAATACAGAACGATAGCCCTAAACTGACCCAGAAGGTAAGACATCATAAAGAGAAAAGAAGAAACAAAAACCCGAAGCAACTCGAGCTAAACGGCTGCAGTATCTAAATCCAAATCTCAAAATATGGACACAACGGCACCTTAAACAGCGACATGAGCGTGAAAATACTGACATGTATTATTCACGCACATATTGCAAACTTGGGAACATCAGGCAGTTACGAAAAGGAGCTGAATTCGATGCTCCAAGCTAATAATTTGACAACTGTTAAAGTCCCCGTAACCCCAGAATCGACAAAAATTTTAAATATGGCAGTCTCCGAACCAAAACCACCTACAACCACCGAAAATAAAGAAGTACAGGTAACATCTGGAGATGATACAGATGCGACCCAAGAAGAAGAAGAGAGTAGCGTGAATGACTCGCAGTCTGACTCAGAAGAGAAAAGCGAGCCGGTTCACAACATTCGGTAACATAGGGCTTCAAGAAGCAGGTCCAAAACACCCAGGCCTATTAAGAGAAACAAAAATAGTAAGAAGCAATGTATGGAAACAATGACAAGGGAAAAGCCTAAGTATCCACCTCCAAAGGCAGTCCCTAATAAGGACCCACGACTCCAAAAGAGATAAATTAACATCTGATCATGGATAGAGACAACATAAGAATCTTAAGCATCAACACCCATGGATGGATAACTAAAAGAGTGCATTACGGAAACATTTTTCTAAATATCGACGCCGATATAATTCTAATTTCGGAACATGGAATCAACACTAATAGTGAAGTTATCAAAATATGAAACTATGAAGTTTTGACAACAAACCATTCACGAGAACGATATGACGATGCAGCCATTTCGATTAGAAAGAAAATTCTATATAAGCAAATAAGAAACCAAGGAGAGTCTTACCTTGCCATCGAGATTAAAATGAGTCTTGGAAAAATGGTCATCGCCACGAGATATCAACCCCCGAGACGCGACTATTTGCCAAACCAGGCTCTTACGAGTATGTATATTCGGGCGAAGAGTCCCCAGTATTCTGATTCGAATCTGGACGCCCGCTGCGCATAATTCGGATATACTCAATTTAATGGAATAGGCAGATGCTTAAACACCCTCTTGGACAGAAACATCGTCCAGAGACTAGGCACTGACTTTTCAACCTTCATAAAGGAAAGGTCAGCCACCAAGCCAGACATTTGTTTGGCGAATTTCCTCTTCTCATTCAACTATCATATGACCCCGAAGGGCATTCCTTAAGGTGACCATATAGTAACTTACAAATTAACGTAAACCTTATATTAATTCCAGCCCGCACAAGCAAGGACTACAAGAGAGCATATTGGGAGAATTACAAGCGCTTACTCATAACTGTGTCCCAACTAACTTGGACGAAGCAACGCTCGAAGAGATTGACGAGGAAACTGAAAGGCTAGAGGCCCATATAATAAAAGCAGACAAAAAATCAATTTCAAAAACCGCGTACCGAACAATATTTGAGTACAAATGGACGGAGCATATGAAAGGTTTACACTGTGAGCTTAAGGAATTATATCAAAAAAGCGTCATCACGGGAACTTCCCGTGACATATTGTTCCGTACAAGAAAAATAAAAGAAGAGCTAAAAATACTAATCTATTAACGACAAGAACCAAAGTGGAACGATGCTATCGAGGATCTGGATAGCGAAGCAACTCGTAAAGATTTCTGGGCAAAAATAAAACGACTAAAAGGAATGACCCAGAAAGAAAAAATGGAGCTCGAAGACTCCGACGGAGAACTGAAATCTGAGGAAAATAAAATAGAGGAGATTCTCAGAGAACACTGAGAACAAGTATTCAAAATCAGCAAAGATGAGAATGAAGACTTAGACGTTGATTTTAAAAGTGAAATAATAGACGAGTTCAACGAGAACATAGATAGGACGCACACGAAACACCAAGTGATCAGGAAAGAAGACGAAAAGAGGATAAAGTGACGCAAGAAGAGCTAGAAAGCGCGCTTTACTCTTTTAAACAAATAGCATCAGGTCGCTCGTGGCTGACGAAGCTCGAATCGTTAAAGCACCGAGATGAGATGCGTTGGGGAAGGTTTACTTAACATTTTCAGCACCTGCCTTAATGTAGGCTACTTTCCAGGCGCATCAAAACGGCAAAAAATATCTTTATTGCCAAGCCTGGAAAACCACCGACGAGAAAGGAGAGCTATCGCCCAATATCCCTTATGGAAATTGAGGGAAAACTCTTGGAGGAGAATTCGATTTACAACAACCAGAAATGTGACTTCAGAAAGAAACGTGGCACCAAGATGGCAATAAATGTCATCACAGAGAAAATTGTTCAAGCGAAAAAGGATCGGAGATATATCGACGTCTTATGCAGAGCCGTATCTAAGGCAGTTGATAAAGTCTGGATACAGGAGATGCAATATAAAATCCTACAACTGGGTTTAAACCCAAGGTTCGAGGAGATCCTCTGTGACTTCGTTATGGAGGCAACAAAGATGGATCCCCTTTTAGGGTGCAGGCAGGATATCCCCAAGTCGGGTGCCTATCACCGACCCTATATTCGATATACAAATCTGACCTACCCGATCCCAGCAACCCTTGGAATCTAAACATTCAATTCTCCGACGATATAAGTCAAGTCATCGTCAGTGAAGATCGCAATGCGCCGATGCAAGCTCGCATGACTGCCGAGGAGATAATAAACATTCTTGAATACGAGAATAAATGGAAGATCCAAACTAAGGGTGACAAATTTAAACTCATCCCGCTGGGGAGAACAAAAGTTTATCATGTGAGAGTGGGAGATACACGATATCCCTACACGAATGAGTGCAATGTATTCGGGATAAAAATTACTTCTACCGGATACAGGAAGCACGTCTCAGATCGGATCTGAAAATCAAAATCAGCAGTCAGATCCCCCTATACATTCAAGAACCTAAGTACGAAAATAAAAGAAAGATATACATAGCTCTAGTCAGATCCATTCTAATATACCCTTCAACAACTCTCTTCAGTATCTAAAAAACGGCACAAAAAGAGTTGCAAAGAATACATAACAAATGCGTGTATATCATCACAGATACACGCAGGAGGAAAAATAAGAGAGTAGAAGACCTACATAGAGCGGTAGAGATCACTACGCTCAACTCTCTATTAAAAGCAAGAGCAGAAGCCATGAAAGAAAACATAACATCCAATACCACCGACGAGATCAGAGCACTCCTAGAAGAACATCAACACAATCCAGGATTATCAAGCAGCGCAAGCAAGCTCGGTAACGAAATTGTTCCATTTTATGCATAAAATGATGAATTATTCTGGACCAAATTGACAAAGATAATTCCAAATCGAAATAGACTAAAAGCGATCATGATAATCTCACCGAATGTGACAAACTCAACCAAAGAAGACTACCAGAAACAAAATGAAGAAAACAAGAAGAGAAGACATTAATTATAAAAAACATAACTATAAACAAACGATACGAAAACAAGAACAATTTACGCTAACGCTAAACAAAAAACGATTAATACAAACAAATAACCCAATAATATAAACATAAGAAATACATATCAAGAACAAGAAAATCAATTAAACAAACATACGCCAAGGACACAATAAGAAAAATAATCAACGAATTTAAAGGCTTGAATGCCAATATCCTATTCATATGTGTGCATGTATATGTGTACATGTAGATATGTAAACTCACACAAAACAACATAAAAAACAACAAAGCCTACTAACAAGAAAGAGATAATCCTGATCCCCCGTCAACTATGCCATTCTCTCGCACTAACATACTATGTTTATATATATATATATATATATATATATATATATATATATATATATATATATATATATATATTAGTGTAGTTTGGTAGCAGTCTTTCCTGAATGCAAATTTTGTTGAAGACCATTGTGAATTTCGCCTTAATTAATTTCCTTTGGCAACTTTCTCTTCTTCTAACTATTTTTTTATTCCATCTTGTAGATGGTGGATCACTTGTCCTGTTTTCATCTCTTTATTTTAAATGAATGTGTTTAGGTAAAAACCAAACTAAATTGCTAAGCTTTCCATCTTATTCGATCATTTTCGGAGCGTTTTGAAATGTTCTTGCCTCCTTTACCGAGGTAATGAATGGAGTGAGGTTCTGACAGAGTGGAAGAAAGGGATTTTTAAGGGGTATTTTTCCGCCTTGGTTAAACGTAACCTTAGACGAAATGGGCCACTCCTGTTAGTGGAATTTTAAAATAGTTTTAATGTGCGATTTCAACTTGTCCCTTATGTGACAGGAGCCCCTCCACCTTTTGAAATTGCACATAATGCAATTTAACAATTGTCTACTTGGATTAGCCGAATCAAGGTGACTTTTAACTCAGCAAAGAGCACTTGCCATATTGTACTTTCTGCCGGGGAAGCTCCTGAGGAGGATTCTCTTCGTGGTATCCATCTCTCATGAAGGGGGGAGGGGGGATAATCCTTGATCAAAATTGGTCCTCTTCTTTCTTGAATTATGTTTTATGAGTTAAAAGTTTAATGTGATGATGTGTTATGTGCTTATGTAAGCGAGATGAAGAATCAGAAAAAGGGGTGTCCCCGCCATAGTGCGGCCCCGTGCTCCCGCGTATCAGACTGCAGATGAAGGGATAGATGGTGATAATGATGATGAAAGGATGGACCAGGGAAGGGACCCTCCCAAGGGATGACTTATCGCGGACTTGATGAAATGGTGAAGGCCGATTCAACTTCCTTCACCGGGGGTGCCGCCCCCTTGGATGTTTTTGAATTCGTGACTGCATCCTCCAGAGCATAGAGACGGTTGCTTGTCCGTCTATGATCCTAAGCGGTAAACCCCCATCGATAAAGCTAAAAACTAAATCAACGGAGTTCGCAGTCTGTCCCTTATCCCGGGGAGCCTTTGAAGTTGATTTCTGCTGTGGGCTACTCCTCAAACTAGCTTCCCCTTAATTCCCCCAATTATGCCATATCACAGTTGACTGGCAGAGTTGGAACGAGGGTTATGAGCAGGCCAGGTCCACGATTGCACGGTGCCCGCCGGCGGAGAACGATGTAGGGAGCTTAAGCGTTCATGTCAGTTTCACGTGACCGATGAAAAATGTATTATTGATCTCTTTCCTAAGACAACCGTGGGGCTATTTATAATATGGGCTGGCTCGGGGCCCAGATTCTTCTTACTTCGGACGTCGCAATAAAGAAAATAAGAATAGGAATCGTTTCGAAAACTTTACGTCAAGATAAATCATCGAAAAACGTTCCTTCAATAGGGATTGGCAGAGTAAAAGTGGTGAATGTGAGAGAAGAGTATAGGATAGTTAAGAAATATTGTGTATGGTGTGTGTGTGTTGATGGAATGGTTATGAGTAGAGAGTGATATATATGGAGATGATACCATGAGGATGATGACGAATGGTGCCAGGTTGCCTGCCAACGCTTTCGTTTTTGTTTTTTTAATTTACTTTGCCTTTTTTGCACTTATAATAATTTGCATTCTTAGCCTTAAAGCCTTTGTTTTCGTTTGCTCAGTTGAGCATTTTATTTTTCTTTATACTTTCGCTGTAGTTTAATATATATATATATATATATATATATATATATATATATATATATATATATATATATATATATATATATATATATATATATATATATATATATATATATATATATATATATATATATATATATATATAAATCACTAACTATAATTTAAGAAGGGGATTTTTTTGTGTATTTGAATAATAATTTCGTCTTAGTTTGGTTATGAATTGTTTTTTTTTTATCAAAGTTATTTCAAACAATTCTTTTATAATATAACAAAAACAAAATGGTGAAGTTCAGAAATAAATATAAGATATAAGTATCGAAATTTTGTGAATTTTTTGAAACTCAAACAATTACAAATGGTGAAGTTCAGAAAATTTATTTTTATATATCTTCTATAATTATATTTTAGCAACGTGATATTAAAAGGGGGAAATTTAGTTTAGAGTTCCTTTTTCAAATTATTATAATTTGCGAAGTTCAGAAAATTTATAAAAATTTAACCCTGACTTCTTTTTTTAAAGATTATAAATTTTAATCTTAAAAGTGAAGCGAAAGCTCAGTGGCGAAGTCATCGCCTGGTATTTAATTTAAGACGAAGATAGCTCCGTCATTTCCAAGGTTTTAGAGCCTTTTAATTAAAAAGGTTATAAAAGCAATGTTATTCAGCTCGTCGAATTACAATACATATTTATTTATGAAATTCTGATGAAAATTATTTTTCGAAAGTCCTTACCCTTCTCTTTTCAATAGGTATCCCTTCCTCTTGCGACGGCAGCGCGCCGCCGATGCTGCGCAATATGGTAAAGAACAACCCACGCATGCTTGGCCTGGCACCAACACTACGCATGCGTGACCTGTCATGACATAATTTTTTGACCAATCGCAAGTCAGATAGTTTTAGACGCAATATGCTTTTGCCCGAGCGTATTTATTCAAAATTACTTGTGAAGGAGGGGGAGATCTTAATTTCAAGCGTTTATTTATCAAAGTTCTGTGCAATAGCGAGTCTACTGTTGCATTTCTAATTGATCGCGGTGTTCTTAAAGACAAATATGACTGTCCTAAGTGTAAGGCTATTCTGAAATTGAATAATTTAGGTAAATTTAGGTGCGACAAACGCGTTTATTGTGACAAGGGTTTTACACGGTGTCGAGTCCTTCATTTCTTTTGCCGAAACTTTCCTCGACTAAAAGATCGATTTTCCCATTTTCGGAAGGCGGTTAGCACGTTTTATCCACCGGCAGAAACATTATAAGGTAAAGAAACGAAACTCTTATGGTTAACAATCGCCTTATGCATTCGAATTTGCGGCAGGATTTCAAATTATGAATATTACTAGTTATTTTTTTTTAGATTGTGGGGTGTGTGGAATGTACGAGGGCGAAGCCCCACATTTCGAAAGTACCTAAATTTTTTTAATTTGGGGCGCAAATAGCCTAAAGTAGGAGGCGCTATCGTCATCTTAAATTACCCTATTTTTTTCAAAATTATTGTCATTCTCCGAATCAATTTCATATTCTTACTAGTAACTAAATCCTTTTTCTTTCCGTTATTTGAAAAACTTTCGAACCATCTTAAAAAAAACGAAAGGCTGGAATATAATCAGGGCCGGCTCAAGCCTCTGTGGGGCCCTAAGCAGAATTTCATTTGTGCCTCCCCCAACACCACCACGACAACCACACTAGATGCTTGATCGTCTCATAGGCTACACTGTCAGTGTAACACATCCACTATCATTTGCATTATTCGTAGTTGGTTTACATGGCTTCACAGCCGATTTGTCCACTTATCTGACTTCTGACATTAAACGTCAACCACTCACATGTGGCTGCATCTGGTTGCAGAGTAGCAGCAGTCAGCCGCAGGATAAACCTATTATTGTACCAACTCTGTAAATGATATAATAATCGATTTTTCTATAATACCATTTTATTTATATTACTACTCATTGTTTTTCTTTTATTTAAAAATGTTTTATCATGACGTCTTGACATTTCCAGCGATGGCGGGGGTTCACTGATGTCGTGGGAGCCCTAAACGACCACTTATTTCGCTTATGCCTCGGGCCGGCCCTGAATATAATAATTTTAGTTTAGTAGCAGTGGTAGCTCGTGTATAGGCACTGTGGAACTGCAGCACCCCATATTTCTACTCGATATTATCGTTAACATTCAATATCATTAGTTAATTTTTCTTTAATTCTTTCTTTATACTTGTACATTATATAATCCTTAAGCTTAATGTCAGTAGCCATCCCCTAGCTTATGAACAAAATACAAAAATCCTTGTATAGAACTGTGCGCTTCACAGTTCCAGCGACGTGGTGTTTGGCTGCTGTGCGCATGTTCACATGTCCGAGATAGAAAGCTGCACCCTAGGGAGAGAGAGAACTGTGGCTCACGCAGTGCTGACCCTGGTGTGCTGGTGGAAGGTGTAGAAGGTAGTGTTTCTTTTTGACTCCGTGTGTGTTGTGCATAAAAACGTGTTTATATTCTTGAATATGATAAAGTGTAGAATTTAATTGATATTTTTTTCGGTTCGTTTAGCAATTAATTGATTAATTGAGTTCCTAAAATTTATCTTGTAAAAAAATTTAGATGATGTTCTTATTGAAGTTACGAAACCTATAAAAATCCTCATAACAATTCCCATAACTAAATCAGAGGCAGAAATGTGCTTTTCAGCACTGAAAAGAATAAAAAACCAAACTTTTCTAACGAGGACTATGAATTCTGAAAGACTAAATGCACTTTAAGTGCTTTCAATGGAGAAAATATTCCTCAGTAGTCATCCCAGAGATAAAGTAGAACATAATTTTATTTTTTCGCGCAAATTAAAACAAGAAGAATGAATTTTGTTTTTAAATGAATGGATCAAGCTTGAACTGTAACAATTTAGGCTATTAGTAAGTAAAAAATGTTTGATTTTGTTCTCTTTAGGATTTAAAAATTTTATCTATAATTTTTTTTATATGTTTATTTCATTTTACACAATATTAAAATAGTGCTAAAATATTTCTGATGCAGCATCCCCACTAATTTTAGCTTCAAGCCGCCACTGTTTACTAATTATAAATCTATGTAAAACCCTATAGGTAACAATTGCAATCCAATTTCTTTAAAATATTTAATATAAACCGGTTAATGAAGGCATTTGGCAACTATTTACAAACTATTTAACTATTTAATTGTGTGGGGGATTTCTACGTGGAATTTCTTTTCCAGCACGGAAGTGACGTCCATGCGTTAAAGAAAATTCTAGAATTTAGTCAGGCTTAAATTAGTAAGCCTCCCTTCCCCCCATCCACAAGCGGTAGCCTCGAACCTTGTCCACCCCGGACCACCTTTTCGCGGGTTAGAATCGCATGGGCGTGAAGGTTCGAAGCCACTCGAGAGTAGCGCTGGACAAAAAGAAACATGTTTTCCCCCACCCCTGCGAGGGGAGCCTCGGATTTATAGGGCTCGTCTTCCAGGTGGGAG
Organism: Ceratothoa steindachneri; assembly: GCA_963969495.1. Taxonomy (NCBI): domain Eukaryota; kingdom Metazoa; phylum Arthropoda; class Malacostraca; order Isopoda; family Cymothoidae; genus Ceratothoa; species Ceratothoa steindachneri. The sequence continues at coordinate 24,582,952 of OZ018331.1, read as the reverse complement.
ACACAGAGTTGAGGAGTCCCACCAGGATCCAAGGAGCATTCACCCTAGTTACAAGTCAGGTGCTTAACAACGAAGCAAAGTGACGGCTGAACTTTTCGTGTCGTTGGAATTAGTCCAGCCAGTGAGGTATTTCCATTTGACCATCACCACCGAGCGATTTTTCCGACTTCAATCATCAACTCCTTTAGAAGCCCTCCTCGCTCCCTCCTCGTCTTTGGGTGGCCGAAATACTCTTCCCTGGACCGGACGTTACCGCCCCCCTCCCTTTGGAGAACCGTCATCACGTCAACTTCCCGCTCAGAAGCTCCGAGTGCCCTCGCCCTCACGTTTATTGTCTGTAGAAGACATCCGTGATTACTTACCCTGACGTCTCACTCGGAATCCTCCGTAAGCCAACCCCTACACCCACTTCAGCAACCCATTTGAGTTAATCCTCTCCATTGCAATGGTCTCCTTCTGTAACGCATTAATTTCTAACTTCAGAGTCTGATGAATAACTCTGCAATTCCCCCCCTCCTCCTCTCCTCATTTACCAATATAATTTTGCCCATTGATTCTCCTATTTTATGTATATAAAATTATATTTTTATACATGCCTCTTTAAATAACCTTGAGCTGTGCCATTGCCCAAATTTTACCTGACCTCGTTTTGCACTCTATTTTCGTTGCCTTGCGCGTCGAAACTCGTGGCGTTCCGCCCCTTTGTCGGTTCGCCTTTAAGTTATTAGTCCCTTCCCTTAGATATAATATGGTATTGATATAATATGTCACACCACGACATATATATTTATTAATATACATATTGTATAATTTTGGTGTCAGGTGTGGGTTTTTTTCGAACCCTTGTCATTTTAATTTCGACATTAGAAGTTCCCTCGTTATTCACGTCTATCCCTTTTATTTTAATTTTCATATTGTACTGGCAGAAGGCAGGTTCAGGTTAATTGAAGAGCAGTGGAACGTTAATCTCTTTAGATTTTGAGTTGGACCCCAGGTAATTATTTTTTTTATTGTGTTTGAATTTTCGAGACTCTCCTGGTTATTAATCCAAAAGAGTTAAGGTCTTTGGTGTCCTAATTCCGGTAGGACCATTTTAATTTTTTTTCCGCTTAGAAACAGCAGAGGTAGGTAGCTGTATCCTAATTTTTTTTGTGAACAAGGCCTTCACGAATATTCAAGTATTCGTGTTTCCTCAGTTAACTGCGTAACAATGTCATCCTTCGAAAAATTCAAGAGTCAGGGTGAAATGTTAGGTCTTTCGGGCAAAGACCTGCTAAATTACGTACAGGAAGAAGAGAGGAACGAACGGGCAGAGCGAAGGGAAGAGGAAATAAGAAAAACGGAGATGGAGAACAAACTGAAGATGGAGATGGAGATGGAGAAGAACCAAATGGAGATGGAAGAACATGAACAAATTAGGCAGGATAAGCTGGAAATGAGCCGAAATCAAATGGATTCTCAGTCCATCGGTTCCCGGGATGAGAATCCCCAAACTACTTTGGTCAAACTTCCAGCTCTTAATGCTAAAGAGTACTTTTGGTCATTTTTTACCCATTTTGAGAGAATCTTTCAGATCAATAGATGGGATCTCGAAAATGATGACGTCGCTCACTTACTTCTCCTCCGAAATGCCCAATTAAGGGATATCTTCGATCCCTTCCCCCCGAAGCAACTTTGGACTATTCCACGTTAAAGTCCGAATTGTTAGCCGCTGTTCATATGAATTGCGAATTCTACCATTCCCGATTCCGCCAAGAAAGGATCCGCCCTGGTCAAACATTTCAACAACACGGGTACATCCTCCAAAGACACCTTCAGTGTTGGCTGGATGCGTGCAAGATTTACTATGTCTACGAGTCCCTTCTGGAATTCTTCCTTAGGGATCAGCTTTTAGCTGCCGTGGCTCCAGAAATTCGCGCCTTATTAAGGATAAACGTTGGGCCACTTTCAAGGAGTGCTTGGAAGAGGCCGATGTCTACGTGAGTAGTCACAATTTATACCCTAAGGATGTTAAAAAGGCTCCCTAATCGGCCCCAAAAACTAAATTTTATGGCCCTAAGGCCCCTCCTAAATTGATTCCAAGATTTACCAAAGTTCCTTGTCCCTCGAAGCCAAGAAACTTCAAACCATCTGAACACCGAGACGTTAAGCCCCTAGTTTCTTTTCTCCGGTTGTGCCGTACCAAAAGAACCTGATCATCTGCTGAGTTCCCGGCCATTACCGCACGAACTGTCCTCAAAACTCCCGATTCGCAAACTCTCAGTCCCACGAAGTGCACCAAATCTGGGCCACCCCTGCTCCTCCTCTGACGCCTCAGGAGACCCCCGATCCTCCCTCGCCCGCCAAAGTTTCGGACCATCAGGTAAACTTTCTTTTTAATGAGAACAACCCTGGTGGATTGAAATTCGAGAACGGAACCGTGAACCGTTGCCGAGTATCCACCCTCGTCCGTGACACCGGGTGCACCTGCATCGGAGTGTCTGAGGACCTACTCCCCCCTGTTGGCCCCGACCAACATGGGGCCGAAGTGGTAGCTGCCCCAATCCAGTTCTGCTCAGTTTTGATCGGTCAGAGCCCCGTAATCCACGATCATTCCATGGCCCAGCCCGTGATTAACCGTACACAGACAGCCCTGGAATCCCAAGCATCCGTTCCCCGGGAAACCCCTATGTCGTAGAATAGGCTCCCGACGATATACCATATATAGCTATTCGTTAAGGGAATTTTCTATATTTCGAGTGTGTGGTAATATGATTGTCCGAGGTTAGTTCAAAAAGTATGGGGGGGGGGGCTGGAGAGGCTTATATATCTTCAATATGCTTAAGAAGTGGAACGGAGCACAAAGATAAATATTATGGTTATCATTAATAAAATAGAGTTTTATTAATTAAACTATCAACAACACACAAAAAATGTTTACATAAACGGGGATTAAAAATGGGAGAAACGCGTGAATGAAAAGGGTCATGGGAATATCTGACTAATCTGAGGATTAATATTTGGAGAGATTTAAAACGGTAAACAAACAAAAAGGATGGGGGGGGGGGAATGGTTCGCTAAACCATTTAAATCCCAGGGTTGCGTTGACAAAAGGTTAAATGATTAAAGGTAATTCTCAGCTTACGTAATTACAAAGTTGTTGTGCAGAGGAAGCCGATGCGAAGAAATCTTCGGTCCAACTGGTGATTTTCAGCAGAAGGGTTCTTCGGGGGGTTGTCCTCAACGAGGGGGATGGACTGTCTTCGAGGAGTGAGAGCAAAGTGTGGCTCGGAAGTACGAGCGATCCTTGTGACAGCAAATCGGAGATGTTCTAGATGAACAATGGAGGTTATTGTTGAAACCAAGCGTTCTCTTGAAGAACGTTAAAAAGGGGGGAATTAAATTATCTTGACGTGATGTCTTGGGAACGAGAACCGTTTCTTGACGAACGGGCTTGAAGAACAATGGCTGTTCTAACGTTGTTCTCATTCTCAACAACAGGGGGGGGGGCGTTTCTTGTCAAACGGGCTCAAAGAACAATGGCTGTTCTAACGTTGTTCTCTTTCTGAACAACAGGGAGGCCTTGTTGACTTGGCGGCTCGAAGGGCACGAACCTTGGCACTCAAGGGATATTGTCTCCTCGGGTTCCTCGGCAGAGTTTCTAGGTGCACAAGGGAGACCGGATCAGCTTGATGCCTCGCGAAGATAATCTGGATCTGCTTCAATTGGGAAAAGCTATGGTATAAATAGCCGGAGCCATCTCCATATGGCGTAGGGGATAATTGAGTGGGGGACATTGGGGGTATGTCCCGGTGGCGCCTGGGAAAATACCTTATCTGCCCATAAGCCTAATTAAATCTGGCAAAATCGAGGCATGGAGGCAAAACGGGAGAGTGAACATCCTTGATTAAACATTGGCTATGATGGGCGATAATGCGTCTTCTGCTTCCGCTCTCAGGATACACGTGGGTAAACATGTGTTTTAACATGTGATAGAGGCTGAATTAAAGTGGCCTTAGACCGTTTTATCACACGCCTCCATTCCAGGGAAAGTTGTCACTTCGAAAAAAAGAGAGAAGGGACAACCATAGAGCTCCGTTTTGGAGAACTCACTTTCTTGCACTGACCGTGCTTTCATGCACCTAACTAGCATTACCTCAATACATATGATTATGTTGATCATTTGATTATAGGGAAAACTAACCTTTAATACAAACTTAACCATAAAAGAGACATGGAACAATGAAGTAATATAAAATTAGTACATATGGGACAAAAGAATTCATACGTAAATTAATGGGTACAAATATATGAACATACGAAGAAAAAATTACACATTGAGCCACAAAATTCAGACATTTACATTAACTAATTATATTAAGTCATACAAGACGGTATATACATACATGGAAATCCTAAACCTACGAATTACAAATTAATCTACACTATTTGGTAACGCATTCCTGCTGAGTGCATCAGCGACCTGATTATCGGAACCTTTTATGTAATTTATCTTAAATTGGTACTCTTGCGCATAATTCGGTCGTTGGAGTGTCGTACATTCCGAATATAGGCCACCGGCGGTGGTCAGTTCCTATCTGAATTCTTTTCCTATCAAATACATCTTAAACTTGTCAATAACCCAAATAATAGCTAGAGCTTCCTTCTCTATAGTGGCATATCTCTTTTCGCGGGGTAATAACTGGCGACTAGCGTATGCAACTGGATGACTCGTTTCGTCATCCTCATATTGAAGGAGTACACCTCCAATGCCCTCGTTGCTCGCGTCGGTCTTAATCCCAAAGGATTTTTTCCGGGTTGGGCAACTTCAAAATGGGGGCAGAAATGAGCTTACTCTTGAGTTGGTAAAAATGAGAAACAGCGACATCATTCCAACGTAGTCGATCGGGGGAATTCTTTTTTAAAGGGTGCTGAAGGGTGCCGAAATTACAGCGAAGTTCGGGACAAATCGCCGATAGTAAGAAGCTGATCCTAGGAATGATCTTAATTGCTTCTTAGTATTCGGGAGGGGCATCTCGGCGATTGCCTTAATCTTGTCATACTGTGGACCTAACTGGCTTTTTCCTATTTTAAAAACCAAGTATTTTATTGTTTCGTGGGCAAAATGGCATTTTCTGGAGCCAATGGTGAGGTCATTTTCGCGCAGTCGCTCGAAGAGAACTAATAGGGTGGTTAAATGATGACTCCATTCAAGAGTAGCGACGTAGACGTTATCGAAGTAAAAGGAGAAATTCGGAAGTCCATCTAACAACCTTGTCATGAGACGGTTATAGTTACTACAAGCGGTCACGAGGCCGAAAGGAAGGCGCTTAAATTGCATTAAGCCTTTCTCAGTTGCAAAGGTGGTATATGCTTTCACATCGAGCTGGAAGGGAATTTGGTAATACGCCTTGCACAAATCAAGTTCTGAGATGAACTTGGCGTCTTCAAAAAGGTGGAGGTTTTGATCTACCAAAGGGATGGGCTCGGCGTCGAACACAGTTACTGAATTTATCTTCCGGAAGTCGATGCACATCCGATAAGAGCCATCAGGTTTCTTGACCATGACGATCTGGGAACAATAACTAGAGGTGGAGGGTTCTATTATATCTAAACTAATCAAATTATCGACTTCAGCGTTAAAAGCTTGGCGTAAATGAATCGGCATGGAATAGGGTTTTGAACGGACAGGTTCTAAGGTTGATAATTTAATATCATGCTCAAAACTAGTACCACATCCAGGCTTCTCTGGAATAAAGTCGTCGAACTGACATAATAATTCTTGTAGCTGACTATTTTGGTGTGGTGTCAGCTGCGCGTCGATATCCAGGTCAGAGGGTTCAAAAGACTCGCCTGGCAGGGAAGGAAGAGGGTAATCGGCATCAGGTTGGATGCACATTGTCTGTATGACATTAAGGGACCCCACGGGGTAATCCTCTTCAAGCGCCGATGTTTCGTTCAGTCCTACGAACGTATCTCCATGGGCACGTCGGTGGTACTTTTTCAACAAGTTGACGTGGTAGAGCTTGTCGCCTGCTGTGGTACCAATGAGGTAATCTACCGGTCCTCGTACCTTGCGGACTGAGTACGGACCTTTGAATTAGCTAAGTAATTTATTACTCGCTGTGGGAAGGAGCAGGAGTACTTCATCACCGGGCTTAAATTTCCGATCTTCGGACCTGACATCAAAATAAGTTTTATATTTCTCCAAATTGACATCGGCATTTTCATAGGCGATGTTTGCGCATTTCTCGAGCCTATGGCGTAGATCCAAGACATAGGCGTAGGATGACTGGAGTTCTTGATCCATTTGTGGCTTGATTAGCAACTCTTTTAAAATGCTGAGTGGTCCGCGTACATTACGTCCATAAAGGAGCTCGAACGGGGTGAAGCCTAATGTACGGTGAGGAATTTCTCGATAGGCGAATAGGGCGACCGGGAGATATCGGTGCCATTCGCGGGGCTGCTCGGCACAAATCTTCTTAATAATGGATTTTAAATTTCCATATAATTTTTCGCACATTTCGTTTGTCTGTGGCCGGAAGGGGGTGGTAAAAAGGGGCTTTACCATGAGCAGCTTCCCTACGTACTCCATCAACTCGGAGGTGAATTGTCGTCCTCTGTCTGAGAGTATTTCCTTGGGGACGCCTACCCTTGAAAATATGAAAATGAGGGCCTCGGCGCAAGAAATACTCTCGATTCGGCGAAGGGGGACAGCCTCGGGAAAACGGGTAGCGAAGTCAACTAAGGTAAAAATATAGCTGTGCCCTTCGCTCGAAGGAGGGTGGATAGGGCAAACCAGGTCAATGGCCACTCTGGACAAGGGTTCAGTTATGACTGGTCCCCTTTGTAAGGGAGCAGGTTTGACCCGCCCCTTAGCGGATGTCTTCTGATACACATCGCACGATCGACAATGCTTTAAGATGTCAGTTGCAGCACCCGGCCAATAAAAATATTTAAAAATACGCTGACCCGTTTTAGTATTACTAAAATAACCGGAAAAGATGCTGTCATGACCTATTTTGAGCACTATAGGTACATGGGATCGTGGAAGGCATAATACAGTTGTAACAGTGTTATTAATGTCCTCGGCGGATCGGTACAGTAGACCACCTTGCTCCAGATACCTTATTACTTAGGGTCCACGGACAGTCTCCGTGTCCTTGTTTTGGGCCTTATCCCATAAGGGTGTTAGTGCTTCACACTCCTTTTGTGCGGACCTAAAGTCCTGGTTAAGGATCTCCGAGAATTCGGACGGTATCGGGGTTCTGAGGGGGCCGGACTCCTAGGCTTCCTTCTAGGCTCGGCCTCGAGTAAGGGCGGCCTGGGACACAGGGTCGGAGCTTACTTGAGGGCTCTTTCCTATAAGTCAGGAACAAAATTTTATGGGTGCTGAAATGACTTCAGCCCAGCCATCATAATACTGACACTGCAGGTAACATCTAACGACTGGGAATCGGTTCGCCCGCCCAAGGTAGTCATGTACCACCACAAATTTTTCGTGGTCAGGGTCCACTGGGGGGAGGAGCTCGTCGGACACGATGAAACACGTGCACCCTGTGTCCCTGACGAGAGTAGATACACGGCAGCCGTTCACGCTGCCCTCCTTAAATTCCAAAGTTCCCGGGGAACTTTTATCAAAAATAAAATTTACCTGGTGGCCTGACGGAGGGGGAGAAGTTGATGCTTGGTTCTGCACCACCGGGAAGGCCGGGGTGGCATTAATCTGGTGAACTTGGTGGGCTGGTCCGCTTTTAAGCCTAGAATTTGGGGGGCAATTCCAGCTCATGTGGTTTTCTACACCGCAGGTGAAGCATATGATTGGTCGCTTCGGAAAGAGTCGTGCGGAGAAATCTTAACGGGAGGTTTGATGTCCCGTTGTTGGTTTAGAGGGAAGAAGTTTTGGGGTTTTACGGGGCCCGGAAACTTCGTCGGCTTTCCTGGGAAGGGGCGCGAATCTTTCCTTCTTTCCTGGTAGGATAATTGGTGAGAAGTTCGATTCTCCTTGGGAAATAAATTATGGCTTGCGGCATAGACATCCGCTTCTTCGGTACACTCTTTAAAGGTCTGGCACCGACGATCCTTGACGAACGCGCTGATCTCCGTCGGGAGAGACGCCAAAAATTGATCCCGCAACACGGTCTGTTAAGGACTCGTAGTTAGGATCAACCTTTGAGGATTCTAACCAGAATTTAAAATTCCTCTGAAGAATGTATCAGAATTGACGGAAAGTCTGTCGGGGTTTAATACACCTCCTCGAAATTCTTGTCGGTTGAAATCGGGAGTCATATTATGAGCGGCCAATAACTCAGCTTTTAAGGTGATGTAGTCAATTGTACACTCAGATGGTAAGGATATGAAAATGTCGCGCATTTTACAATTTAAAAGGGGAAGTAATCTTATTACGCCTTCGGCATCCAAATCCAGGTTATTGATTTCGAGAATTTTTTTCGAAGTGTGCTAAAAATGAACCGAAATCCTTTCCATCCCTGAAATTGGGGAGCTTAAGTGGGAGATTGAGCGGGGCCTTGGAACGTAAAATTACCGATTGGGTTTCAGCATGTACGCGAGCCATTTCAAGCTCATGGTGAAGCTCAGCTTGTCTTTTTCGTTCCTCTCTTTCTTCTCGTTAGATTTCTCTTTCTCTTTCGTCTCGTTGGATTTCTCTTTCTCTTTCTTCTCGTTGGATTTCTCCTTCTCTTTGCCTTTCTTCTCTTAACTTTTCTCTTTCTGTTCGTTGCTCCTCTTGAACGTACTCAATAAATTCTCTTCTGGAAAGTCCCAAGGATTCTCCTTGCGCTTTGAAGATTTCAAACTTAGTCATATTTGCATTTGGGGGGCAATAGTCAACCAACTAAATTCCTTGCGATAAGAATTATGCCTTCTAGAGAATTGGCCTACCTAAATATGGGCACTGACCTATTCGTGATTGGTTTCTCGACCTAGAAAACCAATGTCTAAATTAACACAAAAAAACACAAACAAATTATTATAACAGTTCCTTGAGCTACTCCAGCTTCTTAAGTTTCAAAAAAGGGATAGCAATCGTTAAAACAAAAGGGAACTACTATACTCTATTCTTATAACGAATAACACTATGCTTCACTCGACTGAGACCAGTGTTTGCAAAGATATAGCGTTAAACCTTACACACTTGACACCAAATTTAAATAGTATATATATATATATATATATATATATATATATATGTCGTAGAATAGGCTCCCGACGATATACCATATATAGCTATTCGTTAAGGGAATTTTCTATATTTCGAGTGCGTGGTAATCTGATTGACCGAGGTTAGTTCAAAAAGGCTTCTTTATCTTCAATATGTTTAAGAAGTGGAACGGTGCACAAAGATAAATAATATGGCTATCATTAATATAATAGAGTTTTATTAATTAAACTATCAAAAACACACCCAAAAAATGTTTACATAAACGGGGATTAAAAATGGGAGAAACGCGTGAGTGAAAAGGGTCATGGGAATATCAGACTAATCTGAGGATTAAGATTTGGAGCGATTTAAAACAGTAAACAAACAAAAAAAGGGGGGGGGGAATGGTTCGCTAAACCATTTAAAGCACAGGGTTGCGTTGACAAAAGGTTAAATGATTAAAGATAATGCTCAGCTTACGTAATTACAAAGTTGTTGTGCAGAGGAAGCCGATGCGAAGGAATCTTCGGTCCAACTGGCGATTTTCAGCAGAAGGGTTCTTCGGAGGGTTGTCCTTAACGAGGGGGGGAGGACTGTCTTCGAGGAGTGAGAGCGAAGTGTGGCTCGGAAGTACGAGCGATCCTTGTGACAGCAAATCGGAGATGTTCTAGATGAACAATGGAGGTTATTGTTGAAACCAAGCGTTCTCTTGAAGAACGTTAAAAAGGGGGGAATTAAATTACCCGGACGTGATGTCTTGGGAACGAGAACCGTTTCTTGACGAACGGGCTTGAAGAACAATGGCTGTTCTAACGTTATTCTCTTTCTTAACAACAGGGGGGGGGGGGGTGAGAACCGTTTCTTGTCAAACGGGCTCAAAGAACAATAGCTGTTCTAACGTTGTTCTCTTTCTGAACAACAGGGGGGCCTTGTTGACTTGGCGTCTCGAAGGGAACAGATCTTGGCACTCAAGGGATATTGTCCTCTTCAGGACAATAAGGGGTTTCTCGGCAGGGTTCCTTGGTGCACAAGGGAGACCGGATCGGCTTGATGCCTCGCGAAAATAATCTGGATCTGCTTCAATTGGGAAAACTATGGTATAAATAGCAGGAGCCATCTCCATGGCGTAGGGGATAATTGAGTTGGGGACTTCCGGGGAATGTCTCGGTGGCGCCTGAGAAAATACTTTATCTCGCCATAAGCCTAATTCAATCTGGCGAGATTGAGGCATAGGGGCAAAACGGGGGAGTGAACATCCTTGATTAAACATTGGTATGATGGGCGATAATGCGCCTTCTGCTTCCTCTCGCAGGATACACGTGGGTAAAAATGTGTTTTAACATGTGATAGAAGCTGAATTAAAGCGGCCTCAGACCGTTCTATCACACCCTATCGCCCCGGAGTTCCAAGCCCTCCGGAGCGACAAGTTTGCCCGCGCCCAGGAGGAGTGCGCAACTCTCTTCCCCTTTTGGGAGAAAACTAAAACCTTCGAGCGTGAGTCCACCCGAGGTAACAAACGAGTGTCGTATCTCGTGAAGGATTTATTGTATCGTTCCTGCTCGGAAGTCACCGACCAAGAAACACATGTCTTGTGTGTTCCCCGTGAATACGTCCCGCAAGTATTGAAGCTCTCCCATGACAGTTTATTTAAATATGGTATTTCTCCTATAACCTAGAGGTTAAATGCTTGGCAAGAGTTTGCCGATATTATAATGTCTTATGTATATATTATCTCATTAATGTTCATAATTATGATTTTTTTTTGGTCCACTAAGTTGCATAGTCATTAGTCCCATATCCATGCCTCCATTTAATTGCGTCCTTTTTTTTTTGGTTCCACTGAAATTTCACCAATGTTGCCCTGTGATTTTTTTAGTTTAAAATTGTGCTAATTAAATCGTCTCTAGAATTGACCCTTTTAAGGCTTATGTCCGTAAATTTCCCGCTGAGCTCAGATTCACGTTTTTTTTTGTGTGTGTGTGTGTGTGTGTACACACCTGTCGTAGCAAGTCAGAATTTCCCTAGACCCTTGATAATTTTAGTCCGACGGGTGGGATGATCCTTTCCTACGCAACTGGTCTGTAAAGCATCATCTTTCAAGGGGAGATGTGTGGGGAAATTCCACGTGGAATTTCTTTGCCAGCACGGAAATGACGTCCATGCGTTAAAAAAATTCTAGAATTTGCTTAGGCTTAAATTGGTAAGTCTTCCCCTCCCCCATCCACAAGCGGTAGCCTTGAACCGCGTCCACCCCGGAGTACCTTTTCGCAGGTTAGAATCGCCTGGGCATGAAGGTTCGAGGCCATTCGAGAGTAGCACTGGACAAACACCGCATGTTTCCCCCCACCCCTGCGGGGGAAGCCTCGGATATATAGGGCTCGTCTTCCAGGTGGGAGACACAGAGTTGAGGAGTCCCACCAGGATCCAAGAAGCATTCCCCCTAGTTCCAAGTTAGGTGTTTAACAACGAAGCCAAGTGACGGCTGAACTTTTTGTGTCGTTGGAATTAGCCCAGCCAGTGAGGTATTTCCATTTGAAAATCGCCACCGAACGATTTTTCCGACTTCACTCATCAACTCCTGTAGAATCCCTCCTCGTCTTCGGGTGGCCGAAATACTCTCCCCTGGACCGGACGTTACCGACCCCCTTCCCTTTGGAGAACCGTCATTACGTCAACTTCCCGCTCAGTGCCCTCACCCTCACGTTTATTGCCTGCAGAAGACATTCGTGAAACCTTACCCTGAATCCTCTGTAGCCAACCCCTCGCCCCCTATTTGAGTTAATCCTCCCCATTGGAATAGTCTCCTTCTGTAAATGGTGCGAAACAAAAACCTGTACAAAAATGCAAATGGGACAAAACACGTAGCTACTAAAGCAATCATTGGTAGCCCAGGTATCTATAGGAATACCCTTTGTCCACATCCTATTAAACAATAAACAATGGTCTTGCTTAGCTCGTGTAGGGTATGTATGGCCGATATTCGCGACAGACGGTAAAATGGAGCAGTCACCGACCTAGCATAATGGGGTCGTTGAATTCTTCCCCGCATCTGCAGGTAAAGTCCATTCCGCAGGATTCCACGAAGTGCATTAAATGCTGGTGGATTAGCATTCCTGATATAGAATACGTATAAAGAGTGTGGTAAGGAGTAAGCCAAGGACAAGGGGTGAGAAATTGGGGTGTGATCCTCCAAGATGGGACGGGGGTGTTGCCTGGTAGCGAAAGTTCTTGCATCGCCCCTCCAGGAGGATGGACCCGCAATCTCTCACCCCGTATACGTGGCAAAGTTTTTGCCGCTATAAGGACCATTTAACATTTACCCACCAACAAGGAGCCAAACGGTATGCAAAAGGCATCACCACTGAGAATGATAGTCAGGTCCATGACGGTTAATTTGATGGAGATAAATCAACGGCTTCAAACTCTTCTCGACTGTGCATTTCTTTCTACCATAGCACATCTCTCAATCGCTTTAATTCTATTACTAAGATTTCGTTTTTTTCACTCGTTTGTTTTAAATATAATATGGAAATTAATAAGAATAGTGTACCTCCAAAACCGCAGTTACCACTAATTCAGGAGGCCTGAAAGATGCAGGACAATCAAAAATTTTATTTTTTTGATGAAACAATTAAGTAAATGATGCACAGATGAAGATATCTAAAATTACGATACAATTTAGAATAAAATTAAAATATCAATCATATATCCCATATATACATTATAAATTTACCATGTTATAAGAACTAAATATTACATTAGTCCTGAGACACTAAAGAAAAACAGAGCGATAAAACTACTTCAGAGATGATGCGAGCTACACATAAGCAATACAGGGGAAAAAAAATGTGTATAATAAACTTGAAACACACCCGTTACACTTAGACTATTTGTCACGTTTTCTTTTAAATACGTTTATTTGATAAATGACACGTTTTCTTTCTTATAATGGGGAGGGGTAGCGCATCAGGCCATGAGAGGTTCTCAAATTGATACAGAAGCACGTCGTCGTATTGTCATTTTTGTCAACGATTCAATTGCTTATCTTTTGTAGTGAAAATGTCAGCCAAGCCGTCAGGTGATGGTTTTAGGAAGCAGTTATTATTTTTTTTTTTTGGGGGGGGGGCACCAAAGTACTAGCGCCAAGGGCACCAAATGATCTAGAGCAGGCCCCTGCATACAGCCTTGTGAAGAATTAGTACCAAATGAATTTGTGATGGAGACTTCGTGATATCAGCCGGAGAGAAGAAAAAATTCTCAAATTCCATATTTTACTGCGATGGGAATTCGCCAAGTGGGGCATTCAAATAGGCCGGCATTTATACTTCAAATGTGAGTTTCCTGACAAGGGCGACGATTCCTGCTGGAGCGAGACCACATGCTCAAATTCCATATTTTACTGCGAGGGGTAATTCGCCAAGTGGGGCATTCGAATAGGCCGGCATTTATACTTCAAATGTGAGTTTCCTGACAAGGGCGACGATTCCTGCTGGAGCGAGACTACATGGTATTGAAGTATAAGTATTTAGAAACGTCTTGGGGCATCAAGATTCACTTTCAAACCTTAAGAAAATTTTCAAGATAATAGGGAATTTCAGTCTTATTCTAACAAAGGTGGAAGACACTAGTTGCAGGAATTCAGTTGAAAAAATGTGAAGAATTCTCTGAGCAGTATTTACTTAAATATTTTTTCAGAGTAGATTGAACTGATAACGACATGAATTCCATCTAGAGGATCTTACATTCGAATTGCAGCTTAAAAGCTGTTTAAGACCGATTCTGATAGATAGGAGCAGAAAATTCATTTGAAAGGTTTTTCAGTATCTCTGGTGCTTTGATAGGAGCAGAACTGCATTATCAAGCATTTTTACTATTGTGAGTTCTTATAGTCGCTCAAAATTCCAGCTAAGGGCAGTTTCATAAGAACAGTAACTATTTGAAAGCCTTATCACTCATGTGAGTTTATTCATATCCCCGAGTAGTAGACGTCTCGGCTGACTCATTGAGTCAGGAACCGCATTTGAAAGACTTCTCACCTGTGTGGGTTCTTTAATGTGTCAGAAGCTTAGACCTGTCAGCTGCCTCATAGGGGCAGGAAATGCATTTGAAAGGTTTCTCACCCGTGTGGATTATTTCATGTCTCCAGGGAGTAGACGTGTCAGCTACTTCATAAGGGCAGGATCTTCAATTCAAAGGCTTCTCGCCCGTGTGGATTCTTTCATGTACACGAAGACAAGACTTCTGCACTGCTTCATAGGGGCAGGAACTGCATTTGAAAGGCTTCTCGCCCGTGTGGGTTCTTTCATGTTTCTGGAGAGTAGACCTGTCAGCTGCCTCATAGGGGCAGGAAAAGCATTTGAAAGGTTTCTCACCCGTGTGGATTCTTTCATGTCTCTGGATAGTAGACCTGTCAGCTGCTTCATAGGGGCAGTAACAGCATTTGAAAGGCTTCTCACCCGTGTGGATTCTTTCATGTCTCCGGAGAGTAAACCCTTCAGCTGCTTCATAGGGGCAGGAACTGCATTTGAAAGGCTTCTCGCCCGTGTGGGTTCTTTCATGTCTCCGGAGATTAGACCTGTCCGCTGCCTCATAGGGGCAGGAACTGCATTTGAATGGTTTATCACACGTGTGGATTCTTTCATGTCTCCGGATAGTAGACCTGTCAGCTGCTTCATAGGGGCAGTAACGGCATTTGAATGGCTTCTGGCCCGTGTGGGTTCTTTCATGTCTCACAAGATTAGAAGAGTTGGCTGCTTCATAGGGGCAGGACCTGCTTTTGAAAGGCTTCTCGCCCGTGTGGGTTCTTTCATGTCTCCGGAGATTAGACCTGTCCGCTGCCTCATAGGGGCAGGAAATGCATTTGAAAGGTTTATCACACGTGTGGATTCTTTCATGTCTCCGGAGAGTAGACATTTTAGCTGCTTCATAACTGCAGGATTGGCATTTAAAAGGCTTCTCACCCGTGTGGATTCTTTTATGTCTCCGGAGAGTAAACCCTTCAGCTGCTTCATAGGGGCAGGAACTGCATTTGAAAGGCTTTTCGCCCGTGTGGGTTCTTTCATGTCTCCGGATAGTAGACCTGTCCGCTGCCTCATAGGGGCAGGAACTGCATTTGAATGGTTTATCACACGTGTGGATTCTTTCATGTCTTCGGATAGTAGACCTGTCAGCTGCTTCATAGGGGCAGTAACGGCATTTGAAAGGCTTCTCGCCAGTGTGGGTTCTTTCGTGTCTCACAAGATTAGAAGAGTTGGCTGCTTCATAGGGGCAGGTACTGCATTTGAAAGGTTTCTCGCCCGTGTGGATTCTTTCATGTTTCACAAGATGAGACTTTTGGGCTGCTTGATGGGGGCATGTGCTGCATTTGAAAGGCTTCTCACAAGTGAAGTATTTTTCATGTCTCAGAAGCTTAGACCTATATGCTGCCTCATAGGGACAGGAACTGCATTTGAAAATCTTCTCACCCATGTGGGTTCTTTCATGTATGAGAAAAGAAGACTTCTGGGATGCTTCAACGGGGCAGGAGCTGCATTTCAAAGGTTTCTCATCCGTAGGCGTTCCCTTATGACGCCGAAGATTCTCTCTCCAAGCTGTTTGATAAGTAGATGAAGTGCATTTTAAAGGCTCGTTAATAGATGAATGTTTCTTCTGAGGCTTTAGTGTTCTGCCACATACAAGTAATTTCGATTGAAATGGAGACAAATTACCTTCCATGACATTTGAAAGAGAACATTCAATCTGCAAATAAAGCGTTAAATTAATTTTCATCAAAATATCCGACTACAATAGTATACAATTTACAACGATGGTGGGATTATACTATCATACTCAACACGTAACGAAGTGGACACCGGTATTATACACAGGTAGCGAATTTATATTCGTAAACTGTTTTGTCATTTACATGTGTGCAAAGATACTAGAAATAGCTTTATATAATCATATTTATTAACGCAGTTTATACTTATTTATCAGTCAAAATTAATCATAATGACCAATGAATGAACTTTCAATACTAATGAGGAAGTGCCTGCCATCCTTGCAGTGGGACGGGTACAGAGGTGATGAGAGGAGGTTTGAAGCCTTAATTAAAGGAAAAGCCTCAAAAAATGAACTCTCCATCTTTCCTATTTGAGAGTTTTTATATATAAAATAGGGACCTATTAATGAGGGTAAAACCTCTCGCTCCCCATCATAACAAATAAATAAGTTTATTTAATGGGTCTCACCTGGTGACATCAAATAAGAAATTACAAAGAAAAATGCTTTCACTGTCGCTGAATTTCGTCGGGCTAGGGCTAGGTTCCGGTATATTTCGAAGCACGCCCGCCGCTCTTCTTAGCGGGCATACGTGTCTTCACTTAACGGGAAGACCCCTCTAGCAGAGGTGTGGAAGCGAGTCAAAAGGATTCGGGGCAAGTTCTCGCAGGACCCCCCCCTCCCGTTCTCCAGGAGAATGGGACCGCAATCTCGGACCCCGCGTCCGTGGCGGAATCCTTAGCGACCGCTTTTTCCACATTCTCTAGCCGTGATGCTGCTCCGCAAGCATTCAATGCACGTCGTGATGTCGCGGAAGGCCGCCGGCTGGACTTTACCTCCAGAGGCGGAGAACCCTTCAACGACAAGTTTACTGTGATTGAGTTGCGTTCCGCTCTCGCTTCGTGCGCGGACACCGCCCATGGTCCGGACGATGTCCCGTACGCCATGCCTGGACACCTGGGTGAGCGAGGCATAGCCTTTCTCTTAGATTTGTTCAACAGGATCTGGGTAGAGGGTCTTCTCCCGATTCCTGGCGAATCGCTACTGTGCTCGCCTTTCGCAAGCCGGGGAGAGATCACTCTACTCCGACCAGTCTCCGCCCAATCTCTCTAACCTCTTACGTGTGCAAGTTGATGGAGAAATTGGTAAATGTTAGACTAGCCTTTTTCCTGGACAGCGGAGGCGATCTGTCTTCTGCACAGTGCGGCTTCCGCAAGTTCCACTCCACGTCGGATGCTCTGCTCCGACTGGAAAATGCCGTCTGCGAGGCTTTCCTTCGTAGACAGCACTACGCCACTGTGTTTTTTGATCTGGAGAAGGCCTATGATACCGCATGGCGATACGGTATCATGGAGTTGGTCGTGAGCTTTAACTTTGAAAGATTGTGCTAGTGTAGCCACCTTATTGTGTGTACTGTAAGAGAGTTTCTGCCATACCTATTTTCCTATCATTGGAACATGATGGAAAAGTTCCCTAGAAGTTGTTGCAGGATTTGCATTGACAAAGCTTCCAACTCTTCAGAATCATGTTCTTTTGGACCTTGTTTTGGTACATCTTTTAGACTGAAATCCTCAATTTGGAAATGTAAAAGTACTTGATGCAACTTCTTTCATTTACTGAATCTTATCCATATGTGCTTTGAAGAGATTTTGTCAATGGACTTGCATTGAAAGCTTTATGAATGTCATTGAGAAAAACCTATCTAAATGTGATCTATAGATGAGAGATCATATGAACAAAATTTTTATAGTCAGAAAGAAAAAGCTATAAATTACCAATTGGAGCATTCCCAAACAATAACATGAGGAACTACTATAATAAATACTATAAAACTATATTCTAGAAAATCAGACATTACTTCCATTTTAACCTGTTAACATTTTGCAACTGTATATTTACCATTGTTATAAAATATATCCAACACTTGCATGTCTTTTCATTACATGGAAATTTATTATTAAACTTAATAATGCAAGTTAAAATGAGCAAAATTACCTTTTCTTGAAGGCAGTTTTGTATCCCTGTTTGATTAGTAACATTTGATAAGGTTTCATCTTGAAAAGTGAGGCTCTCTTTATTTTCATCAGGGAGAGAACTTTGATCTTCCAGATCTTCTTCCTTAATCTCTTCTTTCATCAAAATCTCTCCAACCTCTTCCTAGATACAAATATATATCTATGTAAGATCCGGATGAATATTATTTTGTAATTACTAACAAAAGAACTCCTAGAAAATATACTACACACTAACAGGCTATAGAAGTCAAGCAAGTAGTGTAGTTTGCCTTATTGATTTTTTTTTTTAAGGGGCTATCTGGCGACTGCCAACTTAGGCATAAGTCGCCGTAAACAAACAGCCTAGTTCTAGGCTACTTTAAAATTTTTGAAAAGAAAACAATAAAAAGAAAGAACAATTAGGAACAATAACAATAACAAAACAATAACAAAAACAACAACCTGGTTAAATGAAAGGAGAAGGCCGGCCTCCGCCCAAAAAGTCAACAAGTCCACCAGTGCATGTGCACGCAATCGTCCCGAATATAAAGGACAGGCGGTAGCGACCCCGCCTATCCCGGTACCGGGTCAGGTATCGTGCGCAAGGAGCACCCAGACTGGGACATTCGACAAGAATGTGCCGAACAGTCTAGGGGACGACACAGTCGTCGCAATAGGATGCAGGAGAGCGCTCCATCAGATAGTGATGCGTCACACGAGTGTGTCCCATTCGGAGACGACAGAAAGCGATCTGAAGCCGTCACGGCATTGGGGGATAGGTCCATGGGAACAGTCGCAGCGCAATGGCACGCAACTTTAAGTTCCCTTCGACCGTCTCCCATCTTCTTTGCCAAGCAGTCCGAAGAGCTACCCGTATTCCTGCCATGTAGTCAGTGTGAGGAAGAGCGAAACGCTGGTCTGGTCGCAGAGTCCTCACGGACTCTTTAGCGCCATCATTCCCCGCAATTCCTAAATGTCCAGGAACCCAGCAGAAGATAATCTCAACATCCGCCCGGCTCGCCAAAAAAGTGGCGTCACGGATATCGCGAACCAGGGGATGCGGAGATTCCAATGCCCCGAGAGCACTCAGGGCGCTTTGTGAGTCGCTATAGATCACAATCCGGTCTCCGAACCAAGCACGTCGCGTAATCTCCCGTACCGAGTGGTGTATTGCCACCAGCTCGGCAGTGAAGACAGACGCAGCGCCTGGCAGAGCCCCGCTGACTTCAAACAGAGGGGATACGGCGAGGAAGCAGACCCCCTCTTGGGACTTGGAGCCATCAGTATACACTGGCACGGTTCAAGCGTGACACGAGGTGTGCTCCAAAAAGGTCGAACGCAATACTCCCGGCGCCATACAAACTTTGGAAGCAGAGGCGTGGCGACAAATAGCCAAATGTGGTACCCTTCAAAGTGGCGTCCTGGGCAGAACCAGGGGCGCCACCGGCCCGAGAGATATATCTAGCTCTCGAAGGAGTTTCCTGGCCCTAAACCCAAAGATCTTAGGGTATGGCTGGCGTCTCTCGGCGGCATAGGCATCATCGAGATCAGCTGCGGATGCAGTGAAAGCTGTTGGCGACTGAGGGAGGCGCCGGGCTCACGCGTAAGGCGAGTGATGCACTGTACGCGGCGCAGAGAGAGTGGCATCTCCCCAGCATCGACCAACAGGCTCTCAATGGGGAAAGTGCCGAAGGCACCGGTCGCAAGGCGAAGGCCGGTGTGGTGGATCGAATCCACCTTCCGAAATAAACGCTCGGCTGCGGATGCATGAAATTCGCATCCGTAGTCGAGCTTCGAACGAACAAAGGATCGATGAAAAAGTAGGGCAGTAGCCCTATCAGCGCCCCAAGCGCTGAACGTCACGGAACGGACAATATCCAGTGCGCAAGTACAAGAGACCCTAAGGCTGCGAGTATGAGCCTCCCCGGTGGGCGTCGGTCGAATACAAGACCAAGGAAACGGTGCGATTCCACCACATCCAGGCACACCCCATTAAGAAAAAAATCTGGGTCAGAGTGGAGCCGTGGATGGCGGCTGAAGTGCACAACCTTATTCTTGGCCAAAGAAAACCGAAACCTGTGCGCTTCGGCATAGCGAGAGACGCGGTCCAATGCCTGTTGGAGTCGACGCTCCAGAGTTGGCATCTGGGACGCGCCAAAAGAGATCGAAAGGTCGTCCACGAAGAGCGTAGCGAGAACATCTTCTGGCAGCACCGAGGTGATGCCGTTGATGCTCAGGGCAAACAGGGTGACACTTAGGACACTTCTCTGCGTGACACCCTCTTCCTGGTCCTTTGGGCCGGAGAGGGCTCCCCCCACCCGTACGCGGAACGACGATCTCGCAAAAATTCAGATATAAACATTGGGAGGCGTTCCCTCGCCCCCATCGTGTGGAGAGTCTCCATGATACCGTATCGCCATGCGGTGTCCGCGCACGAAGCAAGAGCGAAGCGCAACTCACTCACAGTAAACCTGTCGTTGAAGGGTTCTCCACCTCTGGAGGTAAAGTACAGCCAGCGGCATTTTCCAGTCGGAGCAGAGCATCCGACGTGGAGTGGAACTTGCAGAAGCCGCACTGTGCAGAAGACAGATGGCCTCCGCTGTCCAGGAAAAAGGCTAGTCTAACATTTACCAATTTCTCCATTAACTTGCACACGCAAGAAGTTAGAGAGATTGGGCGGAAACCGGTCGGAGTAGAGTGATCTCTTCCCAGTTTGCGAAAGGCGAGCACAGTAGCGATTCGCCAGGAGTCTGGGAGAAGACCCTCCACCCAGATCTAGTTGAACAAATCTAAGAGAAAGGCCATGCCTCGCTCACCCAGGTATCGAAGCATGGCGTACGGGACATCGCCCGGACCATGGGCGGTGTCACCGCACGAAGCAAGAGCGAAGCGCAACTCACTCACAGTAAACCTGTCGTTGAAGGGTTCTCCGCCTCTGGAGGTAAAGTCCAGCCAGCGGCCTTCCGCGACATCACGACGTGCATTGAATGCTGGCGGAGCAGCATCCCGGCTAGAGAATGCGGAAAAAGCGGTCGCTAAGGATTCCGCCACGGATGCGGGGTCCGAGATTGCGGTCCCATTCTCCTGGAGAACGGGAGGAGGGTCCTGCAAGAACTTGCCCCGAATCCTTTTGACTCGCTTCCACACCTCTGCTAGAGGGGTCTTCCCGTTAAGTGAAGACACGTATGCCCGCCAAGAAGAGCGGCGGGGGTGCTTCGAAATATACCGAAACCGAGCCCTAGCCCGACGAAATTCAGCGACAGTGAAATCGTTTAGGCGCGCGCTTATAGCACATGTAGCCATAACGCTTCTGTTTCAGGGCCGTCTCACACTCGGCCGACCCCCATGGGAGTGGTCGGCGTGAAAAACAGCCAGACGTCCTAGGAATAGTAGTCAGGCCCACGGCGATGAGGTTGCCGGAGAAGAACTCAACGGCATCATCTACCGACCTAAACTCCTCGACTGAAATAGAGACTTCAGTCATTTCCTGAAATGCAGGCAACCGCGCCCGCGCCAAGCACCACCGAGGTGAGCTCTCAGGCGGCAGTTGCCCTGAAAATGATATTTGAATGGGAAAGTGATCACTACCAAGGAGGTCATCGACCACCCCCGAATCAAAATCAGGCTGTGCATCCGAAGAGCACAAAGATAGTTCAAGGCAAGAAAATGAAGCGGTTCTCGGACAGTGATGCGTAAACTCATCCACGTTTAGGACACCCATCTCAAGCTCTTCGATCAGATCGGCAAGGACTTGTTTCCTGGGATTTATTGAGTAATCTCCCCAGAGAGGATGCCTGCCGTTCAGATCTCCAAACAAGAGAATTTTTTTATTTTTTTTTTATTAGAGCGCATCTGGGGACTGCCTACATGGGCATTAGTCGCCGTATTAAAACTGGCCTAGTTCTAGGCTACTTTAAAATAAAATTAAACGAAGAAAAAAAAGAACACCCTAAATGGGGGAAAGGAAAAAAAAACAAAAATAAATGCAGAAAACAAAACAAAACAAAACAAAAAAAACCCTGCTTAAATAATAGGGAGAAGGCTGGCCTCCCCCCAAAAGTCAATAAGTCCACCAGTCGATGTGCACGCACTCATCCCGAGTACAAGGGACAGGCGGTAGCGACCCCTCCCATCCCGGTACCGGGACAGGTGTCGTGCGCGAAGATCACCCAGACTGAAACATTCGACAAGAATGTGCCGAACAGTCTGGGGGACGACGCAGTCGTTGCAATAGGGCGCAGGCGAGCGCTGCATCAAATAGCGATGCGTCACACGAGTGTGCCCGATTCGGAGAGGAAAGAAAACAACCTGAAGCCGCCGCGGCATTGGGGGATAGGTCCATGGGAACAGTCGCGGCGCAATGGCACGCAACTTTAGGTTCCCGTCCACCGTCTCCCATCTTCTTTGCCAAGCAGTCCGAAGAGCTGCCCGTATTCCTGCCATGTAGTCAGTGTGAGGAAGAGCGAAACGCTTGTCCGGTCGCAGAGTCCTCGCGGACTCTTTGGCGCCCTCATCGGCGTGCTCATTCCACGCAATTCCTACATGTCCAGGAACCCAGCAGAAGATAATCTTGACATCTGCCCGGCTCGCCAAAACCGTGGCGTCACGGATTTCGCGACCAGGGGATGCGGAGATTCCAATGCCGTGAGAGCACTCAGGGCGCTTTGTGAGTCGCTATAGATCACAATCCGGTCTCCGAACCGGGCACGTCGCGTAATCTCCCGTACCGAGTGGTGTATTGCCACCAGCTCGGCCGTGAAGACAGACGCAGCGCCTGGTAGAGCCCCGCTGACTTCAAACAGAGGGGATACGGCGTGGAAGCCGACCCCCTCTTGGGACTTGGAGCCATCGGTATACACTTGCACGGTACCAGCGTGACACGATGTGTGCTCCAAAAAGGTCGAACGCAATACTGCCGGCGCAGTAGAAGCTTTGGGAGCAGAGGCGTGGCGACAAATAGCCAAATGTGGTACCCTCCAGGGTGGCGTCCTGGGCAGAACCAGGGACGCCACCAGCCCGAGAGTTATATCTAGCTCTCGAAGGAGTTTCCTGGCCCTAAACCCAAAGATCTTAGGGTATGACTGGCGTCTCTCGGCGGCATAGGCACCATCGAGATCAGCCTCCCAGGTGAGGCGTCGGTCGAATACAAGACCAAGGAAACGGTGCGACTCAACCACATCCTGGCGCACCCCAATAAGAAACAAATCTGGGTCGGGAGAAGACGTGGATGGCGGCAGAAGTGCACCACCTTAGTCTTGGCCAAGGAAAACCGAAACCTGTGCGCTTCGGCATAGCGAGAGACGCGGTTCAATGCCGGTTGGAGTCGACGCTCCAGAGTTGGCATCTGGGCCGCGCCAAAAGAGATCGAAAGGTCGTCCACGTAGAGCGTGGCGAGAACATCTTCCGGCAGCACCAAGGTGATGCCGTTGATGCTCAGGGCAAAGAGTGTGACACTGAGGACACTTCCCTGCGGGACACCCTCTTCCTGCTCCTTTCGGCCGGAGAGGGCTCTCCCCACCCGTACGCGGAATCGACGATCTCGCAAAAATTCAGATATAAACATTGGGAGGCGTCCCCTCGCCCCCATCGTGTGGAGAGTCTCCATGATACCGTATCGCCATGCGGTATCATAGTCCTTCTCCAGATCAAAAAACACCGTAGGGTAGTGCTGTCTACGAAGGAAAGCCTCGCAGACGGCATTTTCCAGTCGGAGCAGAGCATCCCACGTGGAGTGGAACTTACGGAAGCCGCACTGTGCAGAAGACAGATGGCCTCCGCTGTCTAGGAAATAGGCTAATCTAACATTTACCAATTTCTCCATCAACTTGCACACGCAAAAGGTTAGAGAGATTGGGCGAAAACCGGTCGGAGTAGAGTGATCTCTCTCCGGCTTGCGAAAGGCGAGCACAGTAGCGATTCGCCAGGAGTCTGGGAGAAGACCTTCCACCCAGATCCTGTTGAACAAATCTAACAGAAAGGCCATGCCTCGCTCACCCAGGTGTCCAGGCATGGCGTACGGGACATCGTCCGGACCATGGGCGGTGTCCGCGCACGAAGCGAGAGCGGAACGCAACTCAATCATAGTAAACTTGTCGTTGAAGGGTTCTCCGCCTCTGGAGGTAAAGTCCAGCCGGCGGCCTTCCGCGACATCACGACGTGCATTGAATGCTGGCGGAGCAGCATCCCGGCTAGAGAATGCGGAAAAAGCGGTCGCTAAGGATTCCGCCACGGACGCGGGGTCCGAGATTGCGGTCCCATTCTCCTGGAGAACGGGAGGAGGGTCCTGCAAGAACTTGCCCCGAATCCTTTTGACTCGCTTCCACACCTCTGCTAGAGGGGTCTTCCCGTTAAGTGAAGACACGTATGCCCGCCAAGAAGAGCGGCGGGGGTGCTTCGAAATATACCGAAACCGAGCCCTAGCCCGACGAAATTCAGCGACAGTGAAATCGTTTAGGCGCGCGCTTATAGCACATGTAGCCATAACGCTTCTGTTTCAGGGCCGTCTCACACTCGGCCGACCCCCATGGGAGTGGTCGGCGTGAAAAACAGCCAGACGTCCTAGGAATAGTAGTCAGGCCCACGGCGATGAGGTTGCCGGAGAAGAACTCAACGGCATCATCTACCGACCTAAACTCCTCGACTGAAATAGAGACTTCAGTCATTTCCTGAAATGCAGGCAACCGCGCCCGCGCCAAGCACCACCGAGGTGAGCTCTCAGGCGGCAGTTGCCCTGAAAATGATATTTGAATGGGAAAGTGATCACTACCAAGGAGGTCATCGACCACCCCCGAATCAAAATCAGGCTGTGCATCCGAAGAGCACAAAGATAGTTCAAGGCAAGAAAATGAAGCGGTTCTCGGACAGTGATGCGTAAACTCATCCACGTTTAGGACACCCATCTCAAGCTCTTCGATCAGATCGGCAAGGACTTGTTTCCTGGGATTTATTGAGTAATCTCCCCAGAGAGGATGCCTGCCGTTCAGATCTCCAAACAAGAGAATTTTTTTATTTTTTTTTTATTAGAGCGCATCTGGGGACTGCCTACATGGGCATTAGTCGCCGTATTAAAACTGGCCTAGTTCTAGGCTACTTTAAAATAAAATTAAACGAAGAAAAAAAAGAACACCCTAAATGGGGGAAAGGAAAAAAAAACAAAAATAAATGCAGAAAACAAAACAAAACAAAACAAAAAAAACCCTGCTTAAATAATAGGGAGAAGGCTGGCCTCCCCCCAAAAGTCAATAAGTCCACCAGTCGATGTGCACGCACTCATCCCGAGTACAAGGGACAGGCGGTAGCGACCCCTCCCATCCCGGTACCGGGACAGGTGTCGTGCGCGAAGATCACCCAGACTGAAACATTCGACAAGAATGTGCCGAACAGTCTGGGGGACGACGCAGTCGTTGCAATAGGGCGCAGGCGAGCGCTGCATCAAATAGCGATGCGTCACACGAGTGTGCCCGATTCGGAGAGGAAAGAAAACAACCTGAAGCCGCCGCGGCATTGGGGGATAGGTCCATGGGAACAGTCGCGGCGCAATGGCACGCAACTTTAGGTTCCCGTCCACCGTCTCCCATCTTCTTTGCCAAGCAGTCCGAAGAGCTGCCCGTATTCCTGCCATGTAGTCAGTGTGAGGAAGAGCGAAACGCTGGTCCGGTCGCAGAGTCCTCGCGGACTCTTTGGCGCCCTCATCGGCGTGCTCATTCCACGCAATTCCTACATGTCCAGGAACCCAGCAGAAGATAATCTTGACATCTGCCCGGCTCGCCAAAACCGTGGCGTCACGGATTTCGCGACCAGGGGATGCGGAGATTCCAATGCCGTGAGAGCACTCAGGGCGCTTTGTGAGTCGCTATAGATCACAATCCGGTCTCCGAACCGGGCACGTCGCGTAATCTCCCGTACCGAGTGGTGTATTGCCACCAGCTCGGCCGTGAAGACAGACGCAGCGCCTGGTAGAGCCCCGCTGACTTCAAACAGAGGGGATACGGCGTGGAAGCCGACCCCCTCTTGGGACTTGGAGCCATCGGTATACACTTGCACGGTACCAGCGTGACACGATGTGTGCTCCAAAAAGGTCGAACGCAATACTGCCGGCGCAGTAGAAGCTTTGGGAGCAGAGGCGTGGCGACAAATAGCCAAATGTGGTACCCTCCAGGGTGGCGTCCTGGGCAGAACCAGGGACGCCACCAGCCCGAGAGTTATATCTAGCTCTCGAAGGAGTTTCCTGGCCCTAAACCCAAAGATCTTAGGGTATGACTGGCGTCTCTCGGCGGCATAGGAACCATCGAGATCAGCCTCCCAGGTGAGGCGTCGGTCGAATACAAGACCAAGGAAACGGTGCGACTCAACCACATCCTGGCGCACCCCAATAAGAAACAAATCTGGGTCGGGAGAAGACGTGGATGGCGGCAGAAGTGCACCACCTTAGTCTTGGCCAAGGAAAACCGAAACCTGTGCGCTTCGGCATAGCGAGAGACGCGGTTCAATGCCGGTTGGAGTCGACGCTCCAGAGTTGGCATCTGGGCCGCGCCAAAAGAGATCGAAAGGTCGTCCACGTAGAGCGTGGCGAGAACATCTTCCGGCAGCACCAAGGTGATGCCGTTGATGCTCAGGGCAAAGAGTGTGACACTGAGGACACTTCCCTGCGGGACACCCTCTTCCTGCTCCTTTCGGCCGGAGAGGGCTCTCCCCACCCGTACGCGGAATCGACGATCTCGCAAAAATTCAGATATAAACATTGGGAGGCGTCCCCTCGCCCCCATCGTGTGGAGAGTCTCCATGATACTGTATCGCCATGCGGTATCATAGTCCTTCTCCAGATCAAAAAACACCGTAGGGTAGTGCTGTCTACGAAGGAAAGCCTCGCAGACGGCATTTTCCAGTCGGAGCAGAGCATCCCACGTGGAGTGGAACTTACGGAAGCCGCACTGTGCAGAAGACAGATGGCCTCCGCTGTCTAGGAAATAGGCTAATCTAACATTTACCAATTTCTCCATCAACTTGCACACGCAAAAGGTTAGAGAGATTGGGCGAAAACCGGTCGGAGTAGAGTGATCTCTCTCCGGCTTGCGAAAGGCGAGCACAGTAGCGATTCGCCAGGAGTCTGGGAGAAGACCTTCCACCCAGATCCTGTTGAACAAATCTAACAGAAAGTCCATGCCTCGCTCACCCAGGTGTCCAGGCATGGCGTACGGGACATCGTCCGGACCATGGGCGGTGTCCGCGCACGAAGCGAGAGCGGAACGCAACTCAATCATAGTAAACTTGTCGTTGAAGGGTTCTCCGCCTCTGTAGGTAAAGTCCAGCCGGCGGCCTTCCGCGACATCACGACGTGCATTGAATGCTGGCGGAGCAGCATCACGGCTAGAGAATGCGGAAAAAGCGGTCGCTAAGGATTCCACCACGGACGCGGGGTCCGAGATTGCGGTCCCATTCTCCTGGAGAACGGGTGGGGGGTCCTGCGAGAAATTGCCCCGAATCCTTTTGACTCGCTTCCACACCTCAGCTAAAGGGGTCTTCCCGTTAAGTGAAGATACGTATGCCCACCAAGAAGAGCGGCGGGCGTGCTTCGAAAAATACCGGAACCTAGCCCTAGCCCGACGAAATTCAGCGACAGTGTAATCGTTCGGGCGGCGTTTATAGCGCATGTAGGCATAACGCTTCTGTTTCAGGGCCGTCTCACACTCGGCCGACCACCATGGGAGTGGTCGGCGTGCAAAACGGCCAGACGTCCTAGGAATAGTAGTCAGGCCCACGGCGATGAGGTTGCCGGAGAAGAACTCAACGGCATCATCTACCGACCTAAACTCCTCGACTGAGATAGAGAATTCAGTAATTTCCTGAGATGCAGGCCATCGCGCCCGCACCAAGCACCACCGAGGTGGGCTCTCAGGCGGCAGTTGCCCTGAATATGATATTTGAATGGGAAAGTGATCACTACCATGGAGGTCATTGACCACCGCCCAATCAAAATCAGGCTGTGCATCCGAAGAGCACAAAGATAGTTCAAGGCAAGAAAATGAAGCGGTTCTCGGACAGTGATGCGTAAACTCATCCACGTTTAGGACACCCATCTCAAGCTCTTCGATTAGATCGGCAAGGACTTGTCCCCTGGGATTTATGGAGTAATCTCCCCAGAGAGGATGCCTGCCGTTCAGATCTCCAAGCAAGAGATAGGGCCTCGGCAACCGTGCCACGACGCGGCGCAAGTCCCCCGCGTCGAAGTCAGCTGACCGTGGAATGTACGCAGAAATGATAGTATACCTCGTATCCAGGTGCAGCTGCACAGCCACTGCCTGAAAGGAGGTATCCAAAGAGAAAGGAAGAACGGAGACATCATGCCGGGTGTAAACCACGCATCCCCCAGCCCGGCCATCCTGCGGTGGTGGGGTCGCAAGACCCTTATACCCCGGGAGGGCAGGCAGGGGGCACGCGCATAGCATGGACTCCTGCAAAAAAATAGCTAACCGGGAACGGGACGAGACGAGCCTCCGCAGCTCCTCCCAGTTGGCCCGGAGTCCACGGCAATTCCATTGAAGGAATATGCCCTCCAGGCCTAGCTCGGAGGGAACGCGGGGGCTCTCTTCGAATTGAAGACCCTCACGGGAATAGCCGTACGCTTTCCGGGGGCAGAACCCCGGGCGCTGTTGGCCGGACAAAGCGCTGGAGGCGCTGTCACCTTCGAGGACTTATTGGGGGAGGTTGGGCTCGCCATGCGAGTCATTTCCTCCCTCCGCCTCGAAACCTTAGGCGGGCGTTGCAGGGTGGGAGGCGGGGGGCCCTCTTTTCGAGGAACCACCGTCTCCAAGCCACTCGCTCCACCTCGGGGCGTGGGCGCTTTGTTGCTGTCCTCCTTTCGGGGGACAGCTTTAGGAACCCCCGAAGATGGCCTAGCGACCATCTTCAGGGGTGTTGCCTCCTGTGAGTCTAACGACTCGGTGGAGGCACGTGGCCGTTTCGCCTTGCGGGAAACGGTCACGCTGGTGGAAGAGGGGGAAGCCCTGGTTTTAGCCAGGGCTGGGTACAAACCCTTTTTGCCGCCAGCTTTACCAGGGGAGCGCCCGGGTTGGGTAGAGCCCGCAGAAGTGCTCCTAATGGGCGCGGAAACAACTGTGCTGCTCGTTGGCCTGGATGGGCCAGGAGCAGAGGGTGGCTTTCTAACTACTGAGGCATATGACGTCCCAGGCAGAGCCGGGCGCGCCAGGACCAAGTCCTTAGCCTCGCGGAATGAGAGTCTATCCTGGGCCTGAACGGCCAGGATTTCTTTCTCAAGGAGATATGCACCACATTGTTTCGAAGAAGAAGGGTGTGGCTCTCCGCAATTGACACACTTGGCCACACACGATTTGGACTTATCGTGTGCGACCTTGGAGCAATTTACACAGACTTCGGGTGACCCCGACTTTGCACGTCTACATGAGCGATTCGTATGGCCGAAGCGGTGACAGTAATAGCAAAGCCGCGGCAGTGGCACGAATGTCTTCACGCAGTATAAGTTCCAACCAGCACGCACCGACTCAGGGAGCTTGTCACAGTCGAACGTGACGAAGAGTGTAGGGGTGGGTCTCGAGGCCCCTCCCTGTTTTCTCATCACACGTTCGACTTTGACTGCCCCATGGTCGGCCAGCTCTAGGGTGATGTCCTCAATGGAGTAGTCAACGAGTTCCCTCGCATAAACTACTCTTTTTACAAAGTTCTTGGTAGAGTGCGGCGTCACACTCACCGGGGTGCCATGAAGTGTCCGAAGAGCACTTATCTTGGCCGTCTCGGCGGGATTCCCCAGAAGGCTCCCGTCTGAGAAACGGGTCACCTTTGGCTCTCTACCAATTGCACTAGCTAATCCTCTCCTCTGATGGATCATGTTGCCCTTGGACAACATGGTGCCATCAGTGGAGCGAATAACGAGGAAGCGTTTGAAGCCAGCGGGTTCGAAAATGCCAGGTAACCTCAGAATGAGGGGCCCCGATGTCATCGAGGCTCCGCCCTGTGCACTCTTGGTATTATTCTTAGTTAGGGGCTCCGCGACCAGGGGGGCAGAGGGGGCGGATGTGCCGATCTTGGCTTGGTCGCTTGCCAGAGTGGCAGCAGACCCATCCGTCCCCACGGCCCCCGCGGATGGAGAGGAGCCCCGAGTCTTCTTAGTCTTTCTTGTCTTTTTCTTCTTTTTAGGAGAGGAGGGCGGGGAATGAACCCGCTTCTCTCCTCCGCCGACAGAAGCCCCTAGGCCAGATGGACCGGCCTCAGCCAGGTCCTTCTCCGAAATGGAAAAGGTCTTGGTGGTCGCAGGGGCACCGGTCAGAGGAGATCCCTCCCCTCCTTGTGCTGCCTCGGAGGCCCCAGCCGTTTGAGGAGGACCTTGCATAGGGGCGGATTCAGGTTCGGTGCTTGGCGCCGAGCCCGGATTCCCCCCCATGGAAGGCCCTACCGTCTGAGGCTGGGTCTCCTCAAGAACCATGTCTATCACAGGAGGGGCCTCCAGTTGGCCATCCCCTCCCAGGACATCGCAGGTCCCGTTGGCAGCGTCAAGAGTCATTTGTGGGGAGGCACAAGCCTTAACCCCGGCAAGGTAAAATATCCTTGCCAGCAGGTCTTTTGAGGGAAGCGACCGAAGGGGCCTGGCTTCCCTCTCCCCCCTAACGGGGTTTGCCCTACCGAGCCACTTCGATGTGGAGCGGCTGGCTAAGGGATGCCTGCTGGCTTTGGTGGCAGTCCCCTTGGAAAGAAAAGAGGGGACTGCCGCTGGAAAAAGGGAGGTGCCCGAAAGCACCTCCAGAGAAGGGGGTGAGGGGGAGTCCCCTGCACCCGTAGGCGAAGGAGAGGAGTAAGCCTCCTCTCCGGTTAGAGAAATATGGAGGGTCCCCTGTGCAAGCACAGGGAGGGGGACCTCCATTGTTTTGCTGGAGCTGCCCGAGGGCGGCTCCGTCGATGTTTCAGGGAAAGTGAGGGTTTTTTTTTATATTCATTATTGGGCATGGTGACCCTATTTGTATCATGGGACGCAATCGCGCATCACCTCTCGCAGTAACCCGCACTGCAAGAGGTGCTTACAGGCCCGGCAGAGCCAGGCGCCGCCATTTGGGACCACCCCTCCCGCCTGGTGGCCTGGCAGTCCATCGGCATGGCGGCTCCACCTTAGACACGGCGTAAAATATATAGATTGTGAAGAGGAGAGGAAAACGGATGTGAGGAAGATATGGGTGGGGATGAAGCAGGTTGTTAAAAAACAGCCACCCCAGACCGGAGCTCAGGGGTTAGGGAACATTGTCCCTCACCCCATCAGCCCCGATCCGGGACGGTTGTCTGAGAGAAGGTCAGAATCTACCCTGTGAAATTAGAGGCTGACCAACTGTTTTGAAGGAAGGAGAAGAGGCTAAGCTGGGCTCGGACGGAGTGCTGAGTCCCGTCAACACGGCGGCCAGGATGGCAAATCGCCGCGCCCCTTACGGGGTTGCCTTATTGAATGAAAACACTGCTCCCATTAAAAACTCAATGAATCTTGGGTATTTTGAATTACAGTCAAATAATATTAGTAACCCAGCAAATGAATGGACCAATCAAGTGGATATTCCAATAGAGCTGTTAATTTAGATCGATTCCAAGAGAGCTGTTATTTATATTAATCATTAATATTGTTAAAAGAGAAAGAATTGAGATAATTACCTCTTTAACTGACCAATTTTGTGACATTATTTTATCACAACCATCAACTGTTGGTTCTTGACCTGGGAATTCTTGCCCAGTTCCATCACATGATTCCAAAAATTCTTCCTTGATATTACGAGATGGGACTTCTTCACAATCATCCTGATATAAATTTAATACTGATTAAAATCTTATTAAAAATGTCATTCAAATATAATGATTAATTACACTGTGTAATGAAATTTCACTTTTCTCTTGTTTTGGGGTTAAAAGTGTTATTTTCCAATTGTTTGTGGCTTTATTAAATAAAAAATGTCAATTTTAATCCCAACTGTTTGCTTTGGTGGCTAGGACATTGAATTTTTAAATTAACCCATATTGGTAAATAGCATTATTTTGATGCAAATATTACAAATATATCAAGTTTCAAGGGTTATGTTTTTTTCAGTTATGGTATAAACATGATATACTGTATTTAAAAAGTTATAGAAAAAGTTATAACAGCAGATTTTAGAAAGGAAAAGCAGTTCAGAAGAGAATGAAGTCATTGATCAAGATCAAAGGTGCAACTGAGGAGAGAAATCCATACTACTCCAACCAAAAAGATCTCAATGACCTTGTCAGAGATCTTGTTCTCACAAATTCCAATGCTGAGCTTTTAACTTCAAGACTCAAGCAGTGGGATTTGTTAGATGACATGGGCAAATATCAGGACAGAGAAAGCGTTACCAGTGTTTTTCAAGCTTTTTTTACACATCAAAATGAACTTTGCTTTTATCACAATGTGACCGGTCTATTTGAGGCAATCAGAATCACCTGTAACTCCAACGAGTGGTGCTTCTTCATTGACAGCTCGTCCAGGAGCCTCAAAGCAGTGCAGCTTCATAATGGGAACATGTATCTTTATCTTCCCCTTGCTCACTCAGTCCAGAGCAAAGAGAAATACAGCAGTGTCAAGATCTAGCTAGATGCATTGAAATATGAAGAGTACAATTGGGAGATTATCGGAGACTTCAAAATGACGGCATTCTTGATGGGTCTCCAAAGTGGCTTTATCAAGTTTCCTCATTATCTTGTCCTTTGGGACAGCAAGCATACTGTGGCACACTACCATAAGCAGGATTGGCCACAATGGACCGAGTTTACTGTGCGAAGAAAGGTCAAATGGGAGCCTTTGTTGGACTCCCCAAAAGTACTGATTCCTCCTCAATACTTAAAATTTGGCCTTATGAAACAATTCGTCAAAGCTCTAGATAAAGAGTCTGCAGCTTTCAAAGATCTCCAAGGTTTCTTTCCTAAGCTATCTGTAGCAAAGGTGAAAGCTGGGGTCTTTATCGGTCAACAAATAAAAAAGAACATGGCATGCAAGGAGTTTCTCGAGAAGCTCACTGGACACAAAAGCAAAGTTTGAAATAAATAACAGTGTATTTTCATGTCTTCTAGACACAAGCAAATAGAAAATAACAGTTGTTTCCCAAAGACAAAAAGCGTGTTATAATTACATAGAGTATAGAGAAGTGTAAAAATAAAATTAAGAACAGAACTAAAAGAGTAATGAAGTGTGTTAATATTGAAATTCTCAGATACCTTTATGCTATCCAAATCAGTTCCTTGTGAATCTTCAAAGCATTCTTTTTTTATTGTCATATCTCCAAAAGTATCCTTAAAAGGAAAAAATCACAAATTCATATGAATTTAATGCAATTATTTATAGAGAAATATGCTAATATTATAGGACTGAAATATATTTTAGATAAAAATAATCAAGAAACTACCATTTTCTTCCAATATGTCGATTTGAGAATCCAGCAATGCCTGATATTTTCAAATCAAAGAGCTTATTGGTTATAGAATAGGGGTTTAGGGGGCCCCTGATCTCTCTGATTAATTTATTGAGCAATAGAGGTCCATGCACAAGTTTCAAAATTCATTGTAGAATTTGTATTCAAGAAGCAATTAATTGAATTTTGCCCCATCAAGTAAAACTCAAAATGGCTTGGCATCTATTTCACAGGGTGATAGACACAAGCATTACACAATGGATTTCACCCTACTATTTTCAGCATTATTATCTAGGATATCCTTCCTGAAATCCCAACACCAAACTCTACAGCTCTGTCAATGACATAACCATCCTCACACTAACATGCATATCCATGCAGGGCACAATACACAATGCTATATCATAAGACTTGAATACTGGATACAAGAGAACCTAATTACTGTCTCACATTCACAACACACAAACTACAGTACAGGAAACACTCATACAATAGGGCATTAAATATCAAACTCCTTTATAAGGACCCTGCTACAGTGTCACCCTAGAAACAAACAAACTACTTAACAACCAAAAACAAACAAGAAACAAACAAATAAACAAGAATGACCACACTCCATCACTCACATTTGGAGACTCCAATGAATATATCTACAAAATACATTTATTCCTAATTTGCTTATACCTCTATACCTTGGGCACACAATCTTACATCCAGCCATCTCACCAAACTACAATACAAATAAAGCCCTCTACATTACTAGCACTCAGAGCTTCCCAATCAATCACTTACTACCATAAAAGTAGTGCCTATAAAACACTATCTTGACCTCTTCAAAACAGAATTCATCCATAATATATGTAATTAAAGCCAACCATACCATTACAGGAAAATATTACCATCTGCAGAGAAAGATGCACAAAACCTTATAAGCAAGAATTACCTACAAAAAATACACACATATGGACCTTAGCAAGGGGCAATTAAGTATGGAATGAATGAGTCAGTCTGTCGTAAAATCAAATATCTGAATAATCATAATTAACTCACCTCTTTATTATCCAATATTTCATCCCAAAATGAATGTTCATTAGTCATGTTTATATCCATATTTAAATTCAAGATTTTTATGTGACTATCCTTTATAGTCTTAAAAGGATTCTGGTGGTTAAATCTCCTTCCTATATCACAGACCTTTGTCTTGCAATATATTATTTTGACTTCTTTTTAAAACAATTTTTATCTTTACATATAACCCTAAGGATCAAGAGGAAAATTTGAGTCAGATACAAGCTTCAGTTGCCTTTTCCAAAAAAACTTTTAAAATGATGGAACAGTTTAATAATGATTAGTAATTTTTATAAGAGCCTCCAAAAATCGCCACAGGTGGACAGATTCCAGCTTATTGGCAGCTAATTCTGTCAGTCATGTGGTGAGATCATGCAAAAATTAAGGTGAGATTGGTAAAGTGGTGAAGATAGATGAACATAATAGAGATGTGGTACCTCTGTTGGCATTGGGGCTAAGAGGGTTACACAACTATGGGGACTGGCAAAAGGAGAAATTCAGAGAAATGCCCTGGACAGTTGAGTATTGCTCAAGAGAAAATAACACTTTCTTCCCTTTGATTACAACTATTATTTCTGCAAAGTGAAATGAATAGTAACTACAGCTAAAAGTGAAAAGATCTAAGATTTTCACAATCAAATGTGAACCGTCTTTTTTGTATTAGGAAATTACATTTCTTAATTGATTAGGGACCAACACTCATCAGTACACACTAGTAGTATCTCACAGTAATGATGACAAAAACTTCAAAATGAGTGGCTAATGACATTCCTCCAAACAAAATGCTAATGAATCAAACTTAAATAAGAGCCAAATTAAGTGAAAGCTGGTTCTTAAACAACTCCAAATTGTGAGCAGAGCCCAAAACCTCAGTGGTAGAGATATTTATATGTAGCAGTGAATCTTTGACTGGAATGCCTTCTCCTTTTCAGCTGTTTGAGACCAGCTAGACCAAGTCTTGACAAGCAGTGTTGTTGTACCTCCCAGTTTCCTGTAAGCTCTGAGCGCTCCACCAAGTCCTATTTCCTGAACTGTATGTTGAAATGAGACGAATATAGGTAGGAGGGATATAGTAGATTAGTTAGATAGTTTGCCTCCCCTCATCACCCTAAATGCCTTATAGCTTTTTTTTCTAGGGTGGCTGAGATGACCAAGAATTGGGTGGTCATGATTCGAGTGGGGGACCCAATGGACTTCCATTGTGCCTCCAATGCATCTCCTC
The DNA here is from genome assembly GCA_963969495.1 of Ceratothoa steindachneri. Classification (NCBI taxonomy): domain Eukaryota; kingdom Metazoa; phylum Arthropoda; class Malacostraca; order Isopoda; family Cymothoidae; genus Ceratothoa; species Ceratothoa steindachneri. The sequence continues at coordinate 24,547,345 of OZ018331.1, read as the reverse complement.
CTATAGGCATATTTTGCAGCACATATTTTTAAATACACTCATACCTTGATTGAATGGACAAAAAAGTGGGACCTTCAGTCCGATGTTGCCATTTTTCTGTAGTTTCCAACACTGCATAAGTAGTGGCTAATATTGGCATTATATTACAAAAGAGAGAGGATTAAAGAGTTCTGTGCACTACTTTTAATCAAGCACATTATCTATAAATACAGTATTTCAGAGTATATTTCGCAAGATTAGGATTTGCCTTACGTATATCTGAAATGGTTTGGTTTTCTACTCCACATTCATCACACACACCACATTCTAACGTTTGGATCAATTCTAGTTTCTGCTAAATAGACTCTATTCTTTTTTTCTATTTTTCCTCAAGACAAAATGGTTATAGTAAATAATGAATTGCTATCCTCTAAAAAACATTGAATTGCCTACCCCTTAAAAAAACAGGGTATAAACAAAGTAGTAATTTCTGCACACACACCAAAATTCCTATCAAAATGATATATAATACAATATGATTCAATTCTAATAACTTAACAATAAAACACTTGTTTAATATGCCCAAGAAAAAGTCTCTAAATAAATACCTTATTTTAAAGCACAAATATAGGTATAGGAATTATCCACAAAATAGAGGGCATTCACTTTTTAAAATACCTGAGCATAAAAGAGCAGTTCCACAGCAAAACTTTACCCACTGGTATAATGTAATAAATGCATATATAGAAAGTTTTATAACTAAAAAAATGCTAATAAATACCATTTGAACAAATAAAAAAATGAAAAACTATTAAAAAATAACATGAACTTAAAAATAAACAAACAAACCAAAATACTAAAAAGAACAAAGAGTTTATTTAAGATAAATCATTAATAAGATTTAAAAAACAAGTTTATTCCCATCTTTATAAGTATAAAAGCAACTAGGGAAAATTAAAAACTTATGATTCGTCAATGCCCATGAATGCTGAATATTGCTAATGGGCCAGTGGGTAACTTGAAAATGCTATAAAAATAGCAAAACTGTAACTATATTGTTAGTCCCTAATCTTAACAAAACCCTGGACACCATAGATGACATGCTTTTAGAAAATGAATTACATCATCTGAAACATAAAAGGGCAAAGACAAGGGAGCAAGTTACAAACACATGTTGAAAGGCCATGTGATGGCTTAAGTAATGCTCCTGCATTTATTTGAAAAGTTAATATTAGTTAACTCTTTTAAAATTGCAAATGAAGATGTTATAGAAATAACATAAGTAAAGGTAAATTTTGAGAACATCTCCACCTTTTTAGGCTGCTCATTTTGTTATTTCACATTTAAGTGATAACATACCACAAAATTAAGCAAATTTTTGGCAAAAATAAACAATTTGCCAGGACGACAATCATAAATCAATAAACTAAATTAATCTAACCAAACCGGATTACGTAAACAGTAGAAAGCCCATAAAAGGTTCAAAAGGATTTAATCGGGTTGATCAGAAGTAAAGATGGTGTTATGACAGATGTTCCAGAACAAATTTCTAAAATATCAAAAGAGCACTTCTGAGCATTTTTACTGTTTAGGATGTGACACAATTAGCAACACTATGCTAAGGAAATAAATCTTGAATGCACCCGGGCCTTATAGGGTGTAAACAACCCACCTAAAAGAACTAAAAAAATGAATTAGCAATACTGCTCTGCAGGATTTTCAATCGAGGAAGGCATAGTTCCAATAGAGTTCAAGCGTGCAAATGTTACGCCGGTATTCACAAAAGGGGAGAAATCTGAGCCTACTTATTTCCATCCTATCAGCCTAACTTCTGTAATTGGAAAGCTCTTTGAATTAAAAATAGAGATAGATTTATGAACCATCTCAAGGCAAATGATTTGCATCTACAATGCAACTAAAGTGGCGGATATAATTTACCTTGATTTCAAAAATCCTTTGATACAGTCCCACACGAAAGGCAATTGATGAATATTAAAGTGACGGGTAACATTCAAAAATGGATTAAAAACTGGCTGTCAAATCATTCACAGCTGGTTGTTGCAAATGGGCGTGTTCAGAGTGGGCCTCAGTCACTAGCAGGGTTCCACAGAGGTCATTCCTGAGCCAATTATTATTTATTGTTTACATTAATGACCTGGATAATGGAGTGATTAGTAGGATCTCTAAATTTGCAGATGACATGAAGCTGGGAAGTCGAGCCCCTTTTGAGACCCGATGTAGAGAGACCTTAATAAAATTGTTCAATAGGCAGATAAATGGCAGATGAGCTTTAAAATAGTTAAATGCAAGGTCATGAATTTAGGATATCATAACTTAAAACTAGAATAAAATACCAGATGAAAGGCCAAATCTTAACTTAGAAAAAAACTGGGGATTTTAATCTCAGAGGACCTTAAAGTATCAAAACAATGCACAGAAGCTTGTAAATAAGCAAACTGAATGCCAGGATACATTGGTTGGAATTTTACTTTAAAATCAAAAGATATAATCCTCCCACTATACAAAGTGCTCATGTGACCACACCTCAAATATGCAGTTCAATTTTGGACTCCCTACCTACACAAGCATATAGCACAGTTAGAAAGAGTGCAATGTAGGGCTACTAAACTAGTTTCTGGAATCCAAAACAAATTGTACAAAGATAGACTCCACTCATTAAACCTACTATCCCTTAAAAATAAACAATTATGTGGAAAGTTGATTGAGGTATTCAAAACCTTAAAAGGATTTTTTACTAATATTCATTACAGAATATGGTTTCAGATGGACGAAAGGGCCAATGCACACCAAAATGGTTTCAAATTAGTGAATAAGTGCTTTAACTCTACTATAGCTCAAAATTACTTCACTTTTAAGATCATATAAATGTAGAATAGCCTGCCCCAACATCTAGTAGAAAGCACATCAGTTAATATGTTCAAAGACTGACTTAATGAGTACTTCAATAGTGTAAATATAATATAGTGGGAGCATAGATGAAAATGTCATACATAATAAGCAGTTGTGGAATAAAATGAAATGAGCAATAAAAGGATGCCAGCAATGTCCCCCCGCATGGCATGGGGTGAATGTGCATTCCCTTTTTCTTTTTCTGTCTGTCCTATACATATATTATTTTCATCACTAGCAGGCTAAAGTACTATCCTACCCTACCTCTCCTTCCCCAGTTCAGAGGTTTAACTGAACCTGCGTGTCAGAATTGAAATAGTTAAAAAACAGCATGCTAAAAAGGCCAAATGGTACACATGTAGATAGGTATGTACTATAGAAATGAAAGAGTTAAAAAAAATACAGCATGTTAAAAAGAAATAGCATGATGCACTAACATTAGAAAGTTTAACACTGTGTGAAAGTATAGTGGTCTTGAGCAGTCCTTAGTCTTTGCTGGTCCTTGTTTCTGTAGTTCATGCTTGTCATGAAAAGGGTAAGTGTTAGGTAGGGTTCACTTAAGTTACAGATTTATTATTGTCATGTCTCTGCAAATCGTCTATTTTCAACCGAAATACTCACTTTTTGAGGAAGCTATGCTCACATAAATATGAAGCTACCTCAAAGGTAAACCTAAAGAGTCCTAAAAAATAAATTTTTAGCCAACAATAATGGTAGGGATGTTCTGCAAATTTTCCATATATCTGCAAGCGAGCGTAACTGAGTGAGACTTCCAAGCAAATAGTAAAAGTAACACGCAAGCATTAGCATTTCAAGGTGGCTGTGTAGAAGAATCATTGTATCTCAGTATGAAATTAAAATGTTGTCTATTTGTAACTTTATAATGTGTGATAGACCTTCTCTGCCATCAAAATATTACTACTAGGTATAATTTTGAATTAGAGTGATGCACGCATTTTAGGCTAATAAAGCCTGCAATATTGTTTCCTATCATTGTAATAGTATCCATGAAATAATATTTAAATGCAGAGAGGGTTTATCATGCATTATAAAATCTCAAATGGACAATATTTAAACCTGATACTGAAACAATAATTCTTCTACGACCCCATCTTGAAATGCTATGAGGATTAACACTAGCAAGTGTGTTTCACTATTTGCTTGAGAGTTGGATTAAGTCATGCATGGATCTTAAAATGCCCTAAAAATGGCAGGTTAGGTAAGGTTCTTCTTCAAGGTTTTAGGGGGCTGGTTAGGTCATGTAACCACAACCTATAGAGCCCCTGCTCTGCTATTTTCTGTGATCTGCCAGTAACAGGTTGGATCTTGGGATTAGGGCTATATCCTGTTTACCTGGGCTAACTTCTTCAGGAAGATGGCTGTGTGCTTGAGTACTTGGAAGGCAATGTTATGGTTGAGGTAGTCATTGCCAATTACATCTTCTAATATTGGTTTAGGTATCACTAACTTTCTCAAATGTTCGGCTTGTGGAGATGTGCATTGAGTGGGTGTGACTAATTCTAAGACAGGTGATGGCAGTGTCTGCTGGAGGAATAGGTGTGCCAGTGTTGGGTGGCTTAACATCTTAGATTGGTCTGTCTGAGGTTAACTGTCCCAGTATCTGTTACAAGTCTCCTTAAGGTGGGTCAGGAGGCGTGTATGTGTGTGTGTATGTGTGCCAGGTTGGCTGCTCAGTTGACAACATTATTTCTCATGATACCAATGTCTGAGGGCACCCACTGCGGGTGCACACATCTGGCCCCGGAGGACAGATGGGGCAGCAGTAAGTAAATGTTGAAGCAGAGGGTGTGGTGGGTGGAGAAGAGTTGTAGTGCAGTGAGGAAGTCACTGAAGAGGAGTATGGTGGGTTTCTGTTGGGGACGGTGTTTGAGGCACTGGTTAAGACTTCCTTAATAGCTATGAGCTCTACACCCAGGATGGTTACTGCTGGATGGAGTGTCCAGTTGGTGGTGGTATGGAGGGAAGGCAGATAGATGGATGCACTGGTAGAGGGAGGGGATGGAATATGTGAGCTGTCTGTAAATATGAAAAAAGTGTCTGTGTTGAGGAGGGAGAGGAATAGGGCCTTACCCTGTTCAGGGTTTCCTGCTTTGATCCAGGGTCCTGGAAAGTGTGTTGAGATGAGGAAAGAAAAAGGAAACCAAGGGTGAGAAGCATTCTACTGCTGAGAAGGAAGATGGTGTGACAGAGAGAGTGGCCAGGAAGGAGAAGGCTTGGGTGAGGAATGGAGTGAGTGTGTGGGTCATAAGTGGGTGGGACATGGACAGGTTTGTGTTGATGTTGTGACAGGAGTGTGTGTACGAGGTGGTGTGGAGTTGAGGGTGTTGTTTTGGGTTGTGGAATGTGATGACTGTGTGTGTGTGTCTTCTGTGATGCAGTGATGAAAGACCTGCCTCTGCCTTCAGTGATGTGATGAGGGAGGATCGGAATACTCCCAGGGCAATTTTGAGGGTCATGTTCTGGATTAGTTCCAGTGAGTGTAGCAGTGTGGGAGAGGCAGAGCCATACACCTCACAGTAATATTCCATTTTGCTGTAGATTTTGTAGAATCTCAGTAGTGTGGCTCTGTTGGCTCTCTACTTAACTCCAGTGAGGGCCTTCAAGATGTCCATGACATGGTAGTCTTAAGGCTGGAGACATGGTGTGAGGCAAGGCACATTCAATACAAGGCCAAGGAATCTGTGGGTAGTGTGGAATGGAATGGGAGTGCCTGTGATGAATGTCGGTGGTATGTGTGGGATGCAGCAGTGGGTGAAGCACATGAGGCATGAGTTTGGGTGCAGAGAGGATGAGGGTCCACCTTGTGCACCACTGGGTGATGGTATCGAGCCCTCTATGGAGGTTGTCTTGGGCTGTTTGAAGGAAAGGAGAAAAACAAAGAATAGACAGGTCATTTGCATACAAGAATGTGTAGGTGCCAGGTGGTGCAGACAAGTCAGAGAGCAGGAGGCTCAAGGGTGAGCCTTGAGGAACCCCTCTGCAGGTAGAAAAGGATTGAGAGAAAGTGTTCCCAATAGAGAGGCAGAATAAGTTCTGGAGGAGAAAATGAGAGTAGCTAGTCTAAAGGTGTGCCATGAAGACCTAGGACGGAAAGGTTTGAGAGGATGGCATTGTATGATGCTGAGTCAAAGGATCCCTCTAGATCCAACAAGACAACTAAGGTGAAGCAGCCATGAGAGAATCCCTCCTGAAGAAGGTGGTGCTTTAGGTGTAGAAGGGTGTCAATTTCATTACAGTGAGGACAGAAGACCATGTTGGTGGGAATGAGTCATTTGTTTCCAACCACCAGGAGCGCCTTGCCAGCACAAGGAGTTCAAAGAATTTGCTGATGCAAGAAAAAGAGCTAAAGGTCAATAGGAAGAATCTTGGGAATGGTTCATTCCAGGTTTGTGGATGGGAAGTGTTATGGCATTGGTGAGGAAAAGATCCTAACACCCAGCTATCATTAAAGATTTGGAGGAGAAGGTGGGAATGAGCATCTGGAAGGCATTTCAAAAACACATTGGACACAATGTCAGCCTCCACCGACTTACCTAGCGGAAACGCTGATGTTGCAGTAGATAGTGTGGTGTGAAAGGTGCTGCAATGGGATGGGGTGTAGGAAGGTGTGGTAGGACAGGGGGAGGGACTGTGTCTTGTAAGTGTGTATGGAAGGGAGTGGACAGGTGCTCCACCTTCTGTGCACCCACAGTTAGTGGAGCACTGTTGTGACTGAAGAGAAATGAGAGGGGGTGCTGAGGATGAATCATCTTCCTGAAAAATAACCAAGTTTTGTTTAGTGAGGATGTGAAGTTGAGGGACTCGCAGAATGCTGACCAGGATGTTCACTTGACTGACAAGATGGCCTGTCTGCACAGGGCCACCAGCTAGCAGAACTTCCAGCCCAGCTCTGCTGTAGGCTTTCAGTGCCATACATGAAATGCCCAGTACTTGGCCGGCACCACCCCTTCAGAATGGGCTTTGGAGCAGGCATGGAGGGTGGGAAGAATGAATAACTGGTACAAAACAGACAAGTGCGGCGTAAGGCCAAGTAGGTAAGCTCGCAGCCATTTTCAGATAGAGAGGATTCATTAAAATTTCAAATATTCTTTAAAAACATAGACTATGGTTAACAATCTAAAAGATAGATATAAAAAAAAAGGAAGGAGTAAAAACGTAGAAAATTAAATGCCTCTAGAATGCTGTAAGATCAAAGTAAAATCATAGGACACGTCACGTCTATCGGGTTCTAAAAATGATAAAACATTAAATTTCCTTTAAGAGATTTGTCTCTGATAAAAATTTAAACACTTTGTTCATGTTAAAGGTGCATGTTCAGAAAGGAAGCTCCTCAGAACCTGCTGAGGACACATCCCTTGGCAAATAAAAGGAAAAAGACTTTGCCTCAGAGTATGGAAACGTAAGCATTCAGCAAATAGGTGGATCACAGGTATTGGTACTCCACAGTGAGTGCACATTGGAGGCTGCTGAAGGTCTTCCATCAGAAAGCCATGTGTCAGACGACAATGCCCAATTCTCAGACGGCATCAGACGACATAGAATAACATCCTGAGTATGGGTCCTAGTAGCGTGTGGCCAGGGGCGGACTGACTGTTTGAGGGCATGCAGTTTAGCTGGGAGAGTTCATCCCAAGTCCTTTGCCATTGGCTGACCATGTACTTACGGATGTATGGCACGACATCGCGGAAAAGAAGAGGAGCAGGGGTGGAGGTTCCTAGAGATGCAGCTGCCTTAGCAACAGTATCTGCTCTCTCATTTCCTTTTATACCTATGTGGCTAGGTACCCAACAGAATAAAACTTTGTGAAGCGAGGATAAATAAAAAAGCCACTGTTGGATCTTTGAAACCAGCGGGTGATCTGGAAATAAAAAGACTAAAGCCTCCAAAGAACTGAGGGAATCAGAGAATATTGTATAAGATCCCAGTGATGAAGAAGCGATGGTATACAGTGCAGCCAGTATCGCCACAAGCTCAGCCGTCGAGATAGAGGTTGTATTGGGAAGGCACACAGACATGATGGGAGGGGAAGATAGCAGAAGCTCCTACCCCATCAGAGGATTTAGACCTATCTGTGTAGATAAAAGTGCTCGATTTGTGGCGCAAAGTGTGTTCATTAAAGAGGCTTTGTAGAACCCAAGGCAAGAACTTGGTCTTCGGTTCACCTGCCAGCACCTTGCAAACCCTCATGGGTGGCAATAGCCATGGGGGTACCTTATGGATCTGATAGCAATAACTGATAATCCCCTCAGGTGACCTCTATCTCCACTCATATTGAGGGCAAAGGGGCGAGTCAGCGAAGGAGTCCTGTCATATGAGACCACGGAGTGAATATTATAGGTGCACTCATGTACAAGTGAGTAGGGAGATGTTGCAACCTGAAAAGGTACTGCAGGTTAAAATAGTGGAAGGATCCCACTCTCTGCATGGAGATTCCATACTGGAAAGGACTTGAATGCTCCCAAAGCTGGATGCAACTCCCTGGTTCATAATGGAATTGAGCTTATCTAGGTTTGAGGATGAGGCTGAATAGTAGACCTGTGACCCATAATCCAGCTTACGACTGGATCCATCTTGTATACCAAGCCACAGGGTACAGTGGTCACTTCCCCACAAAACATGTGATAGAAGTTTTAAGATATCCATTCTCTCCAAGCAGGATTTTTTCAAGGCAGTTATATGGGGGAGCCAGGAGAGCTTTGAGTCAAAGATAACCCCAAGAAATTTACAATGAGGCTCAAATGAGATGGGGGAGCCATACAAAGATAAGGTTGGCTGTTCCCAGTCAACTTGCCTGAAATTGTAGAAATCAACTGCTTTTGTTTTTTAGGGTAATAGTTGGAAGCCTTTTGCAGCGGCATTCTTGGCAATGATGTTAATGGCCAGTTGCAATTTACAGATGACAAATGGCAGCCGAGTCGATGCTGTATGTCAAGGACGTTTTTACCATATGTAACATTAATACAGTGGTTCCAGATAATTTAGAATGTGTATGGGTAATGCTCGATAGCAAATTTTCTGGTCATGTAAACAGACTGGTTGTTTGCTGTCTATATTACCCACTGTCCGCAACTGCACATGATGAACTCTTGGGGCATATTTTGAACACAGTTGACCAACTACACGCGGAGTAGTAACAACAAGGAGTAACAACAAGGAAAGAAGGTACCCTAGATGACCTTACGGTCCATTCAATGAGGGTACCTTTGGTAGAGCAGTCGAGCAGGCACATCTCTGCTCAAATGCTTTACGTCCTTTCACAGTCATTTTTCAAGACCCTGTCTAGTCTTGACTTGAACTAGTCAACAGATTCACTGTTGACAACTTCCAATGGAAGTGCGTTCCAACTACCTCAGATACTGTACGCAAAAAACTTTCCACACAGATCACGGTTGTAATGCTTCAGTTCAAGTTTAAAGCCGTGATTTCTTGTTCTGCTCTCAACAAGTGTGAAAATATCCCTGTAGTCAACATTGTCGAACCCTCGAAATATTTTGAAAACTTCGATGAGCTGACCACCAGATCTAATTCCCTTAATCTATCTTCATAACTTTTATGTCTGATAGAGGGAATCAGTTTGGTTGCCCTGGCTTGTACGTGGTCCAATTTCGCGATGTCCTTTCGAAATGAAGGACTCCAAAATTGTACGGCATACTCCAGGTGCCGTCGGACAAGTGAGTTGTACAAACACAGTACAATCTCCTTGTTCTGATATCCAAACTGGTGCTTTATATAGCCTAGCATCCTTTGGGCCTTTTTCTCCGCCTCAATGCACTGTTTCGAGAACTTGAGGTCACTAGTGATTGTTACACCCAAGTCCTTCTCAGTGTCACTCAATTCAAGAGCAGTGCCCTTAAGGATATACTGAGATTGGGGGTTTCTGTGGCCGATATGCATCACTTTGCATTTGTTCACGTTAAAAGGGATTTGCCACGTGTCCGACCACTCCCCAATCTTCCCAAGATCTTCCTGCAGGCGGGCAGTATTTCCATCCTTTGCAACGTTCATACCAAGCTTGGTATCGTCGGCAAATTTGGAAATCTTGGCAACCATGTCACCGTCCATGTCGTTGACGTAGATGATGAATAGTGAATAGTGATTTGCAATCGCCTGTTAATACTAGGCGATTGCAATGATATAGGCAGCCTTCCCCGTGTGACGAGAGCGGATACAGAGGGATAATAAACCATGGATCACAGCACAGATTCTTCACCTCATGGATGCCAGACGCCGTGCTTATAGTCGTGGGAGGATGAATCACTGGAGAACGCTGTACATTCAGGTCAAACAGAAAATTAAGAATGTTAAAATACAAGAAAATGATACTAATTCCTCGATTTTTTTCAAACAATTTAAAGTGCTTATTAGGAACTAAAAAAAAAACACTTAAAATAATACCTTTCTTCTGCCACCTCACTAGTGATGAAATATGTGATGAAATTAAATCATATTTCACCAATATTTGCACACACATACCAGCCATGGATCTTATGCAAATCCCCAGTTTTTTGCCAGCTTATGAATTTCCTGTTATTGATAGGATTAGTGTGTACAAATTGTTGTTAACAATGAAAATAGGGAAAGCATCTCCACCTAATTCACTACTCAAAAGGTTAATATGTGAGTTTGCATACAAAATTAGCGAACCCCTTACCTATATTGTTAATTTAAGTTTAAAAACTGGAGTGTTTCCAGATAGATGGAAGGAAGCAACCATAATGCCCCTGGCAAAGAAAACACCCTTAGCTAATTTGGGTGACTTGGGTGACCCTAACTAGTATGGTAACCTGAGAGGTAAATCCACCACACATTATCTTGTGCACTTGCTGGACACAATTTTGAAAGGGCTAGACCAAACAAAGAAAATATCACAAATTGTCCTTATTGACTTCCAAAAAGCCTTCGATATGGTAGATCATACTGTGGCAATCACAGAACTTTTCTACCTTGGGAGTCAACCTCCCCTCTTAGCATTTGTAACCAGCTTTTCAATCACCCAATTGTAATGCACACCGCTCAAACACTGCAGATGCACCACATTAGCATTCAAACCCTTCATCTTCTCATATTTGTACACAATCGGCCTCTCACCACCAAAGTGCACATAAACAATCACTCCATACAAACGACTGACTACAATCAACACTTCCTGAAACGGCGGGATCCCTTGCATACACATCGCTCTCAATTCTTTCATAAAGTTCTGCACCCTCGCCATACCAATACTTTCAGGCTTCCTATATAATTCACTCATTACCTCCTTCCTTAAGTCATCCAAACTATCAGGCACTCTCACATCTACTCTATCACTCTTCAAATCTTGCAAACCATACCATACACTCTCAAACAAGGAATCACCACCACCCTTACTCTCCTTTCCATTCATAATCCCTTTCGGCAAATATTCAGGATCACTCACTCCACACACATTTTCATCATTCGTACTAGGATACCTTGACATCAAATCAGCCACTGCATTCCATTCACCAGGCACGTATTCAATCACATAGTCAAAATCACTTAAATCTTCCAAAGTCCTCGCAATCTTACTATCAGCCCATTTCATACGTTGCAAATACACAAGAGGTTGATGATCTATTTTGATCACAAACCTCACACCATACAAAAATGGATGCAACATTTTCAAACAATATCTTATCACAGCCAACTCTTGTTCCACAGTTGAATACTTTCGCTCTGCCAATTATTCACCTAACATTCTCTCCATTCAAACGCTGCTCTTGCATCAGAAAACCTCCCATACAATTTCCATTCGCATCTGTATACAATTCAAGCATTTTAGCATTCACACTATAATCTGGGTACGCCAATTCAACATCTTCCGCTGCTGCCTCTTTCAGTTTCTCATATGCCTCATTCATCTTATCATTCCACCTGACAACCATACTACCTTTCTTGCCCATCCACTCAGTCAGAGGCTTACTTACACCAGAACAATCACATATAAACTTTCGCTGAAATTCAATCAGACCCAAAAATGACTTCAGTTGCTTCACAGTCATAGGTTTCGGAAACATTCACACCTTCTCAACATACTTCAGCAACTTTCATAACCCATCCTCACTGACCATATGTCCAAGGAATTCCACTTCTTTTGCAAACCATTCACACTTCGCTACTTTCACCTTCACAACAACACTCATGGGTCAAGGACAGAGGTGTTTACTACCATTAGTAGGGATTGGAGGATGATAAAAGAATTAATAGCTGAGTTAGATACTACCAAGGCCTCCGGCCCTGATAATATTCATTCTAGGATACTTAAAGAAGAGGTAGAAAGTATCTCAATAGCTCTGGAGAAGTTGTATACTAGGTCTCTGGAATATGAAGAAATACCCGATGATTGGAAGAGAGTGAATGTAGTCCCCATTTTCAAGAAGGGAAGGAAAGAGGATCCAAATAACTTTAGACTGGTTAGCCTAACTCCTGTAGTCTGTAAAATTCTTGAGAAAATAGTTAAAAAAGGGAATTGCCAACATCTAGAGAGGGAGGGGTTAATCAGGGATGCTCAGCATGGGTTTAGATCAGGTAGATTATGTTTGACTGATTTACTAGACTTTCTGGAGTTTGTAACAGATCAAGTAGATAAGGGAGAGAATGTAGATATAATTTACTTAGATTTTAGTAAAGTATTTCATAAGGTACCACATAGGAGACTAGTTCATAAATTAAAAATGATTGGGATATGTGGGCGTGTTTCAAATTGGATAGCTGAGTGGCTGAAAGACAGGAAGCAAAGGGGAGTGCTAAATGGTGTAAAGTCAGAGTGGAGGGATGTTATCAGTGGGGTTCCTCAGGGATCAGTTCTCGGTCCATTATTAGTTGTCATTTATATAAACGATCTTGGGGAGGCAGTTAATAATAAAGTGTCAATTTTTGCGGATGATACCAAATTAGCAGCTGTAGTTAAAGATATTGATGATAATTTTAAAGTGCAGGGGGATTTAAATAAATTGTCATCCTGGGCACGTAAGTGGCAAATCACTTTCATCTTGATAAGTGCAAAGTTATTAACATGGGAAAAGATAATAGAGAATTTAACTATGAAATGGATGGGCATTGGCTAAGCTCAGTAGAGGATGAAAAAGATCTAGGAATAGTAATAGATAAGTCATTAAGGTTTTCAAGGCAGTGTATTGAAGCAAGAAATAGGGCAAATAGAGTGCTGGGTTTCATTAAGAGAAATGTCAGTTACAAAAGTAAGGAGGTTATTCTTAAACTCTATAACTCTTACGTTAGGCCGCATCTAGAGTACTGTATACAGGCATGGTCCCCACATTTTAGACACGATATTAACCTTCTTGAGTCAGTGCAACGGAGGGCAACAAAGATTATTCCTTCCCTGAGGACCTTGAATATATAGATAGACTGAGGGTATTAAATATGTTCTCCTTCGAAAGGAGGTGTGTGAGAGGGGATATGATTGAGATCTTTAAAAAAAATTCTGGTATAGATAAATCCGATATTAGCAGGTTTTTTGAGTTAGATGATGGAAATCGGACTAGAGGTCACCACTTGAAAATTAAAAAGAAAGGGTGTAGGTTGGATTTAAGAAAATATTTTTTTACCAATAGAGTGGTAGACTTCTGGAACAAATTGCCGCAGAGGGTAGTAGGTAGTCCAAATTTAAATGTATTTACGAGAAGGTTGGATGAGTTTATGGGGAGGGAAGGTTGTGATGGTTCCTAAGTTTTGTATATATTAATATTGTTTGTATATATCTATAGCTACCTGATTTAGTTCTTGACAAGCCTTGATTGGTGATACCCTTGTTTCTGGATGCAATCCTCTGTATGTAGATTTCCTGGGAGTTTGGGTGTCTTAAAAAAAGAGGCCATTTGACTCGGATGACCTTTGATGAGCCCTTGTGGCTTTTGTCATCTGTTATATTATATTGTGGGGGACTTTGTTTTTGTCTTCCCCTGGTGATGGTGCTTTTTGTGGGTGGGTTTTGATGGATGCGGATGACCTTTGATAGGCCCTTGTGGCTTTTGTCATCCGTGAAATTATGTTATGTTATGTTATGTTCTCAACACATCATTCACCAGTCTCATATGCTCCTCAAAACTCTCAGTCATAATCAAAAATCATCTATAAATGCAATCACATTCTTACTTGCAAACTTACTCAATACAACATTTATTGCCCGCTGGAAGGCTCCGGGAGCATTAGCCAACCCAAAGCTGAGGTTCTGGAACTGGTAATGCCTCTTCGTGGAAGAGAAGGCAGCTACTGGCCGGCTCTCTTCAGCAGCAATGGGCATCTGGTAATAACCCTGTACCAGATCCAGTTTCATAAACCACTCCATCCAATGCATACTATACATACACTCAGATACCACACACATTGGAAACCTTTCTTTCACCTTTCGATAATCCACACACATGCAATCTTCCATCTGGCTTAGGTACAGGCACAATTGGACTATTCCATGCACTCTTACTTTCTGTAATCACCCCAATCACTCTAATTCCACACACTGCTCCTCATTCTCATCAGCAACCGGACGTGAGAAATGCCTTGGCCGCTGATAGATTGGGGCGTCCTCCTTCAGGACAATCTTGAATTCTGAGAGTTTTGCAACCCTGAAATCCAGATCACCCTTACTGAGGGCTCCCTTTCATTCAAATATCATTTGATACACATCCTCCCTTTCATACTCAGTCAAACATCCATCCAATTCCACCATGTTCTTCACTTCATCATATGTCCATTCACATGTCTTTTCATTTGCAATATTCACCCTAACATCCGTACAATCATCCATACCTGATTCACTGACAGTGGAGAGGTGACCCAGTATATCTCCGACTTGGATCTCCCTCACCTGCCCTTTCATACTGGGGTCCGCCTGCACACATACAAAAGGATCATTCTTTCTCATCAAGCCATCAAACACACAAGCAACACGCTTTACCTTATAACACGCATCCTTTCCATCCAATATCACAGTGTTCTCACTCACATTCAAACTAACATCCTTACTCCAACTCACTCTAACAGACACCCTTTCACCCTTCACAAGCCTTACACTCTCCATAGCAGTCACCTCAATACAGGTAAACACACTCCTCAAAACACTACCATCTTTCCCTACATATAACTTATACACCCCTTTTTTTACCAATCTTTCTCTCAATCTGATCACTCGCAGGATGCACAACCATACGGTTCACTTTCATAAAATCATACCCCAAAATTACACCAAACTCACTACTCAGCTTATCAATCACAGAGAATTCACACTCATTCATCAACATAGCATGCATTTGAACACATGAACTCATCATTCCAATCACAGGCACTCTCATACTACCAATCCATACAAAACTACCTTTACATTCAGACAGGAGGGCTTTTTCACTTAACTTGTTATACACATCCTTATATACCAAGCTCATTTTGCATCCAGAATCTATCAAATTCAAACACTCAATCCCATTCACTTCAATTTTACAATTAGACAATCAAACTTCCTACCAGACAGCACTTTCACACTAGACAGACCTACCAACACACTACTCACACTCATGCACCCAGAGGATACTTTACTAGGTACCCTTTTACAATTCAGTTTCCCGCTTCAGTCTTTCCATTCACACCTTGTGCTCTCAATCTCATCCAATACTTTTTACTCAAATGTCCTTCCATTGCACAATAGCTACATATATTTCTCTGATCATGGCACATTCTCACATAATGACCAGCCTTTCCCAGTTACCACAAGCATAATTCATACCCCCTCTAGCAGTCACTCCACCATTCAACTTTGGACAGTCTCTCTTCAAATGGCCTCTTTCTTTACATTTGAAGCACTCTTTCACACTTTCCTGACAATCCTTTATCATATGCCCCTTCTTACCACACCCAAAACATGCGTTAGAGGTCGACCTACATTCTGCCAACATATGACCCTTCCTTCCACACCTACAACATTCCACAATCTTTCTCACTCCATTCAGTCTATCATTTGCTGGGACATACCTCAGTCGCTCCCTCATATACCCATTCATGCGCTTACTACTCATCTGGTCCCTTCCATTTGTCCATCCAGCCTGCCGGCCCAGGAAGCTCGACAAAATGCTGGGGTGGAGGAAAGCTCCTGGGCTTCTTACCCCAACATTTACACTATACCATCCATCCTCATCTAAATCACTTTCCTCATCAAATCGCCCACTTCCAACAGTTCCAATACATCCTCCCACACCCAATCGTTCACCTGTCAGCCTCATTCTCTCCTTTCTTTTCCTATTCAGACATTCACTTACCTTTTACGGGACTGTATCCAGGAATTTTCTTATCAATTGTTTATATTCATTCAAATCATCATTACCATACCTCTTTCTCGCCATACTCTCAAGCCTATGTGCATACATGTTCACACTTTCAATCTTCCCCATTCGAGCCTTCTCAAATTCATTCACCCTTTTATACTTCACACTCTCTTTCATTCATTTAACCTGCCCAATCAGTCTCTCCTTCACCACCTCATACCTCAGTTCCCCTACACTTGTAATCATACAGAAAAACTCGTAATACTTTTCCATCCAAACATTCATCCAGTATCCCTTATTCTCCGGGTACTTGAGCTTGCAATATCATTCAAATTCCCCGAAGAATTCTTCCACACTTTTCCCACCAAGCATATAGGGATCTGGTCGTACCTTCGAGGCTACAAACAAACAGCTCTTCTGTCCCAACAGGATGCACAACTTCTAGTGTACCTCAAGCTCTACTGTCTCTGCCACTCTGTACAAATTTGGCAGGTAATAGTATTTATAATTTACTAGAGTGGTCTTTCGGAAAAACAATATCAAATTTAAATAGCTGGGGGAGATAAAAAAAATTTTTTAGACAAGCAGGAAAATCAATTTATATTACTGTACAAAAAAAACAACATTCCCATTCACACACACATTCTTACAGAGGGAGGGAGAGGGTATTGGGAAAAGGGTGGGAGAATAGCCCTTCACACACAAACACACTCGCATTTGCTCCACCAAAAGGTCATGAATGGAAGTTTGATGATGGCTAGGCTAAGACTCATGCTGTGAGCCGCTATCAGCCCCAGAAAAGATGCGGCCTTCAAGGTGATACCTCCGGTGAACATGATCGGCAACCCATACAATGGTACTCAACACAGGGGTGTGAGGATCCTTGTCTGACTCCTCCACAGTGGTCTGTTCAGCAAGGTAGGACCCCTGAAGACAGACTGATGGACAATAATGTCCATCACAGTCTTCATTGACATAGTCCACTGTGTTTTGAAGTATGCAAGCCCCTCCACCACAACACGGTGATCCCCAGGGAGGGGAGAGAGTGGGGGGAGCAGGAGGTGAAGCACTGGGTTCCAACTTCCACCAGGGTATCCATCAAGAACTGGATAGTGTCAGCAAGGAAAAGATTTGTGGAAGGAGGTTTAAGGATGGATGAGAAAGAGTGCCAGTTTTCAACTATGAGAGACCACCATGGTTGGCCTGTGGATGGGAAACTAGAGAAAGAAAGCTGTGGATAACAGGAAGATTGGTCTTGTGGTGATTGTGATAAGATGTTGAGGGCCACTTCCCAGACATAGGTGCAAAATGGAGGCTCTTAGAGTGATTGGGTCTATATGGGTGTGTAAATCTGGAGGTGTGAGTAGAGAGAAAGAGGCACTGCCGGCGAGGATGTCTGTGAGGGAACTCGCTGAGTAATTCTTCTGAGTCATAACATAACATAACATAATTTCACAGATGACAAAAGCCACAAGGGCCTATCAAAGGTCATCCACATCCGTCAAAACCCACCCACAAAAAGCACCATCACCAGGGAAAGACAAAAATCAAAGTCCCCCACAATATAATATAACAGATGACAAAAGCCACAAGGGCTCATCATAGGTCATCCGAGTCAAACAGCGTCTTTTTTAAGGCACCCAAACTCCCAGGAAATCTACATCCAGAGGATTGCGTCCAGAAACAAGGGTATCACCAATCAAGGCTTGTCAAGAACTAAATCATGTAGCTATAGATATATACAAAACTTAGGAACAATCACAATCTTCCCTCCCTTTAAACTCATCCAACCTACTTTTAAATACATTTAAATTTGGACTACCTACTACCCTCCGCAGCAATTTGTTCCAGAAGTCTACAACTCTATTGGTGAAAAAATATTTTCTTAAATCAACCTACACCCTTGCTTTTTAATTTTCAAGTGGTGGCCTATAGTCCGATTTCCAGCATCTAACTAAAAAAACCTGCTAACATCCAATTTATCTATCCCAGAAAAAATTTTAAAGAGCTCAATAATATCCCCTCTCACACACCTCCTTTCGAACAAGAACATATTTAATACCCTCAGTCTATCTATATATTCAAGGTGCCTCAGGGAAGGAATAATCTTTGTTGCCCTCCATTGCACTGACTCGAGAAGGTTAATATCGTGTCTAAAATATAGGGACCATGCCTGTATACAGCAGTCTAGATGTGGCCTAACAGAAGAGTTATAGAGTTTAAGAAAAACCTCCTTATTTTTGTAACTGACATTTCTCTTAATGAAACCCAGCACTCTATTTGCCCTATTTCTTGCTTCAATACACTGCTTAGAAAACCTTAATGACTTATCTATTACAACTCCTAGATCTTTTTCATCCTGTACTAAGCTCAGCCAATGCCCATCCATTTCATAATTAAATTCTCTATTATTTTTTCCAATGTTAATAACTTTGCACTTATCAAGGTTGAAAGTCATTTGCCAATAATGTGTCCAGGATAACAATTTATTTAAATCCCCCTGCACATTAAAATTATCATCAATATCTTTAACTACAGCTGCTAATTTGGTATCATCCGCAAAAATTGACACCTTATTATTAACTGCCTCCCCAAGATCGTTTATATAGACGACAAATATAATGGACCGAGAACTGATCCCTGAGGAACCCCACTGATAACATCCCTCCACTCTGACTTTACACCATTTAGCACTACCCTTTGCTTCCTGTCTTTCAGCCACTCAGCTATCCAATTTGAAACATGCCCACATATCCCAATCATTTTTAATTTATGAACTAGTCTCCTATGTGGTACCTTATCAAATGCTTTACTAAAATCTAAGTAAATTATATCTACATTCTCTCCCTTATCTACTTGATCTGTTACAAACTCCAGAAAGTCTAGTAAATTAGTCAAACATGATCTACCTGATCTAAACCCATGCTGAGCATCACTGATTAACCCCCTCCCTCTCTAGATGTTGGCCAATCCCTTTTTTAACTATTTTCTCAAGAATTTTACAGACTAAAGGAGTTAGGCTAACCAGTCTAAAGTTATTTGGATCCTCTTTCCTTCCCTTCTTGAAAATGGGGACTATATTCGCTCTCTTCCAATCATCGGGTATTTCTCCATATTCCAGTGACCTAGTATACAACTTCTCCAGAGCTATTGAGATACTTTCTACCTCTTCTTTAAGTATCCTAGAATGAATATTATCAGGGCTGGAGGCGTTAGTAGTATCTAACTCACCTATTAGTTCTTTTATCGTCCTCCAATCCACACTAATGTTAGTAAACACCTCTTTCCCTGACCCATGAGTACTATACATAAGACTATTTAGTTTCTCCTTTGTAAATACTGATGTAAAATGACCATTTAGTACCTCAACTATTTCCTCATCAGTTTCTCTCACAACCCCTTCATATTTGATAGGCCCTATTTTAACTCTGCCAGAGTTATTATTAATTTTATAGTAACTAAAGAACTTTCTAGGATCTTTGTTGCTATCCTGGGCTAATTTAATTTCTGACACCCTTTTGTTCTTCTTTATAATCTTATTTAACTCATTCCTAGCCATTCTATAATCACTTAAATTTTTAATATTATTTTCTAACTGTAACTTTTTATATGCCCTTTTCTTCTCTGAAATTTTTCTAGCTATCTCCTGATTCCACCATAATGGTTTCCTACTTTTGTTCCTAATGACCTTCATTGGGATACATTGTTCTTGGACTACATTTAATATATGCTTGAAAGTATCCCACATCCCATAAGCATTTTTACCTCTGAATTCTACATCCCAGTCTACAAAATTTAGCAAGCCTCGAGTTTTACATAATCTCCCTTATGAAAATTTCGAACTTTTACAGCATTCTCGGTTATTTTACCCTTCTCAATTCCCAAGTTAAAACGAACTATCTGATGGCCACTATTTCCCAATGCTTCCCCAACAGTCAATCCTTGAACTAAATGATCACTGTTAGAAAGTACTAAATTTAATATATTGTCCCCCTAAGTTGGCTCATTAACAAATTGATTTAAAAAATTATCCTCAAAGCATTCTATGAACCTGCCACTTGTTCTATCCCTACCTATCATATTTTCCCAGTCCACAGAGTTTAAGTTGAAGTCCCCAATAATATCTGCATTTGTTTCACATCCCTTACTTATTTTCCTTATCATTAGTTCATCCATATCATCAGTCTGCCCAGGTGGCCTGTAAAAAGCTCCCAAATGCACCATTCTATTTTTACTGAACCTAATATCTATCCAAAGTGACTCAACTCCATCCTGGTTTATTGAGGTATTTAAACTTGAAACAATGTTGTTTTTTATATAGATAATTATTCCTCCACCAATCCTACCTGCCCTTTGACTAATGTACATATTATAGCCCTGTAAATCAAATTCACTTATAGTGTCACTAAATTCTATTTCATTAACCCATGATTCAGTAACACAATATATCTATATCCTCATTGCTAATATAACTAAATAGCTCATCCTTCTTGTTTCTAAGACTA
The DNA here is from genome assembly GCA_963969495.1 of Ceratothoa steindachneri. Classification (NCBI taxonomy): domain Eukaryota; kingdom Metazoa; phylum Arthropoda; class Malacostraca; order Isopoda; family Cymothoidae; genus Ceratothoa; species Ceratothoa steindachneri. The sequence continues at coordinate 24,526,638 of OZ018331.1, read as the reverse complement.
CAAGCATTTGTATAGAAACAATTTAAACCCCCTATTCCTGAAGCACCTCTGAATGACCTCACTTCTATCGCCTTGGAACCCATTTCTGTTATCTGCCAAGTCCATTCTACTTTCAGTACTATAATGTCCACTCATAATTCCCTGACCACTATTAGTATCTAGTTTCCCGCCCGCAAAGACCTAATAACACAATCATACTCCTCCCACAACACATCTACCCCCCCTCCTACTCAAATGCAGTCCATCCATCGCATACATTTCTTTCATTCCAACAAACCTATCCCACACATCCACAAACATGACACCTTCCATCTCACACATCCTCCTCACATAATCATTCAGCCCAATTGTACGAGACATCCATTCTACCCCAACATCCATTCTTGGAAGCACACCTGTCACAACACCTTTCATTCTACTTTCTTTCACCTTTTCAATCAACCTCTTGTACCTCTCACGTAACTCACATACACCCACTTTCTTTACATCATTCCCTCCTACATGTGTAATCACAACCGCATCCCTTGCACAGCCAGACACCAGCTCCTCATACCTATCAGACAGATCTCTCACTCCAGCACCCGGCAAACACACCCTCAAACCATTCAATCTACTTGCATTCAACTTCCTATCTAAATATCTAACTCGCGAATCACCCATCACAAGCACTTCAGTCAGACTCCTATTCCTAACCCCCACAGACCTAACTCCATCCCCACTCCTATTCTCATTCAAACTACCAGTCACTCTACCTCCACCCCCACCCCCATCAGTCATATCACTTCCAGTTACTTCCTCTCTTAGGGCACTGAATCTATTAGTCAAGCTAATAGGTTCTGTGTCTCTCTGACTCACACACCTATTCTCCCCCTGGCTAACAACCTCAACCAAGGCAACCCTATTCTCACAAAGAACAGAAGCCTCCCTAGCTTCACATTTCCTAACCACTCTCCACTGTCCCCCATCCTCACTAGGCCTATTTCTAACTAATCTAAGGGGGTTAACTTCACTACCCCTAGAACTATCATATCCTACCTTCTCCCCCAGCCCTCTACATTCACCTGAAACATCTAACTGGCCTACCTCACCACCTAACCTATTCCCAGCTCTAGGCCTAACACTAAGTTCCCTCCTGAGCTCAGCAACTAACCCCTCCAGCCTACATATCCTGTCTAAATCCTGCCTTCTCATCCCCTCTAAATCTACAATGCATTCACGCAGCCCACATACAACACATGTATACCCCTCACCAAATACACCACAACCAATGCATCATTCTGACACTCATGCTCACTTTCATCCCCGAACTCCATCACTTTTTCAAACAAAGAAAGAACTTAAGTAGTAATAAGAAAAAAAAAAGAAGCAACTTAGCTTTCGCTGATTGTGGTGAGAAAAAAAAAACAAACAAACTGTAGAAAAATCTGAAAAATAAATCAACAGACTGAGAGCTCTATAAAACACATGCTAACATAACATATAACATAACATAATTTAACGGATGACAAAAGCCACAAGGGCCTATCAAAGGTCATCCGTATCCATCAAATCCCACCCATATAATGCATCCATAGGATTTTGTCAGATCATGCAGCTACAATATACAATTTAACAATCCATAGGAATGTCCAACCATGCATCTACAATATATAATTTAAAGCCTCCATAGGAGTCTGTCAAAAACAAAATCAAAATCCCCCAAAATATACAATAAAAAGAAACTGCATCCACAGGAATGAGTCAAGAAACATATCCACATACCAAAAAGTAAGAAATTAACCCTCCATCCCCATATAATCATCCAATCTGCGCTTGAAAACATTCAAGTTTGGGCTGTCTACAGTCTCAGGTGGCAAACTATTCCAATAATCTACCACTCTGTTAGTGAAAAAATATTTTCTAACATCCAGTCTGCACCTCTGTTTTTTAATCTTTAAGTGGTGGCCTCTAGTTCTATTACTACCTTCTAACTCAAATAACTTGCTGAAATCTAATTTATCCATCCCAGAAAAGATTTTAAAAAGCTCAATCATATCTCCCCTCACACACCTTCCACATCTATTAAGTGGATGAGTGGCGCGCCGTTTAGGCCCCAGTATCACAAGCAGTGTCAAAGTAGATTGAGACTAACTGTTTTTTTTCTTTATATCTCCGTTCTGCCCTTTTATTTCGAAACTTTCTTTACAAGCCTCTTCTCTCTTTTTTTTTCTTTGCGAGCGGCTACCTAATTTTTTAGGCGATTCGTCGACCAGCTTTCGTCCATTAATCCCTGGTCGGGGGCTTAAGGGAAGGGGACATGGTCCATGCCTCCTTCTTGGCTCCGGTTAGATGGTTGGTTGGTTAATATTAAAAAAACTCTAATCGCTTTAAAACAAATTTAATCAACCCTATATTGTCAAACACATTTTTGCAAAACCATATATATATACGAGGGGCGGTCAACAAGTTTTGCAATTCGGATATAAGGAAACGAGATATGAGGAAAAGTGTTTTGTTATTTTTCAATATAACTACCCTCAACTTCAATGCACTTGCGACACTTGTCCCTGAGGCTTAGAATTCTCGACAACTAGAAATCTCCCGACTGCTGTTCAATCCACTCCTGGACGGCGAGTTGGACATCTTCATCGTCCCCAAACCGGCGTCCACGCAGTGCAGCCTTGAGCTGTTCGAAGGTTAGATGGTTCCCACTACCTATGATAGGCATTGAAATCTCCAATGATGAGAACTGATTAACCCTTTAACTGTGTGTGCCGTATCTCAGCCATCATTGAAAACTCCCATCAGTGATGTGTCACATCGCACATCCGTCAAGAATTAAATTATATTCCATAGACATTTTACTTAGATGTGGATATTTTTATTGTCAAACTGTTTCTACAAGTATCTAGCAAATTTTAACACGATCAATTCCAGAAGGTTTGTTTTATTTGCTAATTAGTGCCTTTAAAAATGTCAAAAAGAAAGGTTGGTTGAGTGATTTTCATGATACAGTGCATGGCGATGATTCCAATTTTGATTTTAGTCATTTAGATGATGAGGATTTGATAATGATAAAGAAGATGCATTTGAAAGTGAATTGATTGATAATACAGTTCTTAGGAATTTCAATGAAAATAATGCTTCTGATGATGATAAAAATCAAACACAGGTAGAGCTTAATAAGAAAAAAACTAAAAGTGACACTTTCTATAATTAGAAAAATCTTGGTGATAATTTTGGTGGAATGAACTTTTTAATGGTGAAAACAATTTCAATGTAATTTTGAAAGCATGAAAATCTTTGATGTTTTTTGTCAGTTTTTTCGAACTCATAGTGACTGGAATAAATGATTTTTCTGAAAAACTTTTAGATCAAACATCTAACTTACCACCAAAATCTAAGTACAGGCAGTGGTACCCAACAAATTTAGGAGAAATGGAAAGTTTCATTGGATTATGTTTCTTATGGGAATTATTCATAAGCCAACTATCATTTCCTATGTACATTAGTCAAAAGAGAGATAGGACTGGTGGTGAGTTGATTATTTATATCAGAAATAGCATTTCTTCAAATCTAAATAACTCTATAAAGCAAGGAGAAGGTGAATAATTATGGATAGATATTAAGGTTGGTAAAAATAGGAAAATACACTTGGGAGTTTTTTATAGACCACCAGGACAGACTGATTTCATCGATGAGTTAATGATTAGGGAAATAAGTAAAGGATGCAAAGAAGATACAGTTATTCTTGGTAATTTAATTTAACTTCTGTAGACTGGGAAAATATGATAGGAAGAGATAGAGCAAGTTGTAAGTTTATGGAGTATTTTGAGGATAACTTTTTGACCCAATTTGTTAATAAGCCAAGAAGGGGTGCCAATATATTAGATCTAATTCTTTCAAATGATGATCGCTTAGTTCAAGGATTGAGTGTAGGGGAATCATTGGGAAACAGTGATCATCAGATGGTTTGGTTTAATTTGCAAATAGTTAAGGGTAGAACAGCGACAAACTCCACAAGAATTCCAAATTTTTATAGGAGAGATTACAATAAATTATGCAGCATGCTAAATCAGATTAGGTGGGATATAGAATTCCATGGAAAGAATACTTATGAGATGTGGGATATTTTTAAGACTATATTAAACATGGTTCAGGAACAGTGTATTCCGATGAAGTCTATTAGGAAGAAATGTAGGAAACCATTATGGTGGAACCAAGAAATAGCTAATAAAGTTTCAGAGAAAAAAAGGGCATACCAGAGATTACAAAGTGAGAGTAGTTTAGATAATTTAAACCATTATAGGTCAACCAGAAATGAACTAAATAAGATTATTAAGAAGACCAAAAGGACAGCAGAAATTAATTTAGCTAAAAATAATAATAAAGATCCTAAAAAATTCTTTAGCTATTATAGAATCAATAATCAATCTAACAGTGATAAAATAGGGCCTATTAAATATGAAGGGGTTTTGAAAGAATCTGATGAGGAAATAGTAGAGGTCCTTAATGATCATTTTGCTTCAGTATTCACAGAAGAGAAACCAGTTAGATTAATTGATGATAATTCTAGGTCAAGGGAAGTAGTGATAAATTCTATTAATATAGACAGAGAAGAAATTAAAGGGCTTATAATTCAGTTAAATACTAGTAAGGCATCTGGCCCTGACAACATTCATTCTAGGATACTCAAAGAAGGTGTAGAAAGTATTGCAGTAGCTCTCGAGAAGATATTTATTAGATCACTAGAGTCTGGAGAAATACCAAATGATTGGAAATTGGCAAATGTAGTGCCAATTTTTAAAAAGGGAAGCAAAGAGGACCCAAATAACTTTAGACCAGTAAGCTTAACTTCTATAGTCTGTAAAATTCTTGAGAAGATGGTTAAGAAGGGAATTTCTGATCATCTAGAGAGTAGCAGGTTAATTAATGATGCTCAGCATGGTTTTAGAAAAGATAGATCGTGTTTAACTAATTTACTGGATTTTATGGATTATGTAACTAAAGAATTAGATAGGGGTGAGAAAGTTGATGTGATCTACTTAGATTTCAGCAAAGCTTTTGATAAGGTTCCACATAGAAGACTAGTTCATAAATTAAAGCTGCATGGGATATGTGGGAACGTTTTAAATTGGATAACTGAATGGCTGAAAAATAGGAAACAGAGAGTTGTACTGAATGGAGTGAGGTCAGAGTGGAGGAATGTTATTAGTGGCGTACCTCAGGGATCAGTTTTAGGCCCTTTATTATTTATAATCTATGTAAATGATCTTGGGCAAGGTGTAAATAGCAAAGTGTCAATTTTTGCTGATGACACTAAATTGGCAGCTGTAGTCAAAGAGGTTGAGGGTAGCTTTAAAGTGCAGGGTGACTTAGATAAGCTGTTAGCTTGGGCTCAGAAGTGGCAGATGACTTTTAACCTTAATAAATGCAAAGTTATTAACATGGGGAGAGATAATAGGGAATTTAGCTATGAGATGGATGGATATTGGCTTAATTCAGTTGAAGATGAGAAAGACTTAGGAGTGGTAGTAGATAGGTCACTGAAATTTTCAAAGCAGTGTATTGAGGCAAAAAATAGAGCAAATAGGGTGCTAGGTTACATTAAAAGAAATGTTAGCTACAAGAGTAAGGAGGGCATCCTTAAACTATACAATTCTTATGTCAGGCCACATTTAGAGTACTGTATACAGGCATGGTCACCACATTTTAGACATGATATAAACTTATTAGAGTCAGTACAAAGGAGGGCAACAAAAATAATACCATCCCTGAAGCACCTTGAATATGAAGATAGACTGAGGGTATTAAATATGTTTTCATTTGAAAGAAGGTGTGTGAGGGGAGATATGATTGAGCTTTTTAAAATCTTTTCTGGGATGGATAAATTAGATTTCAGCAAGTTATTTGAGTTAGAAGGTAGTAATAGAACTAGAGGCCACCACTTAAAGATTAAAAAACAGAGGTGCAGACTGGATGTTAGAAAATATTTTTTCACTAACAGAGTGGTAGATTATTGGAATAGTTTGCCACCTGAGACTGTAGACAGCCCAAACTTGAATGTTTTCAAGCGCAGATTGGATGATTATATGGGGATGGAGGGTTAATTTCTTACTTTTTGGTATGTGGATATGTTTCTTGACTCATTCCTGTGGATGCAGTTTCTTTTTATTGTATATTTTGGGGGATTTTGATTTTGTTTTTGACAGACTCCTATGGAGGCTTTAAATTATATATTGTAGATGCATGGTTGGACATTCCTATGGATTGTTAAATTGTATATTGTAGCTGCATGATCTGACAAAATCCTATGGATGCATTATATGGGTGGGATTTGATGGATACGGATGACCTTTGATAGGCCCTTGTGGCTTTTGTCATCCGTTAAATTATGTTATGTTATGTTATGTTATTGCTACGTGTCCTGTCATGTTCACTAAGTATAAGAACCTTACCCAGATCCCCTTTATTATATCCTTTTACCCATTTAAAGACTTCAATCAATTCCACTCTGACTCTTCTCCTTTCCAATGTATGTAGATTTAGTTTTCTGAGCCTTTCACCATAAGGTAAGTTCCTTAGCCCACCAATCATCTTTGTCATCCTTCTCTGCACAGACTCAAGCAAATCAATATCCTTCCTATAATATGGTGACCAAAATTGTACTGCATAGTCTAGATGAGGCCTAACTAGCGCCAGATACAGTTTTAGAATGACTTCAGCACTCTTATTGCTTACACTCCTCCTAATGAATCCCAATATCCTATTAGCTTTATTCTTAGAATTTAGGCATTGCTTTCTATGACGAAGGTCTGAACTTACCAAAATACCCAAGTCCCTCTCACAATCGGTCCTCCCTAAAATTCTCCCATTTAATTTATAACTATTTAATGGATTATTTCTACCTATACTAAGTACACTACATTTGTCTATGTTAAACTTCATTTGCCATTTCTCAGCCCAATTGGACAGAATGGTCAATTCCTCCTGCATTACAACAGCATCAGAATCAGCCCTACCTAGCTTAGTATCATCAGCAAATTTACTCAGGTCACTACTTATACCTATGTCAAGATCATTAATATAAATTAAGAATAGCAAGGGACCCAAAACAGATCCTTGCGGAACACCACTGCTAACACACCCCCACTCAGGTTTAACTCCATCTATACTAACTCTTTGCTCTCTGTCACCAAGCCATGACTGAATCCACCTAAATATACTGCCATCGATCCTGTGTGCTCTTTAACTTTGCTCAGGAGCCGTAAGTGTGGCACTCGATCAAAAGCCTTATTAAAGTCCAAGTATAAAATATCATAGTTTTCATCATTATCTGCTGCTTCATATTGATTACACTCCTCCTAATGAATCCCAATATCCTATTAGCTTTATTCTTAGCATTTAGGCATTGCTTTCTAGGACGAAGGTCTGAAATTTGGGTAATAGTGACCATTGTGAATTTAGAATCAAGATGAAATAGAATGGTATTGATAGTAGCATGAACAAGGTTAAAATTCCTGACTTTAGAAGAGCAAATTATAATGGGCAAAGGACTTACCTGGAGGCAGTTGTACAGAAACCAGGCAATGAAATCAAATCAGGAATAGATTCAATGATATCAGTTAGTGGAGACAATAATCACCAGGAGGAAGAGATTACAATTGAAGAGGAGTATGAAAGAATAATTGAGCAATTAATTACAGGTCAGATGATTAACATTCCATATAAGGAGATTAGGACTAAAAATAATGACCCAAAATGGATGACAGATAAAATTAAGCATTATATTGGCATTAAAAAGGGCATTTATAGGAAAATAAAAAATGGAGAGGATCACTTAAGGCAGAGATATAATGAACTAGCAAGAGATATTAAAAAGTTAATTAGAGTAGCAAGGAGAAATTATGAAATTAAAGTGGCAAATAGGGCAAAGGAAGATCCTAAAAGTTTTTATCAATTATACAAAACTAAGGTTAGAGATAAAATAGGCCCACTTATAGATTCCAATGGAGAATTAGTGAGTGATAGGGACTCAATGGCTGGAATGCTAAATGACTTTTTTCTCTCAGTAATAACACAGGAGGATACTCTAAATATACCTGAGGTGTCAATGATCTTTCGGGGTAATGATGAAGAGAAATTAAAGGATATCTTGATCACAAAGGAGATAGTGACAAAGGAAATCGATAAAATCAAAAGTATGAAAGCACCCAGTCCTGATGAGGTCTTTCCTAGAATTTTGAAAGAATGTAAGGATGTGTTAAGTGAGCCCCTAGCATGCATCTTTAGAAAATCATTGGAGAGTGGCATTGTGCCAGTGGCATGGAAGAAAGCCAATGTGATACCTATATTTAAGAAAGGGGATAAACAAATATGTCTAATTACAGACCAGTAAGTTTGACATCAGTGGTAGGGAAAATGATGCAATCTATTATAGCAAGGAATATTAGAGAGCACTTGGATAAACATAAGTTGATAAAAGAATCACAGCATGGTTTTAGTAAGGGTAAATCCTGTCTCACTAATTTGCTGTCTTTTTATAGTAAGGTGTATGAAGCAGCAGATAATGATGAAAACTATGATATTTTATACTTGGACTTTAGTAAGGCTTTTGATCGAGTGCCACACTTACGGCTTCTGAGCAAAGTTAAAGCACACAGGATCGATGGCAGTATATTTAGGTGGATTCAGTCATGGCTTGGTGACAGACAGCAAAGAGTTAGTATAGATGGAGTTAAATCTGAGTGGGGGTGTGTTAGCAGTGGAGTTCCGCAAGGATCTGTTTTGGGTCCCTTGCTATTCTTAATTTATATTAATGATCTTGACATAGGTATAAGTAGTGACCTGAGTAAATTTGCTGATGATACTAAGCTAGGTAGGGCCATTAGGGCTGATTCTGATGCTGTTGTAATGCAGGAGGAATTGACCATTCTGTCCAATTGGGCTGAGAAATGGCAAATGAAGTTTAACATAGACAAATGTAGTGTACTTAGTATAGGTAGAAATAATCCATTAAATAGTTATAAATTAAATGGGAGAATTTTAGGGAGGACCGATTGTGAGAGGGAACTGGGTATTCTGGTAAGTTCAGACCTTCATCATAGAAAGCAATGCCTAAATGCTAAGAATAAAGCTAATAGGATATTGGGATTCATTAGGAGGAGTGTAAGCAATAAGAGTGCTGAAGTCATTCTAAAACTGTATCTGGCGCTAGTTAGGCCTCATCTAGACTATGCAGTACAATTTTGGTCACCATATTATAGGAAGGATATTGATTTGCTTGAGTCTGTGCAGAGAAGGATGACAAAGATGATTGGTGGGCTAAGGAACTTACCTTATGGTGAAAGGCTCAGAAAACTAAGGTAAATATGTAGATTATCGGCGCGAACGATGGGACGTACTATTTCGTCCGTGTTCCAAAATGTTTCACGTTTTTGGAGTACATTTATGTTGACGGCTCGTGTGGGGGTAAACACAATTGGGGGACTACACTACGATGATCCTGAGTTTCATAAAATTGGGGGGGGTCTGGGGGGCACAGCCCCCCAGTATATAATCCTAATTGTTTATAGAATAATAATTCGAAAAGGACTCAAACGCGCATGAATATTCCGACACGAGTGAACGATAATATTTACACACAATTTTTTTTCCCGGCCGGGCCGCTAATCTACATGTTTACCAAAACTAAATCTACATACATTGGAAAGGAGAAGAGTCAGAGGGGAATTGATTGGTCTTCAAATGGGTAAAAGGATATAATAAAGGGGATCTGGGTAAGGTTCTTATACTTAGTGAACATGACAGGACACGTAGCAATGGGTTTAAGCTTGATAAGTATAGGTTTAGGAAGGAGATTGGGAGGAATTGGTTTACAAATCGTGTGGTAGATGAATGGAATAGGCTCACTAGACATGTGATAGAAGCCTCCTCTCTGGGTAGTTTTAAGAATAGATTAGATAAATATATGGATCAAGCTGCTAGATGGGACTGACTTTTTTTTATGTACATATGTATATATTTTTCTAAGGAGTGGGGAGATTATATTTTGCGGTGGCATGAATGGACATAATCCTCTGGATGCATTTTATGGTAATTTGGTAATTTGGTAAATTGAGGGCCAGAGAGTGCCAGGGTGAGCACTATGGGCCCTGGAGATGGTCAAAGCCTGGAAGTTTCTGTGCGCTAGGGCTTAGGAAAGGAGTAGAGTTCTTAATTGCTGGCCAACTCAGCAGTCTGCAAAGAAATGGGCCTTGTTGGCACAGGCTGGAGGGGGTGGATTATATTCTGTGCAACTGTCCTATTTTGGTCAGAAAGTACTGGAATCTGTTTGAAATGGCTTGGCGGATAGGGATAGGGTGACCAATTCCATTGAGGATGACTGGGATTGTTAGCTGCATTACTCCAATTTCTCTAAGTTTTTCATGGAGTAGAACCCGGTGGGAGTGGTGATGCGGGCATTCTAGTAGGAAGTGCTGTATGGTTTCAGGATGGTTGGGGCACCAGGGGCAGTCTGGGGAAGGAGAGAGACCCAGGCGGAAAAGATGCGCAGAGAGCCCGGAATGTCCGATTCTCAGTCGGACAAGGGCTGAGTCAAGGCGACGATTTGTTGATCTAGACCAGGGCATTGGACCGAATTCCTCATATAAGATGGATCTGGATGATCCCTGGAACTGTTGCCGGAGTTCATCTTCCCATGCGGCTCTGGTCTGCGCCTTCCAAAGGGAGGATCGTGTGGCTGGGGAAATGGGAAGTGTTCTGGATATTGGGGTGGAATGGGCTTGGTTTGCTGCGCCGTCCGCTTCTTCATTTCCAGTGATACCCGAGTGGGCCGGAATCCATTGCAGCTTCACGTCCCATAAAGGGTGGCTGGTAAACTCGAGGAGCAATTCCTGAATGTCATAGCAGAGTTGTGGATATGCATTTTATGTATATTGTAGATTAGATGTGACGAACTCTTGTAAAGGGTGACAATGTTGATGACTTTTCTCTGGTAAGAAATCTTTTGTGTGTTGACTGGAACAGGAGATGCCAAGTGTAGGCCATGAATGGTCTTTTGCAGTCTCCTTCTTTTCTTATGTTCTTATTCTAATGAAGGTTATTAGGAAGAAATGTAGGAACGCATTGTGGTGGAATGACGAGATAGCTAGGAAAATTTCTGTGAAGAGAAGGGCATACCAGATATAACAGAGAGAAAGTACTTTTGGCAATTTAAATCATTAAAGGTCGACCAGAAATGAGCTAAATAAGATTATAAAGAAGAGCAAAAGGGCGGCAGAAATTAATTTAGATCAAAATAATAATAAAGATCCAAGAAAATTCTTTAGCAATTATAAAATTAATAACAAATATAGAGGTGATAAAATAGAGCCATTACGGAAATTATATTTATGCTGATAAATTCGTTTTTTTAAACATTTACCTGATTGGCTAAAGTAATATTTAGAGCAATCGATAAATTTTATGAAATAAATGAATTTCTCAGCATAAATATAATGTCCGTCGTGGCGAAGAAAGCAGCTCATTTTATGTTCATTTGTCATATTTTAATCACAATATTAATTGGAATTCTGCTAAAATCATCTGTCATAATAACAATACAATTTCACGAAATATCATTCAATCAACCTTTATTAGTAAATTCCCAAATTTTAATTGAAGTGTTAGCTTATATAAACTTGATGGTTATTTTTTAAATTATATTCACAATGTACTGTCGAAACTTTTAATTTGAGACTAATATTTATATTAATCTTAATAAACAATTTTATTTAATTTTGTGTGCATCTATGCAGACTTATGTTTTTGTCTGTATTTATTTCGATTTGAGTCAAGTCTTTAGAACATTTGTCCTTATTCTACCTTGGTTTTTAGATCCTGACCTCTGAGGTTAATCTCTCGTTAAGATTTCCACCCCCTCTTTGATTACCTAGGCGGTATTTTAATCTTCTTGTCAACCTTTAGTCTTTTGAACTTACCTGATTTAATGATCTTATTTTGTATTTATCTTCGCTCCTCCTAAGTTTTGCATTTCATATTAATACATTTGGTTGATTGTTTTTTTTGCAGGCGTTCCCTCTTCTCTGTATGATCTGTTATTCCTTGATAAAGAAAGAACGCTAAATAAAGTTCGAGAGTACTTGGATCCTTGTATTAATTTTCCATGTGGGCTTTTTTGCATATATATATATATATATATATATATATATATATATATATATATATATATAACACGACGAATTGGAACATTTTATAGTGATATCTGAACGTTTCGTCCATCGTCAGCTTTACAAAGTTTAAAATAAATAATAATAAGGGAGTTGAAGACTGTTGGCAGTTGAGTTTAGGGGTGAGTTTGGAGATATATAAAGACTCCAAAATATCCAGATCTCAACTATTTGGACACAAATCCAAAATAGAGAATTCAGTGTCTGAAATTTTTGATCTGCTTGACATGGAATGGTTTCGAATAGAAGATAATTCAAGCGTAGTAAATAGTGTGCTGGTATAGTGGAAGAAACCTTGATGCTTACTAATCCTCAATGTGAGTTGGAGAGTCGTTTTATCCACGTAGCAGGAATAGCAGCTTGCACACAATAATTGATAAATCAATGAGGACTGAACGAATCATTTTGGAGAGTTTTTCTTTATGTTTGAGAAAAGTGTTAATAGTTAGAGTGTTGATGAGAATTAAATGAAACTGACATTGAGGCTATCTCTTAACTAACATCGACTGTAATTCATTTACCAATTTTGATGTAATAGGTCCAATGTAAGGTATTTTAAATAAAGAGCCATTTGCTCAAGCTTAATGTTGCCGTTTGAGCTATTTTATAATTTATCTAAAAATCGTTTGGCAAGTTTGTCAAGAACTTGGGAAGGAAATAAATTAAATTGACAAAACTGTCTAAGGTAAATGAGTTCTGTGTGGAACAAAGCCCAGTTAGAGCATATTTTGTAGACTCGGAAAAGTCTAGAAGAAATGGAAGAAACAAAAATATAAGGAAAGTAAAACTAAAGAAATTAGTGCCAAGTAGTGTGGGGGTAGGTTTGCAGTATGCAGACGTTGATAGATGACTATTAATGGGGATAATATGTACGTCCAAAAATGAAGATTTGTCATTGGACTCCTGTTCAACAGTGAAATTTATGTTTGGATGTTGACTGTTTAAATAATTATGGAACTGAATGCCATTCTTTTTTTCTCTGAAGAAGACAAAGAAATCGTCGACATGCCATTTATAAATGATGGGTTAATATGAGTCTGTGCGGTTTTCTATTTAGCGTTTTTCATGATAACAGGAATACATATTACTAGTTATATGTAAGTCTGACAAAGACATAAATATCAAATGGTAATGAATGAATTTATTTAAATTTATTCATAATATATTTTATAACATTAATAAATTGAGGAACCAAATTTAACATAGGGGCATTAATAATATGTCAACAAGGTTAAACTATTCGCAAGCAATGCAATCATAATTTAGATAAATATAATATAGTGGTCTATCTAATTTGCTTGAAGCTTGATACCAAACACCAAGTAATTTTGGAAGATAAAAGGATGCCCAGTTGAAGCGTTATTCAAATCTCGCCAACCAGGAACTTGACTTTATTAGTTAAGCGAATTGGTCCCGCGACTCAACCTGACCTTTCTAATCCGCGCATCAACGTAGCGTACAATCATTAGAGGGTTCGCGTTAAAAGCCTGAGCCATCCCTCTTCATACTAATAATAGATATTACATTATATAGTGGCCTATCTGGCTACATTTATTATATATACACTTAAATATATATATATATATATATATATATATATATATATATATATATATATATATATATATATATATATATATATATAATTGAAAAATAAATTGGTGCTGTAGCTGTTTGGTTTAACGTAAGTTTATTTTTCTGATACGTTTAAAGTCCTTCATAGGGTTCCCTCCAATTATTCGTGTTCCTCTTTTGTTATTGCTCTTTATTTTGGCCGAAAATGAGTTTAGCTTAATTCAAGAATTTATTTTTTTATGTGTGGAACTCTGATTAATTTGTCTGTGAAATTTCTCGGAATCAACACAGCTGAATCCAAAGCTAATCCCACGAACGGATTGAGGGTTTCCAAACCGTCCTAGTCACGAAGGACCATTTATTATAAATTGAACCCCAATTTAGTTATTCGTGTAGTTGGATTGTTCTTTTCGGTGTACAAGCGAGCCTCTAAGAAGATTATTGAGACCTTTGTCGTGCGCACATAGACCAACTCGCTCGCGTGCCACCTTTTCCCAGCTAACCCCTTAAGACGATGTCTTCGTTTGAACGATTTAAAAGCCAACGTGAGTCTTTAGGCCTCACTGAAAACGACATCCTATCCTATATACAGAAAGAGGGGAGATATGAGGGGAGAGACGGAAAAGAAGAGCATTAGAAAAAAACAACGAGAGATGGAAAAGAGCAGAGCAGAGATAGAAGAAAGGAAGGCCCGAAGAGATATAACATAATGCGAGAGGACCAGACAACACGAGCGCAAACTAAGCCGAAATCAATTGGAGAGAATGTCGGTTTTCGCCCGGACTGAAGTTCCGCAGTCTCCGTCGGTTAAGCTCCAAGTTTTTAAAGGAGAGTACTTCGGGTCCTACCTTACACATTTCGGAAAGATCTTCGAAATTAATAATTGGGATATAGAGTCAGATGGTGTTGCCAGATTACTTCCCCTTCTTAGTACCCCGCTGCGCGATATCTTTATTTCTCTCCCATCGGAAGCCAACGTTGATTATTTCAGCCTCATTCCCGAACTCCTGGCCGCCGTAAATAAAGAAACCGGACTTTTACTGTGGTCGTTTTCGTCAAGAGGGAATCCGCGCTGGACAAACCTTCCACTAATTTGGTTTTATCCTTCAAAAGAACCTCCAATTTTGGCTTGAGTCATGTAAAGTCTCTCCAGAATATCAGTCCCTTCTAGACTTTTTTATAAAAAGACCAACTTTTGGCTTTCTTGGCTCCCAAAATACTCTCATTTGTGACGGACAAGCGCTGTTCCACATTCAATCAGAGCTTGGAAGAAGCATACGTGTACGCCTCTACCCATAATTTATTCCCTAAGGAGAACAAGAAGCCTCCCCCGTCGTTCCAAAGTCCGATTCGGTAATTACAGACTCACTCCACGGAATACGACGCCTCTTCGTCATCGTACCCACGAAGGTCAATATTTTGTTTTTTTTCTGTTGAATTAAAGGGCATGTGGGAACAAACTTCCCTCATGATTCACAATTTAGAATAGCACCCTCTCACTAGGTGCACCAATCCTGGAAACCCCCACTTCTATCTCTTCCACCAGCACCCTCGGTAACCAGGTCAATTTTATTTTCATTGTGTGCATTGTTGGAAACCCCCCTCGATTAGGAGTTTAAGTATTTTTAAGTATTATTTCGGCCAGGTGCGGCCAACGATATAGCAGAATACTGCAAATCGTGCGATGTTTGTCAAAAGACATCGGCCAAAGGGCGCGTCAAGCCAGCTTCCATTCAGAAAATCCCCATTATAACAGAGCCCTTTTCCCGAGTGGCCATTAACCATATTGTCCAGATTCATTCCCCAGCCCAGTGAGGGACACATGTACGTCCTTACCTTCGTAGATTTTGCAACATCTTTCCACGAAGCAGTCCCCATTAAGAGGATTGATAGTGTCACCTGTGCTGAGGCCCTAATATCCATTTTTTTCCGAATAGGCATCCCTAAGGAGGTGTTGTCCGACAGGAACAGAGAGTTTAGTTGAGAGTTTATGAAGTATGTCGGAAATCTCGTAGTTGTAAGTTCCCTGTTTACAACTCTTTTCCACCCAGTGGCAAATGGTATTTGCAAAAAAGTGAATTGCACCCTGAAGACCATTCTAAAAACAGCTTGGTAACGAACAGTCCCGAGAATTGCACAGTTATTTGCCTGTAGCACATTTTGTGTACAAGGAGATGCCTCAAAGGACCTCCTGTTTCGTCTCCTTCGAATTATTGTATGGCCGTAATGTGCGAGGCCCCCTATACATCTTCAAAGAAATCTTTGCTAACCCTCAATGGATAGAGAAATTCATTCCTCTTACTCCTACCTCCTGGACCTTAGGAAACATATAGAGATCTTCGCGGACATCGCTTACAAGGAAACAGATGTGAACCTAGAGAAATATAGAACCTATTTCGACCTAAAATCAAAGGAAAGAACATTTAAGCCTGATGAGGAGGTGCTGTGGCTACTTCCCACGCAGAGCAACAAGCTTCTTAGTCAGTGGAAAGCCCCCTTCTCCATCCCTAAGGCCAATGGTCTCGTGGATTACCTTATTCGGACCCCTTCTGGAGGTAAGGTATTCCTCGTAAACACGTTTAAGAAATACCAACGCCGTGCGAATGGTAATAATTTTGTGGCTCTTGACGAAGAGTCCCCCCTGGAAGTGTCGTGCCGCTCTGACCACCTCAACGTTGTCCAGGTGGTTTGCATCAAACAAGATGGTGACTGCCCTCTCCCATCTCTATCCGAGGCTCCAGAATCCTCCTCCCAGGCGCTAGACCTATACCCCGTGGTAGCCCCTCTCTATAATAGTCAGCTGCAGCAGGTGCTGAACGACTTCAGTGAAGTCCTATCTGAGATCCCCGGCCTTGCAAAACACTTCAAACATGACATCGTTCTTACTATGCAAGAACTTGTCCGTACGACCCAGTATCCTCTTCCCACCCACCTGAGGCAGTCCTTCAATTCTGAGGTGGATAACTTGCTCAAACTCGATATCATCGAGTCGTTCAGCAGGTGCTGAACGACTTCGGTGAAGTCCTATCTGAGATCCCCGGCCTTGCAAAACACTTCAAACATGACATCGTTCTTACCATGCAAGAACTTGTCCGTACGACCCAGTATCCTCTTCCCACCCACCTGAGGCAGGCCTTCAATTCTGAGGTGGATAACTTGCTCAAACTCGATATCATCGAGCCCTCGGAATCGGATTTTTGTTCCTCAATCGTTATGGTTCCTAAACCCGGCCACTCTTTCCGAATGTGCGTAGACCTCAGAAAGTTAAACTCTGTGACTGTTTTCGAGTCAGAACCCATCCCTCTAATCTACGAGAACCTTCATCTATTCGAGGAGGCCAAGTACATCTCAAAGTTAGATCTCTGCATTGTCTATAACCAGATTCCCCTCCGTGAAAGAGTATGAAAATACACGGCGTTCCCCACCTACCAAGGACTCAGGCAGTTCAAGTGCCTTCCCTTCGGGCTTGTAACTGCATGCGACAAATACAACCGGATGATGCGAAGAATTATGGACGACCGGACAATCTATACGTTGCTACCACTACATGGGACCAGTAATTGATCTCCTTTAGAGCCCTTTTGAACCGGCTCCGTGAGCGTGGACTCACCCTTAGCCCCAGTAAGTGACACTTCGCCCATGATACTATCAAGTACCTTGGCTTCCATATCGTGAAGAACCGAATGGGCCCCCATGAAGAAAAGGTTCGGGCTATAGTAGAAATGCCCCTTCGTCGCAGTAAGAAGCAGCTCCGGTCATCTATGGGATCGGCGTTGTTTTACCAGTCTTATCCCCAATTTTGCATGCATTTCTTACCCCTTCCCCCCCTCCCTGTGTGCATTGCCGCAGAAAAAGTCACGGTTCCCCAACTCTGGGACCCCAAGTTCCGGTAACTTAAAGACAAACTGGTCTCCGTCCCCATTTTTAGGCTCACAGACCCCGAAAGCCTCGGATGCGTACTCCTTCGTCCGCGGATAGCGGAGAAAGCCACCCTGTAGCCTACGTGAGTAGAAAGCTATTACCGCGTGAGAAAAACTACTCATTAATAGAACGAGATAGCAAAAATAGCAATATTATATGGACAAACGACCGGGTCGGGTCATGTGTGCTCATTTCTGCGCATTAGTAATACACATGTCCCGGTAAAAGAGACCTGTGCTACATAAACAGAAATGCAGTACACCCAACTTAAACCAACCTAGATACATCGCTACTTTTGAATGATACAGTATTTGCACACTGAAAATCAAAGAAACACCTCACTGCCTTCGAATAATCAACACATAATCTTTTGGGGGGGGCGGGGGAGCTCAAAACAAAAGCCACAAAATTTAATTTATTATCATCGGAAAGAGTGAAAAAATACGGTTAAGTGGATAGGCTTGAGAGCTGAATCCTGGTAGAAGAAGCCCCACCAAAAATATTTGCTTAGAATTAATTGAAAAAATTAGGCCTGAGCCAAATATAGTTTTTCCTCGTTTGTCAAAATCAGGATATAGAGAAAAAATATATGAAATCCGATATTTTTTATTGCTTACTTTACCTAATTTCCTCTTTCTAAGCCTCGAATTAGGGTTCCGTTGTGCACTTTTGTTTACATACAAAAAATAATTACTTTCCCTTCATTTTAGAAGAAATACGAATTTTAAAGGGACAAAGGACGTTGGCCGAGCCATGTGAGCGCATTAATGCGCATTAGTATTAGTTAAGCCCCTTTAAAAGATATCTTTGCTATATAAACAGCGATGAAGTACAAACCTAGATACACTACTACTAATGAAGGATACAGTATTTGCCGCCTAGAAATCAAAGAAACACCGCACTGCCTTAGAATACTCAACAAAGAATCATATTTGGGGGAAGGGACGTAAAACGAAAGACACGAAATTAAATTTAGTACCATCGGAAAGAGTACCAAGATCGTGGTTAATTGGGTATGCTTGAGAGCTGAATCATCGTAAAAGATGCCAGCTTTAAGGTGATGTTATCTGTGGAGTAGTTTTCGAGTTCCCTCGCATAAACTACTCCTTTCACGAAGTTTATGGTAAAGTGCGACGTCACACTCACAGGCGTGCCATCAAGTGTCCGAAGGGCACTAATCTTGTCCGCCTCGGAGGGATTCGACCCATTCACCAAAAGGCTCCCGTACGAGAAACGGGTCACATTCGGCTTTCCACCAATCATAGTAGCTAGAGCGAATAACGATGAAACGCTAAAACCAGCGGGCACGAAAACGCCAGGTAGCTTTTGAATGATGGGCCCCGACGTAATCTGCACAGTTCTGCTCTTCGTCTGGGACTTCCCAAACGGGGAGCACGGGGGCGGACGTCTCGATCTTTAGTTGTGCGCTTAACGAAACAGCAACGGACCCGTCCGTACCCGCAGCCCCCGCGAAAGGAGACGAGCTCCGAATCTACTTCGTCTTTTTCTTGTTCTTCTTTTCTTTTTAGGATAAGAAGGTGGGGAATGAACCCGCTTCTCCCTTCCGCCAGCAGAATCCCGTAATCATGATGGAACACCCTCAACAAGATCCTTCTCAGAGATGAAGAAGGTCATGGTTTTCACAGAGGCACCAGCCCGGGGTGAGAGATCCCTTTTCATCTTGTACAGTCTTTGAGACCCGAGCCGTCTGAGGATGACCTTGGACAGGGGTGGCCTTAGATTCAGATACAAGGAGTTACAAGGAAAGAAAGTACCCTAGGAGATCTTACGCTCCATTCAAAGAGCGTACCTTTGGACTAGCAATCGAGCGGACATATGGCTGCTCAATTGTTTTGCGTCCATAAACGGCCACTTGTCAAGACTTTGTCTAGTCTTGACTTGAACTGGTCAACAGATTCACTGTTGACAACTTCCATTGGAAGTGCGTTCCACTTACCGCAGATACTGTAAGTGAAAAACTTCCACACATATTGTGGTTGTAACGCTTCAGTTCAAGTTTGAAGCCGTGATTGCGCGTTCTGTTCTTTCTCAGTGTGAAAATATCCCGGTAGTCAACATTGTCGAACCCTCGAAGTATTTTGAAAACTTAGATGAGCTGACCAATCAGTCTACAGGTTTCCAGCGAGAACAGATCTAATTCCCTTAGTCTATGCTCATAACTTTTATGTCGGATAGAGGGAATCAGTTTGGTTGCCCTAGCTTGTACGTGTTCTAACCTTGCGATATCCTTTCGAAACGAAGGACTCCAAAATTGTACTGCGTACTCCAGGTGCGGCTAAAGAGGGAGTTGTACAGACAAAGTACTATCTCCTTGTTACGGTAACCAAACTGGCGCTTTATGTAGCCTAACATCCTTTGGGCTTTCTTATCTGCCTCGATGCACTGTTTCGAGAACTTGAGGTTGCTAGTGATAGTTACACCAAATTCCTTCTCAGTGTCACTCGATTCAAGAGCAGTGCCCTTAAGGATATACTGAGATTGGGGATTTCTGTGGCCGATATGCATCACTTTGCATTTGTTTACGTTAAAAGGCATTTGACACGTGTCCGACCACTCCCCAATCTTCCCAAGATCTTCGTGCAGGCGGGCAGTATTTCCATCCTTTGCAACGTTCATACCAAGCTTGGTATCGTCGAAAAATTTGAAAATCTTGGCAACCATGTCACCGTCCATGTCGTTGACGTATATGATGAATAGTAGTGGTCCCAGGACAGTACCTTGAGGCACCCCACTAGTAACGGGCACCCACTCAGAAGTCTGTCCATTCACCACCACCCGTTGCCGTCTGCCACTTAGCCAGTTCTTGATCCAGCCGGCTACTTTTCCGTCTATGCCCAGCGCTCGCACTTTTCGGAGAAGGCGGTGGTGTGGTACCTTATCAAAGGCTTTCTTAAAGTCTAAGTAGACCACATCCACTGCCTTGTCCCGGTCGTGCTCGCTGAACACGAAGTGGAAGAATTCCACAAGGTTCGTCAGGCATGACCGTTGCCTTCGGAAGCCGTGCTGGGAACTCCTCAATAGCAGGTTTGACTCTAAATACGACGTCATTTTGTCCACCATCATGCTTTCCATGAGTTTACCGACTATCGAAGTTAGGCTGATAGGTCGGTAGTTTGACGGTTGGCTTTGGTCTCCTTTATTAAGGCTAGGAGTCACCTCCGCTTCACGCCAGTCTCTAGGAACGCATTCGATAGTATTGACATGTTGAAGATTGCGCTCAGGTGTCGTGACACTTGATTGCGCACTTCTTTCAACACTTTAGGTAGAAACACATCCGGGCCAGGTGACTTATTCGTCATTAGGTCACTGATCTTCTTTTTTATTTCCCCTTCGGTGAAGTCCATATCCTCCAGCATTTCCCCCGAGTAGGAATCCATTGGCTGGGGGATGGGACCACACTCTTCAGTAAACACTGAAGAGAAGTAGTCGCTGAGGAGGTTAGCATTTTCTGCATCTAAGTGCTTTACTGCCCCCTCCTCATTTCTCAAAGGGCCAATCGTTCGACGGATTGGTTTACGGATGTTCACATATCCAAAAAAACTCCTTGGGATTCTCTTTACAGATTTTCGTCACTCGGAGTTCCTCAGACCGCTTAGCCGCCCTTATGCTGGACTTCACTCTTCTGGATAGCCTCTGGTATTCGTCAAAGTCACCCGATATCTTCGATTGCCGGTACACAGTTCTCTTCTTCCGAAGCAGTTAGCCGATTTCTCGATTAAACCACTTTGGTTAAACAGAAAACTGACGGGGACATTTCAGATGGATGAAACGCGATTGAAGACTCATGAATGTGGTTTTGAAACTGTTCCACGAGTCTTCAACAACATCGCAACCTTCTAGCCTCGCGTCAGTCAGTTCAGCACGAAGACCTGCAAAGTCTGCTCTTTTCAAATCGAGTTTCCTCGATTTACTAGTCGCAGGCCCTGCCTTCGGGACTTTGACTACAAATCCAATTAGTCCGTGGTCACTGCCACCGAGCTCTACGCCAACAGAGAGGTCCTCAACGATGTCATCCTCAGAGTTGAAAACCAAGTCGAGGATATTATCTCCTCTCGTTGGCTCTCTCACTCATTGAGTCAAGAACTCGTTGTTCGCGAACTCCAGGAGTAGTTCGTTCTCGCCACAGGGTTCTCTGGTTACCAAGTCAACTTGTGTGTTGAAATCACCCATGACGATACACACTCTGTCTTCGACAAGTTTTCCTAGTAACTGGTACAGATCTCTGTCCTTTTCAACGAGTTGGGCAGGAGGTCTATAAAGCACCAGGAACCTGTAGTTGGCAGGACCTATCTCTAGGTCAACACCTAGTAGTTCATGGTCGAATACGATGTTGCAATCCGTCGAGTTGAGAGTATCCTTGACATATAACATCACACCACCACCCTCTCTGTCTGGCCTATCTTTCAGGAATAGCTTTTAACCGGGAATCGTGAATTCACCTTCAAAATCTCGGCTTGAGGTTTTTATCCACGACTCCGTTATGGCCATCATCTCAGGTTCCTCTGTTGCTACGAGGCCACAGAGCTCAAGAAACTTATTCCTGATTGACCTCGCATTGAACAGAAGAACTTTGAGGGAGTTCACTAGTGTAGGACTCCCTACGCTCTTCCGTTTCCCGGCTTCTCTGTTTTCGTGGTCACACTCTTTTTGACGACCTCCAAGAAGGTCATTCCAGGAGTGACACGGGCGTGCTGGCGTACGTCCGCTTTCGCTCTGTTTCGAACGCTCCTTGGGTGCGTTCCACGACATCTTGAATTAGGTTGGCGAGAAAGGCTTTCCCTTTAAAGGAGAGATGTACCCCGTCCCTTTGGTAGAGGTCGTCTCTGCCGATAAAGATACGATAGGGGTCCACGAAGAAGACTGCTTCTGCCGTGCAGAGATCCGCCAACCTTCTGTTCATTGCGATGTTTCTCTCGTGAGCGGTTCGGGATGGACCTCTTCTCTGAAGCATTCCAACCACGACACGTTTGCGGGTTTTAAGCCCTATGTCACCCACCGCTCCCATCACCGTTTGGATAGTCTTACCACTGAGGCCAACCTTGCCCCCTCTGAGGTAGAGGTCGTTGCCGCTCACCATCAGAGCAACAACTGAATTCTCAGAAATCTGAGCTTTCTCTGCCTCTACTCTGATGTTGTGGTTACCCCGTCCTGACAGGCAGCTTACCTCCATGCTAGTGCGAAGGCGGGCCGCTAGTAGCGGCTGCAGATCCCCTGTTTGCGAGTCACCAATGAGGGTGACCTTTGGACACTTGGTCTCTGAAAACGGGGTCTTCCCTTTTGGAAGAGGCTTCCCCTTTTCCTCTTTACTCTCCACATTCTTATCTTTCTTTTTCTTCTTGTTTATCTGTTTTTCTTCTATTTTTGGTTCTACTTTTGTTTCAACTTTATTCTTTTTCTTTTTTTCTTCTTTTTTCCTTTCTTCTTTTTCTTTTTTTCTCTTGCCTCAGCTATCTTAGCCTCAGATGATGCCGGAATCTCCGCTTGTGTACCAGGGGATTCCGACACGTCAGTGGGGGGCGCCTCTTCTAGGCATCGAATCTGAGCTGCGTTAAGGGTTTCGAGTTTCTCTAACTTTCTTTCAAGGATTTTAGCTCTCTCCTTTGAGGCTCTATAGAGGTCTTTCAGGTTCTTCACCTCTCGTGTCAATATACAGGTAGTGCAGATACTTTCGGGGCTGCATTTTGAGAAGCAGCCCTCCGGAAAGTCAATGCACCACTTTTCTAACTGGCATGTTGCACAGTTGTGTTTTAGACGAACGGGTCCTTTTTTGCTAGTCATTTTGAGCGCTTTCTCTCTCTCTGAAAACTAATGACCAATCAATGATAAAAAAGGGGGGTTTGGTGACTTCTCCCCGCGTGATTCGCTCCCGCCTATCCATCGGAGAGGTTTCGGATCTTTCAGAAGGCACGCTCCATGTGCTGCTGTTCGTCCGACCGAGTTGTCAAACCTCGGTGGGCCGTGGCTCCCAACCAAGCAGCACTGACGGTCCCCGAAGGGGCCATCGATTTCTCACCAGGTGAACAACGGAGCACGCCCCGTACTAAACTCTTACTAGTTCCCTTCACGACGGCCAGGATCTCGGAGTAGCTTTCAATAGATATCCCACCACACCAAGAGACTCGACCCAAGGCTTTTTATTGGCCTGGCAACCAACCTGGGAACAAAGGGCCGTCACCTCGGACCGATGCTACCAGAGGCACCCGTCAACGGTCACTGGGAATGGTCAATAATTACGTGCCAGGGAAGGGGTTAACGGGGCACTACTCTCATCCCATTCATCGTGTCCCAACGCCTAGGACACCTCTAGTCCTAGTCTCTCGCACCAGTGAGCGTCGATTGGCGTTGTGTATAGAGGTTCCAAAGCCTCTCTTCTGACGCATGAGGTAGCTGCCAGGTCCTTATATGTAGAAAGATGAAAAGAAGGGTAACAGTGACATGATATTAGTAGTTTTTTTTTTGTATAGTAAGTGAAAGAGATAGGATAAAAGTAAAAAAAGAGATGGATAGAGTAGAAAAAAGAATGAAGAATGACGCACTTAGTCTGGAACTTCGTTTCCGACCAAATCGACAAGGGAAGCCCTACCAGGGTCACCCAGAAGAGAGGTAACCTAGCCGACATAGCTCGAAAAGTCAAGGGTACACACAAGCTCTCTTCCCGCGACATGGTCCTCAGGGACCATGTCGATCTCAGGAGGGAGGGGACCTTCAGGTGGCCTACGGGCCCCGTCTTCCCTCATAATACTAATGAGGTTGCCATATCGTTCTTCTCTCATCAAGATTGGCCAATTATAGGCCGCCTTCCTTTCTTGGCAGTCCCTTAAGAAAGTTTAGGGGGGACTGCCGCTGGATAGAGGGAGGCCCCCTAGGAACCTCCAGAGAAGTGAGTACGAGGGAGTCCTTTGCACCCATAGGCAAAGGAGGGGAGTTAGCCTACTCTCCTGTTGAACAGGTTTGGAGGGTTCCCTACGAAAGCACAGTGGTGAACCTCCCATTTTTTTCAGTGGAGCTGTCCGAGGGCTGCTCCGACGATGGTCGAGGGAAAGATAAGGGAGTATTTTTTTAAAAATTTATCATTGGGTGACCCTAAAAATAATCACGGGATGCAAACTCTCATCACCGTACGCTGTAGTCCGCTCTTCGAGAGGGAAGTACCGGGCCGGCAGGACCAGCTGCCGCCATTTTGGGCCACTCCTTCCGCCAAGTGGCCTGGCATCCTATCGGCATGGGGGCTCCACCTTTGGCATGGCGTAAAATGTATAGATGTTGAAAGGAGAAAGAAAGGGGAAGTGAGGAAGGTGTGGATGGAGATGAAGCAGGTTGTTAAAAGCCCACTACCACAAGCCAGAGCTCAGGGATGAGGGCTCAGTGTCCCCTCCCCCCTCAACCACGATTTGGGCTTGATGGGTGAGAGGAAGCTAGTCGGCTCAACCCTGTGAAATTAGAGGCCGACCAGGGAGAGTTGTAGAAGATGTTGTAGGAAAAGTGTGGAAGTAGTGTAGAAGTGCCAGCAGTCTTAAAGAAGGAGAAGAGGCTAAGCTGGGGCCGGATGGGTCGCTGAGTCTCGTCAGCACGACGGCCACATAGGCAAATCCCCGTGCACCTTACGGGGGCATCTCTTGTTATAGCGGCAATAATACGCCAACTCTCCAAGCTGCTTGTAAAAGAAGATGGGAGACGGTCGAAGGGAACTTAAAGTTGCGTGACATTGTGCCTCGACTGTTCCCATGGATCTACCCCCCAAGGCTGTGACGGCTTTAGTTTGCTTTCTGTCGTATCGGATTTGGGCGCAGTCGTGGGACGCATCGCCATTTGATGGAGCGCTCGCTAGCGCCCTACTCTGAAGATTGCATTGTCCCCCGGACTGTTTTGCACATTCTTATTGAATGTTCCAGTCTGGGCGATCTCCAGGCAGGTAACCTGCCCCGGTACCGGGATGAGAGGGGTCGCTACCGCCAGTCCCTTGTACTCGGAACGAGTTCATGCACATTGACTTGTGGACTTTATTTCTTTTTGGAGGAGGCCGGCCTTCTCCCCTTTATTTAACTATTTTTTGTTATTTTCCTTGTAGGCTGCACGTTCCTGTGACGGGGAGAGGGGTACCTCCCCCAGACTACGGAGCTTGCTTTCTGCTTGTTGCCTTTTCCCTTTTTTATTGTTATTGTTGTTTTTTGTTTTTCACGTTATTTTAAAGGAGCCTAGTACTAGGCATTCGTGAGTACGCCGACTTATGCCCAATTAGGCAGTCGCCAGAAGGTCTTCTAAACAAAAAAAAAGGTACTGCATGTCTGTTTGTGTATAACCAGATTTTTTTCACCGGGGAGGAGTAATCTTAATGCGCAGGAATGCGCTTACATGGCCCGGCCACCTTATTTGTCCATATTAAATTGCTATTTGTTCCAAAATGATAGGGAACAGCAATTATTAGTTTTATGCAACGAAAAATATGCAACGAAACCCTACTTCGAGGCTAAGAACGAGTAAATTAGATATATCAAGCAAAGAAAAATCAGATTTCTTATATTGTTTTTATATAACCTGATTTTTAAAATCGAAGAAAAACTATATTTGGCTGTAGGCCCACTTTCTTAAATTAATTCCAACCTAATTCTTTTTTGTTGTTCCTTCTTTGATTTCCAGTCTACAAATACTGTTTCTTTCAATAGTAGTGATTTATCTAGGTTGGTTTAAGTTGGGTGTAATGCATGTCTGTTTATCTAGCACCAGTCTCTTTTAGATGGGGTTGGGTAATACTAATGCCCAGAAATTCACTCGCATGGCTCAGCCACGTTGTTTGTCCATATAATATTGCTACTTTTGTTATCTCATTCTATTACCGAGTAGTTTTTCTCACGTGGTAATAGCGTTCCACTCGCGTCAGGGTGGCTTTTTTTCGCTATCAGCGTACTGGAGGAGTACGTTTTCGACGTCTTGGTCGCTGGCATCCGTCCTGATGCCGAAGGACTTTGCTTGGTTTGGGAGCCTCAAAATGGGGGCGGACGCAGTTTGTCTTTTAGTTGCCGGAACCTAGAAGTGGCCTGGGGGTTTCAAACTAGGGCATCCGGGAACGTTTTCTGCAACATTGCACAAAGGGGATGGGGGTCATAAATGGATGCAAAATTAGGGATGAACCTCCGTTAGAACTAAGCCAAACCCAATAATAACCGGAACTGTTTCTTAATAAGGGGGAGGGACATTTCTACTATGCCCGAACCTATTTATCCCAGGGCCCATTCGCTCCTTCCTCATATGGAAGCCGAGGTACCTTATGGTATCATAAGCGAAGCGACACTTACTGGGGCCATTATTGAGTACATGTTCACGGAGCCTGATCAAATGGGCTCGAAGGGCGATCAATTGCTGGTCCCATGTAGTGGTAGCAACGTATAAATTGTCAAAGTAAAATGATAGATGGGGCAGAGGTCATCCATAATTCTTCGCATCATCCGGTTGTGATTGCTGTAGGCAGTTACAAGCCCGAAGGGGAGGCGCTTGAACTGCATGAGTTCTTTGTAGGTGGAGAACGCCGTGTATTTTCTTACGCTTTCACGGGGGGGGGGGGATCTGGTTATAGGCCTTGCAGAGATCTAATTCTGAGATTTACTTGGTCTCCTCGAATAGATGAATGTTGTCGTCGATCAGGGAGATGGGTTCTGTTTCGGAAACTTCCCAGAGTTTAACTTTCTGAGGTCTACGCACATTCGGACAGAGTATTCAGGGTTTTCTAACCCTGACGAACAGAAATCCGACTTCGAGGGCTCGTTGATATCGAGTTTGAGCAAGTTATTCACCTCAGAATTGAAGGCCTGCCTCATGTGGATTGGAAAAGGATACGGCTTGGAACGGCCAGGCTCTTGCTTAGTAAAAACGATGTCATCATCTCAGAAAGGACGTCACCGAAGTCGTTCAGCAGCTACTGCACCTGACTATTGCCGGGGTGGATAATTCTGAAGAATTAGGTAGAGATTGGAGAGGCTAGTCGCCATCTTGTTCGATGCAAACCACCAGGACAACGTTAAGGGGGTCAGAGGGGTACGATGCTTCCTGGGCCTGTTTCTCAAGAGCCACAAAATTTTCAAATTATTACAATTCGCGTAGCGGTGGAATTTCTTCAACATGTTTACTTGGATGGCTTGCTCTCAAGGACGAGGAAGGGGCCCTTCCACTGAGTAAGAACTTGTTGCTCTCCGTGGTAAGAAGCAACAGCACCTTCTCGCCAGGCTTAAATCTTCTTTCCTTCTATTTTAGGTCAAAATAGGTTTTATATTTCTCCAGATTCACTTTTGCCTTCCCTTAAGCGATGTCCACGCAGGTTCCCAGGCATTTCCTAAGGTTCAGGAGGTAGAAGTAAGAGGACTGAATTCCTCTATCCAGTTGGGGGTTAGGAAAGAGTTCTTTGAAGATGCAGAGGTGGCCTTGCATATTACGGCCATACAATAATTCAAAGGGGGCGAAACTGAGAGTCCTGTGGCGATTTCCCTGTACGCATAGAGTGCTATAGGGAAGTAACGGCATCATTATCGGGGTTGTTCGAGACAAAGCTTTTTAGGAATCGTCCTGAGGGTGCAATTCAAATTTTCGCAAATACCATTTGCCGCTAGGTGGAAAGGAGTAATAAACAGATGCTTTACCATTAGGAGTTTTAGGACATGCTCCATATGCTCGCAGGTAAACTGTCTGCCTCTATCGGACAACACCTCCTTAGGGATGCCTAATCGGAAAAAAATAGATATTAGGGCCTCAGCACAAGTGACACTATCAATCCTCTTAATGGGACCTACTTCGAGGAACGGATGGCAAAATCTACGAAGGTAAAGACCTACATGTGTTCCTTACTGTACGGGCGGGGGGTTCAATCGGACCAATAAACTCAATGGCCACTCGGGAAAAGGGCTCAGTTATAATGGGGCTTTTCTAGAGGGAGGCTGACTTAAGCGCCTTTTGGCAGATGTCGTTTGACAGACATCGCACAATTTGCAGTTATCTGCTATATCCTTGGCCACACTTGGCCCAAAGAAATATTTAAAAACTCTCTGGGAGTTTTTGTTATTACTCAAGTGTCCAGAAAACAGGCTAAAGAGCACGAGCCTAAGAACTTGGAGGCCCTACGAACGGGAGACACATAAGGACTGGGATACGGGGTCAGTTCCTTCAAAACAGGAGCGGTACAGATCATCCCTTATAACGTAGGATACCTTCTTATCTCCGCGGGTAGAACCTTGGGCCTGATTCGGTGCTTTCTCACAAAGAGGATTGAAGGTTGCGTACCCCTTCTTGGTGTGGGCCAAATCTTCCCTCCGAAGAACGTCAAACTCCGGATCCAGTGGGTTTCCAAGTGAACGGGAGCTTGGGGTTCTTTTGCGGCCTTAGCCTGCGTGATAATAGGATGTGCCTGGGGTCTCGGGTGGCCTGGCGTCTCTGACCAATGAGAACCGAGCAAATATTGATTGGAGCCGCTACCACTTCGGCCCAACCAGTCATATACGCATACTCGATGTGCCATTTAACAATGGAGAAGCTATTCGCTCGGCCCAGATAATCATAGACTACTGTGGATATTTGGTTATCGGGGCCAACCGGGGGGGAGTAAATCCTGAGATACGACAATGCAGGTGCAGCCGATGTTGAGAACAAAGGTGGACACTGACATCCATTGATAGTTCCATTCTCGACCTTTAAACCGCCGGGGGAGCTTTTATTGAAAAGAAAATCAACGTGGTGACCGGATTTCTTGATGGAGGAGAGAGGAGCAGGTGTTCCCAGGAGTGGTGATGGAGGAGCAGGAGTGGCACTAATTTGGTGCACTTGGTGAGAGGGTGCACTTCTGAATTGTGAATTCTGAGGAAAGTTTGCACGCACATGCCCTTCAAGTACACAAGGGAAACCGATTATTGGCCTTCAGGGGTACGATAACGAAGGGGGTGTCGAAATCAGGGGCTTGATATCCATGCGTTCCAATGGAGGCAGATCTGGGCTTCAAGTGGCCAATAATCTTTAAGAATTTATGGTTATTCCGAGAATGGAGTCTGGAATTACCGATCTTGGACTTGGAGGGGCGACGTGGGAGGTTTCTTGTTGTTGTCCTTAGAGTATATGTTATGGCTAGAGGCGTACACGTCTGCTTCTTCCAAACACTGTTTGAATGTGAGACAGAGATTGTCCTTCACAAATGAGCGTATTTCGGGGCCAAGGAAGCCAAAAGTTGTTTTTTAATACAAAGTCCAGAAATGACTCGTATTCTGGGAAGACCCTACATGACTCAGGCCCAAATTGGGGGTCATTTGAAGGATAAAACGAAACTGCAAAAATGTTTGTCCAGGGCCGATTCTCTCTTAACGGAAACGAATACGGTAAAAGTCCCGTCCCCTATTTACGGCGGCCATGAGTTCGGATTTTAAGATAGAATAATCCAAAGTGACTTCAGACCGGAGGGAAATAAAGATATCGCGCAGCGGGGTACTAAGAAGGGGAAGTAATCTGGCGACACCTTCTGACTCGATATCCCAATTCTTAATTTCGAAGATCTTTTCGAAATGTGTGAGGTAGGATCCGAAGTCCTCTCTTTCATTGAAAAGTGGGAGCTTAACTAATGGGGACTGCGCAACCTCAGCTCTGGAGCTAAACGACATTGTCTCCAATCTATTTCGGCTTAGTTCGAGCTCGTGTTGTCTGATCCTCTTGCGTTCTGCTATCTCTGTTTGGACCTTTCTTTCTTCTATCTCTGTTCTGCTCTTTTCCATTTCTCGTTGTTCTTTTTCTAATCCTCTACTTTTCTCTCCCTCAATTCTTTCTCTTCCTGTATATAGATAGGAGGTCCTTTCTAGTGAGGCCTAATGACATACCTTGTCATTTAAATCGTTCAAACGAAGAGATCGTCTTAAAGTGTTAGGTTGGAAAATGTGGCATGCGAGCTAGTTGGTCTTTGTGCGCTCGCAAAAATGACTCGGGAATCTTTTTAGAGGCTATTTTGTACACCAAACAAAGTAACTACACAAATAACTAAATTGCGGTTTAATTTGTAATAAACAGTCCTTCGTGACCGGATCGGTTTTGAAACCCTTAATCTATTTGGAGGATTAGCTATGGATTCAGCATCGTTGATTCCAAGAAATTTTGCACACAAATTAATCAAAATTCCACACTGTCGTATAATCGTATTGTATCTGTTGTTTTAAGGAAGCCGGTCTGATCCTATTAATTATGCAAGACAACAATACTTTAATATTGGCTGAGTGGACTTTTTAATTACTTTATTGTTGAGAGTGTCACAGCGTTTAATCCATTTTTAGGGGAGAGCTCATTACACACGTAAAGGATCCATTGAAACACCAGAATTATCCCAAATAAACATATATTTAAATTTAACAATTAACTAAAAAAAACAGTAGAGATATTTATATTCACCTAATAAGTTTAACGAGGCTAATCATACTTAAAACTGGGCCTATTACAGAATCTATTTTTGACCAAATCAAAATTAGTAGGCCCCACGTAAACAAACCAATTGCTGATTAGTTATTTCATCGTGACCCTTTTAGATTAGCATTAAACATCAAATTAAATTTCACTCTTCTACTTGTACATATGACGGGGTTCACTAACAATTGTTTATACTTCAGTTAATTTGAGTACCGTAATAAACTCACACTAAAGCAATACGAATATGAATGGTCATTATAACTTACATGAAAGAACGGATCAGGAGTTGCCGGATGTCACTAGAGGGCTTTTTTCGCGCTTCTGAGTGTTGGAGCGGCCGATGGTAGATTTTCTTGAGTTAGGATGGAGGTAAGGGAATCCGATGTCTAATTATTCGGTCTTAAGATCGCAATTTGAGAGTCACTCGAGGGTGACTAGTTCTTCTATTATCTTATTTGCGAATTTCCTGTTGGGCACTAGGAATATTGGTCCTGCTAAGCTTCTTAGTAAGCCTGTGCAGGATGCTTCGGGCTAGCACCGAAATAATCCTTCTCTTGTTGCCGAAATTCCTGGTTTGGCACTAGGAATGGTAATCCATTCAGACTTCTTCTCTTGCTGCCGAAATGCCTGGTATGGCACTAGGAATGGTAATCTAGTCAGACTTCTTCTAAGTCTAACAGTATGTTTTGGTCTGGTACCGATACAAAACCCGAAGTTTTAAGTTAATTCAACACTGGGGGGAGGATCGATCTTCTCGAACTGATCCTTTGTCGTCCCTCCTCGAATAATCTTTTCTCTTTATTCAGGGGCTTATTTATAGGCTGGTGACCGCCCCATCTAAAGGGGAAGGGGCGAGGCCGCAGAGGGGAGAGCGAGGGGTGAGGCTGCATCGGGGAGAGCGAGGGGTGAGGAGGTTGGCACCGTGGTGCCGAAGTCGGCTTGTTAATTAGAGACACCACCAACCGTCACCATCCTTGGTGTTCCTTTTGACTCACACCGCTTTTTGGCGATTTAACCACGGGTCTACGGATCTGATAGGTAATTGAATCTTTTGAGCGCTATTTAATGGCCTTTGGTGGTTACCTTAACACAGCGGCTCGCTCCAACTACCTATGCGGCAGGGAGATCAAACTGGCTAGGCAATTAGACGGTTATTCGCGGGCTAACCTTCCCATGACTCTTCACATATAGAAGACTATATAATATAATATCTATTAAAAGTATGAGGAGCATAGTTCAGGCTATTAATTAATGCGAACCGTCCTTTTTGGTCTCTGCTACCCATAGTGTAGGGTGGGAAAATCCCCAGGATCCATATTGGGGCGGTTGTACGCGTACCTGTTGCACGCGTGGTCCAGTAAGGGTGAATTCGCTTAAGATGATGCAGGATGAAAGTGCTTGTTGTTCGTGTAGGTCACGTAGTGCGACCCACCACACGTGTTGCCACACGTAATGGAAGAGTTGGAGTCGTTGATGAAGGCGGATAACTCCTCCCGGTCCAGCTGTGAGCGGAATCTGAAAAGAGAGAGGAGAGTCACGATTTCCTTGCGATCTCTTACCTAGAAGACCGGCGCGTCGCGGTGCTCTTTTAGTTTATGAACGACTACGTCCCAGTGTACAGAAGCTAATGCGGCTTGGTCCGACGGGTAAAGGCCTGTGACTGAAAACCGAGTGGCGGGCGGTCTCCGCTGAGACCTCGGGTTGTCCGGTCCAGTCTGGAAGGCTACGGGAGAATAATTTAGTGGGCGTCGATTTCTTTTTCTTCTAGTTCCCAGAGCAAGAGTTAAAGTTCACCAGGTTCACTAAAGTTTAGAAGCGGAAACCGTGGTCCTGAGGCACCCTGTCCTGAGGAGGATCTTACCCGGACGCAACTTGATAGCGTGTTGAAGATTCAGTGATGACGAAGGGTTCTATTTGCGTAGATTGTTGTGAAGGCGGAAGATCTCGACGGTGCTCCGTGATGACGGAGAGTGCTCGGGCTCTCGACCGTGTGTTGATGCTCTGCAATTCTTACGAATGCCCAGTCAGAGTCAAAGACGCAAGGAAGGACCATGAATGGAGCCGAAGATGCGGAGATGTTGACACGATGACAGCCAAAGCAGTCAATATCTAAACATAAATTTCACTGTTGAACATGAGTCCAATGACAAATTTTCATTTTTGGACGTACACATTACCCCCATTAATAGTTATCTATCCAATGTATACCGCAAACCCACCCCCACACTACTTGGCTCTAACTATGCTCTAACTGGGCTTTGTTGCACCAAGAACTCATTTATTTCAGAAAGTTTTGTCAATTTAATTTAGTTCCTTCTCAAGTTCTTGACAAACCTATCAAACGATTTTTATATAAATTATATAATAGGTCAAATGGCCACATTAAGCCTGAGAAAATGGATCTTTATTTTAAAAACCTTACATTGGGCCTATTACATCCAAATTGAC
Source organism: Ceratothoa steindachneri (assembly GCA_963969495.1). Lineage (NCBI taxonomy): Eukaryota > Metazoa > Arthropoda > Malacostraca > Isopoda > Cymothoidae > Ceratothoa > Ceratothoa steindachneri. The sequence goes on along the minus strand of OZ018331.1, from coordinate 24,493,048 downwards.
AAATGTATTACAGTCGGCGTTAGTTAAGAGATACCCTCAATGTCAGTTTCACTTAATTTTCATCAACACTCTAACTATTAACACTTTTCTCAACCATAAAAAAAAACTCTCCAAAATGTTTCGTTCGGTCCACATTGGATTATCAATTCTTGTGTGCAGGTTGCCATTCCGGCTACGTAGATAAAACCACTCTCTAACTCACAGTGAGGATTAGTAAACATCGAGGTTTCTACCACTATACTAGCACACCATTTACTACGCCTGAATTATCTTCTATACGAAGCCATTCCATGTGTTGCAATTCCAAAATTTCAGACACTTAATTCTCTCTTTTGGATTCGTGTCCAAATAGTTGCGATCTGGAAATTTTGGACTCTTTATATATTTCCAAACTCACCCCTGAACTCAACTGCCAACAGTCTTCAACTCCCTTATTAATATTTATTTTAATTTTGTAAATTGACGATATGCGTATCTTTCAAATATCGCTATAAAATGTCCCAATTCGTGGTTATATATATATATATATATATATATATATATATATATATATATATATATATATATATATATATATATATATATATATGATTATAGGCCCTTTTACATCATCTTAATGAATGTACAGGAAGCAGAGCGAGTGCGTTAAGGAATTTTGGACAAATGAAAATTATAGAGCGCCAAGAGAAAAGAATCGGCGACATACTTGCTATTCTTTTGCATTTGGTTGATTACCAACTTGCACTTGATAATCTCTTGTATTGAGTTGATTTCCTACAAACTATTCTCTTGCATTGAGTTGATTACATAATTGCTATTTCTCTTGCATTGGTTCATTTACATTCTTGCCATTCTCTTGCATTGATTTGATTACATACTTGCCATTCTCTTGCACTCGGTTAAATACCTACTTACCATTCTTTTGTATGCGGTGCTTACACAATTGTCATTCTTTTGCAGTGTGGGGAAATACCTACATACTATTCTTTTGAATAGGGAGATTGAATACTTGCCATTCTCTTGCATTAGGTCGATTACATGACTGCCATATCTTGCATTGAGTTGTTTACATACTTGCCATTCTTTTGCATAAGTTTATTACATACTAGCCATTCTCATGCTTTATGTTGATCACATACTTGCCATCTTTAGTTGAAGAAGTACCATTTTAAAAGTCGAAAAACGGTTCATTTTTCTTTGAAAAACACCAAAATCAGCGACCCAGAAACAGTTCAAATCTACCGTCAATTTTTGCCTCTAAGAACAATATACAAATACTACAGGGACCAAACCATAACCAGCAGACTACCACAAACCCTCGACTGAAAATATTCACTGTTACAGGCAGGACCAAGAAGTAATACGACCATCTTTAGAGTGTTATGGTAGCGAACGACTGAAGCCAAGAGACAGGTTGTACCGAGACTTCCCAGAACCATATTTCTGCCACGACAAGAACCTAACATCTCCCACAGGAGGTATGTGGAGAAAGCGGTGAAGTTGGAGAAAGTGCAAATGTGGCATTCTGTCCGGAAGAGCACACAGACCCCAAGATGTCAGCTGCAGCAAGGGTGCCGAAGCTATAAATAAGTTTGGGGGATAGAGAAGTGACTTCAACACAGGGAAAATGTGGGGGTGGGAATGGTGGAGGCGGGTTAAAATCCACCCCACTCAACCGGAGACAATAGGATGGGGGCTAATTCATCCGCTCAGAACCCCGACGAAGGTTGGGATGCGACTAGCCTACAAATGTAGTTAGCGGCCAAGAAATTTAGGCGGAAAGAAGCGGAGGAAAAAACGGGGAAGATGTATGGAAGTAATAAAGCCCAGGTAGTTTCAACACTATTCGAGAACACCGGGAGGACTGGGGTGGGAAGGGCGTGTCACTACCCCAAGTGCCGGGTATAATAGTTAATGTGGGGTAACCGCCTGCAGGAAGAGAAGAAGAAACGGAATTTGGAGAGGGGTGAAAAATAGATCTGAAATAATGGGAGATAATTGAGTCAGCGGCGCTCGGTCGAGGAGGCGCCGTTGTTGTCTTCAAATCCAGAGGAATTACATGGAAAGAGAGAAGAAGAAGAAGAAGAAGAAGAAAGTTTACAAGTTATTCTCAATGACAAACATTAATATATATATATATATATATATATATATATATATATATATATATATATATATATATAATAAAAAAACTTACAAAGTGGCACGTGAGGCAAGCGATAATGTGAAAATTAACGCACAGGAAAATGAAAAGATGAATTCAAGCACTTTCGAACTATATCTGCAAGTTTATTTTCAAGGAATAGCATGAAAATAGAGAAGACAACCTTATATAGGGTACAAAGATACGAAGGGAACGCCCATCGCATAGTACAAACCAATGGAAAAAAACAAAAACAAGACAGAAAAATACTAGGAAAAAGAACAATAGGCAACTAATAACAGACATATGCATCTCTAAAATTTGGGCATGGGAATTATTAGAGCAAACATAGATAGAGAAAAAAAAGAAACATGATAAGCCGTAGGACATAGATCGAAAGTCTGCCAGTGAAGCGCAAGCTCCTTCTGTAAGGAGGAGTGGCGAAGATGCTCCTCATGTTGAATAATAATTTAATATTTGTGCAATTTTTTTGGAGACTTTATTACCCCCAGAGATCTACATTTTTACCCCAATTGGGTAATTTACCCGGGTTCGCCGACCTCTGGACTATAGGTGATTTAGGTGGTCGTTTAAGGGATATTGCTGTAGGTGTAGGTGGTGGTTGTGTAGGTGATGCAGGCGTAGTTAGTGTAGGTGGTGATATAAGTCATATAGGTGTAGGTGGTGTAGGTAGCTGTTGTGAAGTTGGTGGTGGAATATGTGATGGTGGTGGTGTAGGCAGTGGTGTTGTATGTATGGGTGGTGTAGGTGGTCGGGCAGGGGATAATGCTGTAGGTGTGTTAAGTTGCGGTTGTGTATGTGGTGGTGTAGGTGATGTAGGCGTAGTTGGTGTAGATGGTTTAAGTGGCGGTTGTGTATGTGGTGGTGTAGGTTATGTAGGCGTAGTTGGTGTAGGGGGTTTAAGTGGCGATGGTGTAGGTGCTTTAAGTGTCGGTTGTGTATGTGGTGGTGTAGGCGTAGTTGGTGTAGGTGTTTTAAGTGGCGGTGGTGTAGGTGATTTAGGCGTTAGTGGTATAGTTGGTTGTGGTGAGGTTGGTGGTGTAGGTAGTGCTGGTGTAAGTGGTGGTGCTGTAGGTAGTGCTGTTTTAGGTGATGTTGGTTATCTGGTAGTGGATGTGTAGGTGATGCTGGTTGTGTATGTATGGGTTTGGAGATGCTTAACGTGGCCGTTTATGGGATATTGCTGTAGGTGTAGGTAGTTTAGGTTGTGTTTGTGTAGGTGGTGGTGGTGTAGGTGATTTATGTTGTCGTGTAGGGGTAGTCTGTAGGTGGTTTAGGTTGTGTAGGTGGTGGTTGTTTAAGTTATGTATGTGTTGTTATGGTGGTTTAGGTGATGTAGGCGTTGTTGTTGGTAGTTTAGGTGATGAAGGCGTTGTTGGTGGTGGTGTAGGTAGTGGTATTGTAGGTGATGTAGGCGTAGGTCGTTCAAGTGGTGATGGAGTAGATGGTAGTGGTGTAGATGGTGGTGCTGTAGGTGTTTTAGGTACTGATCGTGTAGATGGTTGTATTGTAGGTCAGGTAAGCGCAGGTGCTGTTGGTGGTGCAGTTGGTGGTGGTATAGGTGGATGTGTGGTAGGTAGTTGTGGTGTAGGTGTTTTAGGTCTTGGTGTTGTAAGTAGTAATGGGGTTGAAGGTGGTGCTACTGGGGCAGTTGGTGGTGCTGTTTAGGCTAGTGCTAATGGTGTAGTTGGTGTTAGTGAATGTCGTAATGTGGAAGAAGGTGCTGTTTTATGTAGCGTAGTTGGTAGTGGTGTAGGTGATGTAGGCCTAGGTGGTGTAAGTGTGGAGTTGGTGGTTGTGTTAAGCTTGGTTAAGTAGGTAGTGATGGTTAAGTGGTTTAGGTACTGGTTGTGTAGGTGATGTAGGCGTAGCTGTTTTTTGTAGTTGATGGTGTTGTAGTTAGTGGTAGTGTAATTTTAGGTGTCGTGGTGTAGGTGTGGTTGGAGTAGGTGGCACAGGTGTAGGTAGTGATGGTGTTGGTGTAGGAGATAGTGTTGTAGGCGTAGGCGGTAGTGGTGTAGGTGATGATTGTGTATGTAGCGGTGGTAAAGGTGGTGGTGGAGTAGGTAGTGTTGGTGTATTAAGTGGTGGTTGTGGTTTAGAAGGTGATGGTGGCGTAGGTGGGGGGGTGTATGTGATGGGTGTGGTGTAGGTCGTAAAGTTGTAGTTATTGATGGTGTAGGTGATTTAGGTAGTCAGGTAGGGGAGAGGCTGTAAGTGTAGGTCGTTTAGGTTGTGGTTATGTAGGTGGTGGTACTGTAGTTGATGTAGGTGTAGTTGGTGTAGGTGATGTAAGCGTAGGGGGTGCTGATGTCGGTGGTGGTGGTATAGAAGGTGATGGTGGTATAGGTGGTGGTGTAGGTTGTGGTAGAAGAGTTGGTGGTGTTATAGGTCTGGGTAGTGTAGGTGATTTAACTGTTTGTGTATGGGAATGTGATGTAGGTGGTTTATCTGTTGGTTTTGTGGGTGGTGGTGGTGTAGGTGGTTGTGATTTAGGCATTTTTGGTTTAGGTGGTCTGATGTATGTGCTAGTACTGTATGTGGTCGTGTTGTAGGTGGTGGAATATGTGGTAGTGGTGTAAGTGCTGGTAGTTATATGTTATGGTACTCTAGGTGTTGAGTGGGGTGGGGGCAGATGGTGGTGGTGTAGGTGCTGATAGTGTAGGCGTATGTGGCTGTGTAAGTAGTTGTGGTGTAGGTGGTGGTGGTGGTTCTGTAGGTCGTGGTGATGTAGGAGGCGTTGATGGTTAGTGTAGGTGGTGTAGGAAGTGGAGTTGGTGGTGTTATAGGTATGTGTGGTGTAGGTCATTTAGCTGGTCGTGTATGAGATAGTGATGTAGGGGTAACTGGAGGTGGTGTAGGTGATGTAGACGTAACTGGTGTAGGGGGTTGTGGTGTAATTGGTCTGATGTATGTGCTGGTGCTGTAGGTGGTGGAATATTTAGTAGTGGTGTAAGTGCTAATGGTTGTAGGTTATGGTGCTTTATGTGGTAGTGCTGTATGTAGTGGAATGTGTGGTAGTGATGTAAGTGCTAGTGGTTGTAGGTTATGGTGCTGTAGGGGGTATATATGGTGGAGGGGAAGGTGGTAGTGATGTAGGTGTTGATACTGTAGGCGTAGGTGGTGTCGGTAGTTGTGATGTAGGTGATGATGTTGTGGTTGGCGGTGGTTTAGGTGGTGGTGGTGGTGGTGGTGGTGGTGGTGGTCTAGTTCGTGGTGGTGTAGGTGTTTGAGTAGGTAGTGGTCCTCTTAGTGGTGGTGGATTAGGTGATTGTGCTGGTGTAGATGGTGGTGTATGTGGTGGTAGTATAGGAGGTGATGGTTGTGTAGGTAGTGCTGGTGGTGGTGTAGGTGGTGGTGTTGTAAATGTTTTAACTGGTCGTTTAAGGCAGGGATCCCAACCAGGGGCCATGGCACATCTGAAGGGGGCCACAGGAAAATTTTAAGTTTTAGAGGGGCCACAGATCCATGAAGGGGGCCACAGGAATCAACCTATTGAAACCTGAGAAGTACCTAATTTTAATTTATGCAGTTGAATTACATTTTAAAAATATTAATACGTATATTTTCCGTTTTTTTTAATATTTTATTAGCATAATAGGATTTACATTAATTTGTAAACAAATATTTTGCATCTTACAAGCTTAATCTGCGGCGCACTCCATTGTGCGCTTGATCTCTTATGCGTCTGGCACCGTTGTTGGCTTGATGAAAATACTTCAGGTGGAACTTTAAATCCTTACAGTCTGTTTATCAAGTGGTTCGGCGTTATAGTATGTAAGTAGCTTTTATTTGTTTACCCTAATACTGCGAAGTTGTAGTAATTTTACTAGTTTTTAAAATTATAATAGATTCTTACAAGCACAATAGTATAAGACTTTTATAAGTAAATAACTGAGCATTTTTGTTTGAAAGTAAAGTGTGCCATTGCTAAGCCTACACCAAATCATTTTTTTTTTCACTTCGGTTTCACTTAGGACTTATTTACGAGATTAGCATTTAATTTTAGATTCTGATGATTGTACTTATCATTTTGTATCTGCATCAATTTGAGTAATATATATGGATATATAATATATTCCTAAAATTAAAGCAAATCTACCCCCCTGAGGGAGTACATTTCTGCTGTTTTGCATTTAGGTACAGGTACAGAGTACCAAGATGTACAATCAACAACGAAAAATTCGGACATATCCATCCAATTAATAGAAACGCTCATAAAAATAGTTGCATTGTTTTGCGGTTCTTTTGTTGGTGTCAAATATTTACCTTCAAAGGCAAGTATTTAGCACAAAAAGGAAAACAAAATTTTCAATGCAGCTATTTTATGATGTTTCTATTTATTGGGCATGTCGCAAATTTTCGTGGCCGACTGTAATAGGAGTTGGTGTTAGGCACAGACTCGGTGTTCTGCAGAGGGAATCGAGGTTGTTTCTGAGTCTTTTCTCAGAAATATTCTTCCTTTTTCGCCGCTGAGATAAGCGCCTTTCATTCTGTTGCGGTGAGCTTCAACTCTAAAATGTAATATATATATCATTAATATATTAAATTTCATCTGCACAGATTACCCATAGCTACGGCGACGAAGAAAAAATGTCGACAATACTCCAGTGAGTATTTAGCTTATGGTTTTATACATTTACCAGACAATATAACACAGCCATTGTGTATTTTATGTATGGCTACACTCTCTAATGATAGTATACGACCAAGTAAGCCTAAAATACATTTGGAGAATAAGCACAAGGAGAAAAAAGACAAAACATTAGATTACTTTAAAAAGCCTCGGGATGATTTCCAAGCAAGGAGCACTATTAAAGATATATTTAGCAAAACAGCGGCAAAACTAGACAAAGGTATAATTGCATCTTATGAGATTTTCAAGCTAATAGTAAAATCGGGAAAACCTCATACTATTGGCGAAGAAATGATTGTGCCTTCAGTATCTGTGGTTATTTCAACTGTCATGCACAAAATCCCCCCAAAATCACTGAAGCCATTCCGCTAAGCAACAATACAGTATCAAGCCGTATTGACGAAATGGGAAAGGATATAGAGGAAAAACTCGTTAAACATTTAGAAATTGATGAAACGTTATTGCGTGATAACGAAGCCCTTCTCATGGCGTATGTTAGGTTTTTGGATTAAGATCAACTCAGAGAAGAAATGCTTTTTTCCCCGCAGACTTGTGACAGATACTAAAGGTGAAACAATTTTCAAAGAATTAGTGACCTATTTCAAAGAAAATGATATTCCACTTGGAAATATTATGGCTTGTACAACTGATAGCGCCGCTGCTATGATAAGTAGATATAGGGGATTTATTGCACATTTAAAAGAGGCTGTACCTAAAGTTTTTTTGCATACACTGTGTTGTCCACCGTCAACATCTGATTGCAAAAAACCTAGGAGGACGTCTGAAAGATTCACTTGATAGTGTAATCAAGACAGTCAACCTTATCAAGTCAAATCTACTTCAAGAGCGTCTTTTCCGACAACTCTGTGCTATCAAGGAAGAAGGGTTTGAACGCCTACTTTTGCATACAGAGATGCGATGGCTTTTTAAGGGCAATTGTTTGAATCGCTTCATTGCACTTTGGGATAGTGTTGTGTTATTTCTGGATGGTAAGCAGCTCGGAGTAAGAATCATTGCTGCCAAATGTGACATATTCTACCTTACAGATATATTTGAAAAACTAAATATCTTGAACAAACAGCTACAAGGTAAAAATGCAAATATTTTAACTTGCAAAGAGTCTATTTGTGCATTTATGGGGAAAATTAAGCTGTTCAAGACAAATATGGAGCGAAAAGAGTTGATACAGTTTCCAACTTTCCGCACTATTGAGAGTGAGCTGAAAGAAGATGATATTTTAGTATACATTGATCATTTGGAGAAATTGCATAGTGATGTGGAAGTTAGGTTCAGAGATCTTCTACAACTAGACATTCCAGGTTGGGTGGTAGACCCATTTGGAATTAATGCAGCTGATGTTGATATCAGATTACAAGAAAGCCTCATTGAGTTACAGAGTGATCAAACTTCTCTGGCTAGATTTAAGCATGGTGTCAGGAATTTATGGACAAGTCATGAAATTGCTATGAAATACCCTTTGCTTTGGGACTAAGTAAAATTATATTTTATTGCTTTTCCTACTTCTTATCTGGTTGAGTCAGGTTTTAGTTAAGTGATACACCTCCTATCAAAAGCTCCCAGCCGCTTAGAAATATTAAGAAGAGGTGATCTTCGTCTGTCTCTAACAACTATAGACCCTGATATTGAAAAACTTGTGAAACTGCATGAAGCACAAGGGTCGCATTGATTGAATAAAGAGTTGATGATATATTTATTTCATTTTGCTAAATGATTTTATTTTTTGTAAGACTAATTATTTATTTTAAAAGTGTATTACATTTTTGTTAACAACTGTTTAATTTTTGCTGTTTATAGTCCTATATATGTGACAAATATAATTGTACCTGAATACAAATAGCTGTTTTAATATTTTTTATCCTTTAAAGTAGAGTTAAACTGCATATTACCTACTGAAAATAATGATTATGGGCCACAGGAAAAATAAGGTTCCTAAGGGGGCCATAAGCCAAAATCAGTTCGGAACCATTGGTTTAGGGGATAGTGCTGTAAGTGTAGTTAGTTTAGGTTGTAGTTGTGTAGGTGGTGGTGATGTAGGTGATGTAGGCGTAGGTGGTTGTAGTTTAAATGTAGGAGGTGGTGTAGGTAGTGGTGGTGTAGTTGCTGGTGGATTAGGTGGTGGTGCTGGTGGTGGTTTAAGAGGTGATGGTGGTGGTGTACGTGGTAGAGTTATACGTATGGGTGGTGTATATGATCTAGGTGGTCGTGTAGGAGAAAGTGCTGTAGGTGTAGGTGGTTTAGGTTATGTAGGTGGTTGTGTTGTAGGTATGCGTAGTGTAGGTGATTTAAGTGGTCGTGTAGAGGATAGTGCTGTAGGTGTGGGTGGTTTAGGTTGTGCTTGTGTACGTGATGTAGGCGTAGTTGGTTTAGGTGGTGGTGGTGTAGGCCTAGGTGGTGTAGGTGATGGTGGTGTAAGTGGCGGCAGTTTATGTGGTGGTGGTGTAGTTAGTGGTGGATTAGGTGGCGTTGGTTTAGGCGCTGGTGCTGTATGAGTTGATAGCGGTATAGGTGGTGGTGGTATAGGAGGTGGTGGTGGTGGTGTGTTATAGGTATGCGTGGTGTAGGTGATTTAGGTGGTCGTGTCGGAGATAGTGCTGGTGGTGTAGGTGATGTAGGCATAGTTGGTGTATGTGGTTTGTGTTGGTGGTTGTGTAAGTAGTGGTCGTTGAGGTAGTGGTGGTATAGGAGCTGGTGTTGTGTAGGTGGTGTATGTTGTGGAGGCGTAGGTGGTGTAGGTTGTGATATTGTAGGGGGTGTTGGTGTAGGTGGTGGTAGTGTAGGTTGTGGTGGTCTAGGTTGTGGTAGTGTAGGGGGAGGTGGTGTAGGTGGTCTAGATTGTGGTGCTGTAGGTTGTAGTGGTGTAGGTGGTACGGGTGTACGTGATGATTCGAAAGACAATGTAAAATAACATAGAGGGGCTAAATATAGTTAGAACCTTCGAATAGTTACAAAACCGAAACAAAAAAAGCAAAACGGAGACCGAACGACCGACATAGACAGATGTAGAGTCGCACGCGAGTAAAAATTCATAAACTATGAATGGAATAAAGGATTGGCCTCCTCTCTCGTCTCACTACACATTGACGGTACGAGGGGTTTTGGAGGTTGGGGGGAAGAGGGTAGTTGGTATAATTTATTTTAGCCTCTTGCGGGCTCTTAACTATCATAATAGTTGACTATTTTAAGACCTTTAAGCTGCGTCCTCTGATTCGACAAAATAGTTGAGAAGAGAATAAAAGGAGGGAATGGGCTTTAACCTTTACGGGGGCCAGGGAGGGGGGGGGGGGAGTCCTATCAAGCATTTCAACACATTTCGTTTTAATGTCAGACAATCTCCTTAAAATTACTAGCAAATATCGAAATGAGAATGGATGCCAAGCCCATTATATTTTATAACGTGTAACGCCATCTTTCCTCCTTTATTGGGTCTTTTCAGGCGCAGCAATTAAAGTCGCAGATTGAAAAGAGGTGATAAAGACGACCTGAGAGAGTCAGGAGCACCAGGTTCTCTTGGGGCACTTGGGTCGAGAGAACCTGCCGCTCCTCGGGGTTTCAGTCGTATCTGGGGTATCGTAACACCACCCATCCCCTGACCGGTGGATGAGGTAACAGGTGATGGTTTCCTTGAAAGGTGAAGACATATTCACCCTTCGGAAAATGAAAGGTGAAAATGTTTTTAAATTTTCTTTTGTTATTGACAAATGGAAGATGTTTAAAGGACCTAATTTCATTTACCAAAATTAGAATAATATATTTTGTAAATATTTAAAAAGGAAGATATTAATAAATAAATAAATATGATCTCAGTTTAAAGGCTTAAAGGAAAAAAATATACTCTCATTATTACTTTATTTATTTATGTGTGCCAAATTTCACTCCCTATATTCTACGAGTTTATCACATTTATCTATTATTACTTTCTTATATTTTCATTCTTTTTCTTCATTCATTTCTCTCGTTCTTCCGTAAACAACAAAACCAAGATTCGAAGAAGTTCCTAATTCTATTATCAATTCTCTTCTTTTTCTTCTCCTTAACACATTCCTCCCTTATGGGGGTAAGTGTTGTCCTTCTCGAAACCTGAGTTGATGGTCGATAGAATCGATAAAAGGAAAACTTTCCTTCCCAAACCTGACGTTTAAACTCCTCTATTACTCGGTCATATTCTTGATCCTCCTCCCACATCCTTTCTATCGCATCTAATCCTTCCATCTCTATTTAGGAGAATGATAAAAAAATTGAATTGAGAGATGAACAATTTTTCATGAGGTCAGGAGCTCGTGAAAATGATGCGGTCGACCGGAATAAGTTTTATCGACAACCGACCAAACACAACGACGCGATTACTTATATAAACTCGGTATCACAGTTGGGAGACAAAGATCAAAAGTAAAGTACCTCAAATATTGAATAATAAAAGGAAAAGTAAAATGACACGGCCTTTTTGCCTATCTATAACAGAAGTGAGATTTTTCATTGTTTATATCATAAGGGATTTCAGTTCATTCGAAAATGAATAAATTTGAAAGATTTTAAAAAATAAAGGTTTAAGGGAAAAAGGGTTGAAAAGATATTTAGTTTGTCGTGAATTTTGGCTTGTCTAAATATGATATATTGAAGAAAAAGTGAATGTTTGTTCGTGTGGTTACTACGAGACTCCTCCTTAGTAGGTCGCTTGATGGGCGGTTCTCCGGAAACCAGAGTTCCCTAGCCATGGCGTTTTCCCTTAAGAGTGTTTTGAACTCTTGAGCGAAGCTACCACATAAGGAAGAGCCTTGACTTCGATGTTAATCCCCCTGTAATTAAATCCACGACTACTAAGCTAATCTCATTTTGGTCAGTGCCTTTCTTTGGTACAATCACCTCGAAATGACCTCCGAAATATGCTCCATAATGGTCTGTCAGTCTCTCTCTCTCTCGTTAATAATAATTATAATTCTTCTTCTTCTTCTTCTTCTTCTTCATCAGTGTCCATAAATAAAAAAAATAAAAAAATTGACAATGCCCGTGATCAAGTCTGAATGTTCGAGATGTGGGGCTTCTTTTAATAAGGAAATTTACGTTCCTTCTAACATCGAACAAACTAGAATTTGCCGTTTCTGTATTTTAAACGATGCATTGGAGTGTAAGTTTGCTAACGCTATTAGCGAAATTAAATTAGAACTGAATTCCGTCGCGAGGGACGTTATCTCGACCAACCGTAAAGTCGACGAATTAAATTCGAGTCTTAATTCTACCCTTCATGATATGCGTGGGAGGAAAAATAGAAATCGTGACAGCTGGCATACTCGTACGAATCATCAGGCAATTGTTGACCAGCAACAAAGGATTTTAAACTCGTTTGGACCCCAGGATTCACAATATAGACCCCAAGATTCCCAATTTAGGACCGTTAGAAATGGGGCTAGACCATCGAGGGAACAGCATTTCACATTACCATGTTCGAACTCCTTCGCACTGCTAACTCCTATCGAAGGAGAAGAAGAAACGGTACTAATTGGGGATTCTCTAATTAAAAACCAAGATCCGGAATTCACAGCGCGTAACCCGTCAAAATGAAAACGATTTTGCTTTCCTGGTGACCGCATAGATAAAGTAGTAAGTGAAATTGAAAAATTGGACCAAACACGTGACGGGCGTACGATCCTCACGCTGGTAGGGGGAAATGATGTCCACGGGTACGACAGCACCCCAGAGGGAATAGTAAACCGCGCTAAGACTATGATTGATACTGCGAAAGTTAAAGCGGATAACTTAGGAATAATTGGTATTTTACCCCGACTAAAATCCCCGTTGCGTCTGCAGTCCCGAGCTATATATACAAACGAGTGCCTTAAGCGCTTGTGTCGCGATACTGGAGTTAGCTTCTTTAACGTTTGGGATACATTCCAAGACCAACCTTCACTTTATCAAACGGACGGAATCCATTTAAGCGATGTGGGGAACAGTCGGCTGGGTAGGATTTTAGACCAGTCAGTACGTAGCATGTTAAGTAGGAGAGTTGCGGGGCCACGTGATGCCCATGCGTCGGACCGGTCCTCGCTTTAAGGGGAAATGAGTATTGTGGAGCATGGAAACGGAACCGATTCGCGTGTGGTAGAAGAGTCCACTTAAAGCGCAAATTGAAATGTATATATGCAAATGTTCGTAGCTTAAAAAATAAACTTGCCGAATTAAAAGCCGTAATTCTAGAGGGAGACTACGATCTCGTATTCTTAAGTGAGACTTGGATAGATACACATTCGGGGATCAGTGTTTGCGAATTTGATATACCAGGTTATAAAATTCATTATACAAATAGACAAACTGGTAGAGGAGGGGGCGTATTAGTGTATATAAAAGATGACTTAAACGCTATAATGATCGACTCGTCTACGGCAGATATGAGAAGTGAGGCCTTATTAATCCAATTATGTTGTAATGCAAAAAATAAAATTAATTTCGCCGTCATATATCGTCCTCCATCTCAAATAGAAAGAGAAGATGCTGCACTCTTTAATATGCTTTCATCTTGGGTTAGAAAAGGGACCACATTAGTCTGCGGCGATTTTAACTATCCAAACGTTAATTATAGTAACCTAACGTCAGATAAAGCTGGGGAGAGACTACTAAACTTTATTCTGGAGAACTTTCTCGTACAAAAAGTGGAGGAACCAATGCGTGATAATAATATCCTCGATTTAATCATGGCGACTGACGAGTCATTGGTAGAAAATGTTTGTGTAGGAGAGCATTTAGCCTCGAGTGACCATAATGCGATTAGATTCGAAGTAAACACGTGCGTAGAAGTAAAAATGAGCACTCAGCTCATCCTACGTTTTGTTAGCTGTAATTTTGATACTTTTCGCGAAAGGATTAAGGATGTAGACTGGGGAATGCGCTTCGAGAATAGGTCAGTAGGAGAAATGTACACTGAGCTTCGGCGTACATTCCTTAGTGTAAATTTCGACTTATTAAAGTATGTGCGCCGTAAGAACGGGAAGTCGATGAGAGCGCCGTGGGTTAGCCCACTAATATTAAGCTTAATTAAGGATCGAAATAGACAATTTCAAATACATAAGAACAATGAGTCATTTATAAGTCGGCAAAATTACATAGATTCTCGAAGAGAAGTTAAACGGGCGGTTAGAGATGCGAAGCGGAAATATGAAATAAATCTCGCGAAGGATTCGAAGAAGGAACCGAAACGGTTTTACGGCTATGTAAACAGTAGGAAACCCTTAAAAGGTTCAATAGGGCCGATTAAAGACAAAGATGGTCGTTTGACGGAATTTCCGGCGGAAATGCCTAAAATTTTAAATGAACATTTCACAATCGTCTTTACTGTTGAAGATTCGTCCGAATTAGGATCGTTAGTTGAAGAAGTACAAAATAGTGATATTTGCATATCAGATATAACAGTCAATGAAGAGGAAATTCTCAAATATATTAACCTGATGAAAAAGTCGAAATCACCCGGGCCCGATGGCGTTTACCCCACTCATTTAAAGGAACTTAAGAATGAGCTTGCGAAGCCGTTGCGTGCAATTTTCAATCGCTCATTAGAAGATGGCGTAGTCCACTTAGACTTCAAGCGTGCAAACGTTACACCAATATTTAAGAATGGGAATAGATACGAAGCAACGAATTTTCGTCCTATTAGTCTAACTTCGGTAGTTGGAAAGCTTTTAGAATCGGTAATTAGAGATAGAATAGTGAGCCACCTCGAGCTAAATAATCTGATTAAAGATTCCCAACATGGGTTTAGGCGGGCGAGATCGTGCTTGACAAATTTGCTCGAATTCTTCCATAAAATGATTTGCGTTAACGACGAAAGTAAAGCTGTAGATGAAATCTATCTAGACTTTAAAAAGGCGTTTGACACCGTTCCGCACGAGAGATTATTGATGAAAGTTAAAGCAATCGGTGTGAATGGTAAGATATTGAATTGGATTAGAAATTGGCTGAAGGATCGTTCGCAGCGAGTAGTTATAAATGGTGAATGTTCTGATTGGGTCAACGTCAGTAGTGGAGTGCCACAAGGCTCGGTTCTTGGCCCATTATTGTTTCTAATATATATAAACGATTTGGATAATGGCGTATTTAGTACGATTTCTAAATTTGCTGACGACAAGAAGCTGGGCAACCGTGCCTATGTAAGATCGGATGTAGAAAAATTACAAAAGGACCTAAACTTAATTGTCAGATGGGCGGATAAGTGGCAAATTCAGTTTAATTTAAGTAAATGCAAGGTGATGCATTTGGGTTGCCATAATTTGAGGGTAGAGTATACCATGAAAGGCCAGGTCCTCGACGTGGTTAAATTGGAAAAAGACCTGGGAGTTTTAGTCTCGGATGACTTCCAAGTCACGAAAAAAAGCGCAGATGCATGTAAAAAAGCAAATCGTGTGCTGGGTTATATCGCGCGTAATTTCACGTTCCAATCCAAAGATGTAATTTTACCGTTATATAAATCAATTGTGCGTCCACTGCTCGAATACGCGGTTCAATTTTGGGCTCCATACTTCAACAAAGATATCGCGCAATTAGAAAGAGTGCAGCGTAGGGCTACAAAATTAATTCCCGAGCTGAGAAACAGGCCGTCCGAGGAAAGACTCAGGGCATTAGATTTGCCATCTCTCGAAGGCAGAAGATTACGTGGCTAGCTAATAGAAGTATTTAAAATATTGAAAGGATTTTCAAACGTTGATTATAGGAATTTGTTCGAATTGGATCATAGGGAAAACACTCGGCAACACGGATTAAAATTAGTCAACAAGCGATTTAACACTAGTATAGCTCAAAACTATTTTACGTTTAAAATTACTTAAATTTGGAATAGGCTACCCACCCACGTAGTAGATAGTACGTCGGTAAATATGTTTAAAAACCGTCTCGACGCGCACTTAAATAGTATAAATATAACGTAGTCTGAGCACAGTAAATAAAAACGTCTTTTGCAAAAGGAGTTTGGAGCGGAGGAACAACGAGAGTAAAAATGATGACTAAAAATGATGCCAGCGATTTCTCTTGCATGTGTAGTTTAGATATCCATTTTCTTTTCCACCTATCCTATAAATAGTCTTACTATCCTAAAATTAGATTTTCACTACTAGCAGTCGAGGGCTGCGGAAGTTAAGAAGAAAAACTTTCTATCACCCCCCCTAGGTTGAAGTAGTTAATATGCATGACATTGTACACATGTAGATAAGTGTGTACAGTAGATTATTTATTTTTAAAAATAAATAAAAAAATAAATAAAAAATAAATAAATATAAAAATAAATATATAGCATGTTAGAGATACACTCATACATAAGTGTATATCGTAGTTATGGATTTAGTGTAGCGGACTAGCCTCGAGCGGACCTTAGGGTCTTTGCTGGTCCTAGATTCTGTAGTTCTGTACTTCTTCTTTTTCTTCTTCTTCTTTTTTCGCTTAGCAAGAAATCCAACTAAGCGAAAGAAAGTCTGCCTACCGGGGGGCAGAATAAACCCCGTGGTTAGTGAAATTAAAAGACTGAACGAGCCATGTGAAGATCGAGCTATCCTCACACTCGTGGGCGGAAATGACATGCACCGTTTTGACAGCTCGACTACCGAGATTGTTCATCGAGCAAGGGACCTAATTATAGCGGCCAAAGCGAAGGCATTGAATAGAGTTGGGGTAATTGGGATAATTCCAAGATTAAGAGCGACTCTGAGAATGCAGTCAAGGTCAATTTACACTAATGAATGTCTCAAACGTCTATGTCAGGAAATGGGTGTTAAGTTTTATAATTTTTGGAATGATTTTCAGGACAGACCGTCACTTTTTTTTAATGATGGTATACATTTTAATTCTCTGGGTAATTCGAAGCTGGGCAGGGTTGTAAATGAGAGCCACCGCAACCTCTATAGTACGGAAGTTATTTGCCCCCAAGCCATAAATGCGCCGAACGAGATTTCACGCCGCGAGCAGGGAAACGGTTCAGTCATACGAGAGAGGGACGTCGTTATTTAAAAGGGAAATTGAAATGTATTTACGCCAATGTTCGGAGTTTGAGAAACAAACTGCCACAATTTAAAGTCGTGATTCAGGAGGGCGAATACGATATCATATGTATTAGCGATACGTAGTTAGATACAGCTTCTAGAGACCTTATTGCGGAATTTAATATAGAAGGGTACAAAATCCATCATAAGGACCACCGACTAAATGGAAGAGACGGTGGAGTTTTAGCTTACGTAAAAGAGGGAATAAATGCGATATCGATGGCCGCCACGACCGTAAATATGAAGAGCGAGGTTCTGCTAATTAAGCTCGAGTGTGCTAAAAATAATAAAATTAACTTAGCCGTTACCATCGCCCTACCCCCATCTCTAATAGAATCAAAGAACGTACTACTCTTTGAGTGCCTTTTATCCATGGTGAGAAAAGGAAAACCAATACTTTATGGAGATTTCAATTACCCTAACGTTAACTCTACAAACTATACTTCGGATAAAGTTGGGGAGAGATTAATAGATTTCATCCAGGATAATTTTATTGTGCAAAAAGTAGAGGAACCTACGCGTGAATAAAATATACTGGATTTGATTATTTCAACAGAGGAAACTTTGGTAGAAAACGTTTGCGTGGGTGAGCATTTGGCGACGAGTGACCATAATGTAATTAGGTTTGAAATTAATACGAGCGTTGGGGTAAAAGAGAGTTCACAACTAATCCCACGATTTGGGAGTTGTAATTTTGAAACCTTGCGTAACCGGTTTAAAAGGATAGACTGGGGGAGATGTTTTGATAATAAGACAGTAGAAGGAATGTATTCGGAGCTACAGCAAAATGTGCTCACGGTGGATTCCGAGTTAGTTAAGTACGTTCGTCGAAATAATGGAAAGTCAAAGAGAGCACCGTGGGTTAGCCCTTTAATAATTAACTTAATTCTGGAGCGTAATAAAGACTATCAAAGTATTAAAAAAAACGAAACGTCAACAAATCGGGAAAAATACGTAGACGCTCGAAGGCTGGTAAAGCGGGCGGGCCATAAGAGAATCTAAGTTGAAATATGAAAAAGACCTTGCTATAAATTCGAAACACAAACCGAAACGGTTTTACAGTTACGTTAACAGTAGTAGAAAGCCCATAAAGGGTTCAATAGGGCCGATCAGAGGTAAAGATGGTGTTATGACGGACGTCCCAGAACAATTTGCTAAAATATTAAATGAGCACTTCTCGAGCGTTATTACTATTGAAGACGTGACGCAATTAGAAACACTAGGCGAGGACATAAATGTTGAAATACAAAATACCCTATCCAATATAAATATAAATGAAGTGGAGATTCTCTCATATATTAATAAAATGAAAAAGTCGAAGTCACCCGGGCCCGATGGGGTGTACCCAATACATCTTAAAGAACTAAAAAAATGAATTAGCAAGACCGCTCTGCACGATTTTCAATCGATCAATAGAGGAAGGCCTAGTTCCAATAAAGTTCAAGCGTGCTAATGTTACGCCGATATTCAAAACAGGGGATAAAACTGAGCCTACTAATTTCCGTCCCATCAGTCTAACTTCTGTAATTGGAAAACTCTTAGAATCGATAATTAGAGATAGGTTGGTGAGCCATTGTGAAACAAATAATTTAATTAAAGACTCCCAGCATGGATTTAGACGTGGGCGTTCGTGCCTAACCAATTTACTCGAATTCTTTCATAACATGATTTGCATCTATGATGAAACTAAAGCGGCGGATATAATTTACCTTGACTTTAAAAAGGCCTTTGATACAGTCCCGCGCGAAAAGCTATTGATGAAAATTAGAGCAATTGGAGTGAGGGGTAACATACATAATAGATTATAAACTGGCTATCAAATCGTTCACAGCGTGTTGTTGTAAATGGGGCGTGTTCAGACTGGGCCCAGTCACCAGCGGGGTACCACAGGGGTCAGTCCTGGGCCCATTATTATTTATTGTTTACATTAATGACTTGGATAATGGAGTGTTTAGTAGGATCTCTAAATTTGCAGATGACACAAAGCTAGGAAGCCGTGCTCTTGCGAGACCCGATGTAGAGCAAATGCAAAGTGACCTTAATAAAATTGTGGAATGGGCGGATAAATGGCAAATGGGCTCCAACATAGTTAAATGCAAGGTCATGCATTTAGGATGTCAGAACTTAAAAGTAGAATACCATATGTAAGACCAAATTCTCGAATCCGTTAACTTAGAAAAAGACCTAGGGATTTTAATCTCGGAGGACCTTAAAGTATCAAAGCAATGCGCAGAAGCTTGCAAAATAGCAAACCGAATGCTAGGATATATTGCTCGGAATTTTACTTTCAAATCGAAAGATATAATCATGCCACTATACAAATCACTCGTGCGCCCACACCACGAATACGCGGTCCAATTTTGGTGTCCCTCCCTAAATAAGGATATAGCGCAGTTAGAAAGAGTGCAACGTCGGGCTACGAAACTAATTCCTGAAATCCGAAACAAAACGTACGAAGATAGACTACGCTCATTAAACCTACTATGACTTGAAAGTAGACGATTACGTGGACAATTGATAGAATTATTCAAAATCTTAAAAGGATTTACTAATATTAATTACAGACTATTGTTCGAGCTGGACGAAAGGGCCAATACACGCCAAAATGATTTAAAATTAGTGAACAAGCGATTTAACTCTACTATAGCCACAAATTACTTCACGTTTAAAATCACTCAAACGTGGAATGGCCTTCCCAACCGTGTAGTTGAAAGCACGTCAGTTAATATGTTCAAAAACCGACTTGATGAGTACTTCAATAGTGTAAATATAACGTAGTAGGAGCACAGATTAAAACGTCATATATTATAAGGAGTTGAGGATTAAAATGAAATGATGAATAGAAAGATGCCAGCGACGCTTCCATGCATGGAGTGAATGTGAATAACCCTTTTCTTTTTCTGTCTGTCCTATAAGTATATTATTTTCATCACTAGCAGGAGACACCTGCGGGAGAAGAGAGAACTGTCCTATCAACGCGCCCCCCCCCCTGGTTCGAAGAAGCGTGTTAGTGTATTTGATGGATAGCTAAACCTACATGTCAAGGGTACACATGTAGATAAGTGTGTACCGTAGAGTTGAAATAGTTAATATATATATATATATATATATATATATATATATATATATATATATATATATATATATATATATATATATATATAACAAAAAAACAGCATGATATACAAACGTTAGAATGTGTAAGCGGACTGGCCTTGAGCGGACCTTAGGGTCTTTGCTGGTTCTTATTTCTGTAGTTCTGTAGTAGTTCTTCTTCTTCTTCTCTTCTTCTTCTTTCTTTTTTCTCTTTTCCCGTAATTCCTCTGGATTTTAAGACAACAACGGCGCCTCCTCGACCGAGCGCCGCTGCCTCAATTATCTCCCATTATTTCAGATCCATTTTTCATCCCTCTCCAAATTCTTTTTCTGTTCGCCCGGGGGAATTTTCCCAAATTGACTATTATACCTGGCACTTGGAGCAGTGCGACGCCCTTCCCACTCCATTCCTCCCGGTGTTCTTAAAAGGTGTTGAAACTACCTGGGCTTTATTCCTTCCAGACATCTTCCCTCTTTTTTACTTAGCTTCTTTCCGCCTAATTTTCTTGGCCAGTAACTAAATTTGTAGGCTAATCGCATCCCAACCTTGGTACTGTCCCCGGTTTAGAGGGTTGTTTTTAACCCACCTCCACCATTACTCCCAGTGTTGAGGTCCCTTCTCTAAACCACAAAGCTGATCTCAACCCGAACTCGGGCCCCCTTCCTGCAGCTGACATCTGAGTGGGGGGCTGTGTGCATTTCCAACCCCAACGGGGAAAGTTTTCCATCCCGGCCTGAATACCACGGGGAGGCGAATCTTCGGCCATATATCTTGCGCACATTTTTCCTTTCTCCAACTTCACCGCTTTCTCTAATGATCTTAGGTGGGAGATGTTAGGTTCCTGTAGTGGTAGGAGTGTGGTTCAAGGAAGCCTCGCTCCAGCGGTTCTGTAGTCTCTGAGAGGTGTCTCGTATTGACTCGATGCAAGGCTCTTCCCATCCCAAGAACGCCATGCGTAAGAGACCCGTCTCTCGGCTTCAGTGGTTCACTACCATAGCACTCTAAAGATGGTGGTGTTAATTCTTGGTCTTGCCTCTTTTAGTGGCTAATTTCAGTCTAGGGTTTGTGGTAGTCTGCTGGCTAGGATTTTGGTATGTATCTGTATGTGCCTCTTAACCCATTAATGCCGAAAATTATCTGAAGGTAGTTTATAAGTTTTTTTCTTTGGAAATAGTTAATGTAGGTATTAATAACACAATAATATGTTTAACATCGACATTTATTCAGAAATGCAGAAAATACAGCCTGGTAACTTTTGTAACCACTCGGCATTAACGTAACAAAATATTCGATTTTGAAATATAAGTTCCTTATAACTAAATTTGATTACTGTAACCTTTTGTGATAATTAATCAAATGAAAAATAAAACAGTTAACGGCAAATCTAAATTAGTATACGGTTCATTTCTTTGTATGAAATGCCTCCATACATTCTGGGTGGATCGGTAAGTTACACATTTTGCAAATGTATACTGTCCGACGACCACATTCTCGGCACCTGCAGCGTTGTTGTTGCCCTTTTGCTGTCCAGTGCTGTTGTTGATTGAATCTTACTGTGTTTTCAATCGTGTTAGATGGATGCCATCTTGGTCCTGGTTGTTTTCGTCCAACACCGTATGTTTTCAGCAAAGAAATAACTAAATTCCTTGAAAAATCCAGCAGACTTACTGCAGCTTTTATCTTTCGATACCGCATCCATGCATTTACCACCTGCGCATTCAAACTCCAAGCGAATAAAGGCCACCACCACTTTTTAGATCGGATTCGAATACGATACACAGATATTTGCTGATTAAAAATATCAATCCCTCCCATATGTTTATTATACACATTCACAGAATTCGGGACATCAATTTGAACATGTTTTTTCGCAATTCGGTCCCACCTCTTGGCTGTTTGAATCGGATCAGCTCTTAGCTTATTTGACCCTACACTGAGTACTTTGTTATCCTTCCATTTGACAACTGACACACATTCGGTAAATGCCTCTTCCATGTAACCACGTTTTTTTTTCTCAATGAGTTTTCTTTGCGGCAATGGAGCTCCTCCGAGGCGATCTTCTCGAAGTGTTGACGTAGCAGCGATTCCTTTATTAGACAGTTCTTTTAGAAGCGAAATTGAGCCAAAATAATTGTCACAGATGACATGTTGCCCTTTTATCAAATCCGTTTTATTTATCATTTCCATAACTACATTGGGTCCATGCCCAAGCCCATGATCTGGAACTTTCGTGTGAGAGCCACAGTAAGGCTCCACATGAAGAAGAGTGCCATCGGATGTACAACTCGCCCAAAGCTTGAAACCAAACCTAACCGGTTTCCCTCTTATAAACTGCTTGTCGCCGTGTCGCCCGTAATACGGCACCATGATCTCATCAACGCTGATGAACTCTTCTGTTTTATTGATTTTATTTGTTCGATTTAGATGCTCGAAAATAGGCCTCACTTTGTAAAACCGATCCCCATCAATTAACATATTATCAGCGAAATGAAGACACCTCATTATTTGATCGAATGTGTCTCTCCTCATTGAGTTTACTACTAACGTATTCTGCACATCTTCCATTTGGGTCCAATATAACCTTCTATTTGGCAATCTATTATATCCGGAAAGAATAAGAATTCCGAACAAAACTCTTAAATTGTCTGGAGTTAGGCAGTCGTGTTGGAGTGATTTTTGTTGGGCATAAAGTTTGCTTTGGTGACAAATGTACTCCAGCCAATCCTCGGTCCAACATTGCCCAATGAATTCTAATATATTCTGGATGTCTTCCGTTTCACTATTTGATATACAAGGTTCATAATCACTTACCGTATCTATGACTTTTGCTTTATTTTTATGCCAAACATTGGTTACTTTTCGTCGTTTCGGTGCTGGAAGAGCAGAGGAAGTTGAAGGTTGGCTTTCGACGTCTTGTCGTTGCTCCTCAGGTGGCAAAATTACACTTGTAAGAAGAATTCTTCTCGGTAGATGATCAGGGTCACAGGAAACCTCGTCGTCAGAGCAGTCAGAATCACAGTCGGTTTCAGCTGTCGCATCCTCAGTTGGTGGCTCAATTCCAACAAACACGTGCTGGTTATCATTTTCTTCCAACAATGCATCGTGAATTTCATTTAATTTCATCCTAAAAATTGAAAAACTAATTAACATTTTATTTTAAAAATAAAGAACAAGTAAAAATAAAACTTAAAATAGCTAGGCCTCTTTAATTTCTATTACTCCAAATGGCGTAAAAAATGTTTTAACCATTTGAATTTTCCCATTTCAAAACGGCTATCAAGATATATACAAAATATATACGTAGTCGTTCGTATCAAATGTGATATTATAGTAGTTATATAATGTATAGAAAACTATTAATTTTAAAATTTATATAAAGCGCTGTTCAAATGCGCTGAAAAAAGGCTACAATCGTATTCTGTACATTATCCACCATTATATACTACCACAGCCGAGCGGTAACTTTTGTTACCATTGTAAATATATCTCTCTATATAAAGATATCTAGAATGAAGACATACTATATTATATTTTTATGTGACAGAACCATCTTTAAGCTAATAAATCAAGTACACGCGAGTAAAGAAATATAAAACTAAAATAAAGATACTTACGGGTTTTTAATCGTGTGTCGAGCCATCGCGAATGACATCCACCTCCTCTGAACTTTCAAGGACGACTGAATGTGACTCATGCTGTCGAATGCTTATATATCCGCTTCAACCTCGTGCTCAAAGTTGTTTCAAACTTATAAACGCTTTAAAATGATTTTTCTCCAACTTTCTGAAGATATATATACATTTATTCACACTGGTAACAATAGTTACCGTTCGGCATTAATGGGTTAAGAGGCAAAAATTTTCTGTAAGCTTTAACTGTTTCTGGGTCGCTGATTTTGTTGTTTTTGCAAGTACAAATGTAGCGTTTTGAGACTATTAAAAGTGTCTTTTTTCTAATTAAATTGGCAAGTATGTAATCGACCTAATGCAAGAGAATGACAAGTAAGTAATTAACCTTATCAAAGAGAATAGCAACTAAGAAAGAACTGCATTAAAGAGAATGGCAAGTAAGTGATCAACCAAATCTCCATAATCTTTTATATCACAGATCCTTTTGTCCAGTCGCCCTAAATTTTCATTTGGCCAAAATTCCTTAACACACTCGTTCGGCTTCCTGGTTCCAGCGTGTCCCGGACTTGTTCCTAAACCGGTTCCGTTTTTAAATAGCCCTGACCGCAGCCTTAGCGTCTATTATACCCATGCCATGGACCTTCTTCGTGGCGTTAGGTTCAGCACTTGGGGTGCTGATTGGCCTACCGCTTGGTTTGTTCGACGCTTGGATACCAAGCATGGGCGATGACCTTTGCTCTGCGCCGTGTACAGTATGTTATGCGCTTGGATTACACGGGCCAGGCGTCTCCTCAATCATTAACGACTCTCATTACATCCGCGGGACATCTCGACGGTCCCTATGCCACCGAGAAACCCTAATCTTACCCTAAACCCAAAGAGTTTAGGGAAAGGAAACTCCTTCGAGAGCTCGGTGTATCTCTCGTGCCGATGGCGCCTCTATGTAGTTCTTCCCAGGCCACCACCCTGGAGGGTGCCACCTCTAGCTATTTGCGGCCGCAGTTCTTCTCCCAAACTTTCTACAGCACCGTGATTGTTGCCCTCAACTTTTTGGACTACACTCTGTCACGCTTTAACCGTGCATCATTTTATCTTCCTAAAACTCCTCGCTGTTTGATACCCAAATTTAACTATTTAGCTTCAAGCAAATTTATAGACCACTTCATTATATTTCTAAATTATAATTGCATTCCTTGCAAACAAGGTTTCACCTCTTTTATTTGACATATTATAAATGACCTCTATATTAAATGTTCCTCTACAAATTATTAATTTTATAAAGTATATATAAATAAAATGATATTGATTCATTCATTACCATTTGATATTTATGCGTCGTTTTTGTCGCATTGCGTCTTATGAAGAGCCTCTGAACAGATACCATCCATTCTACATTAAACAAATTATCTACTGAGTGAAGAAGGAAATTATGGTTATTTTTAATGGTGAATATTTTGATAAAAGAAATATTTAAGTTTCGACTCAATTAAAAACGGGGGTTTCGAGCCTTCCGTTACCACAAAGCTTTTATGGACCCCGCACAGCAAAGGTTATTGGACGATTTCAATGTTTCATGGTTGGAAAAATATGAAACTTCTTAAATGTTGGAGACTGGTCAAAGATTAAGTAATTAACAATGGAGATTTGCTACCTGTTCCGATCCTTCTTCCTTCAAAATCTCCGGGAAATCCCGTCCTCCCCTCTGGCTACTAATGCTTCAGTATTGCTGGAGAGAAGGCGCTGGCCCAGCACTGAAACAAACTCAGTCTCTCCAGGATACTCTCCTAAGCAGAAACAGGGTGCCACCAGCACGAGGGCTATACCTAGTTTTAGAAGGAGTTTCCTAGCCATAAACCCAAAGGGCTTAGGGTATGACTGGAGTCTCTCGGTGGCATAGGCCCCCCTTGAGATCAACTGCCGATACTATAAGAGCATTTGGCTATAGAGGGATGCGCCAAGCTCGCGGTTTTGGCGAATAATCCACTGTGCACGGCGCTGAGTCAGTAGCATCTCTCCAGCATCAAAAAGTAGGCTCTTAATAGGGACGCCCTTCATTGTATTGAATGTTGGGTGGGATGAATCAGCAATCTCAGAGCGAGCAAGGGTCTTGAGGGCTTGTACGGGATAATGTTCTCCGCAAAGTTCATCGAAGACCTCACTGACATCGAAAATATTAAGTTTTGAGAGAGAAATGTAAGATTTCGTTCTAAGGACCAATAAGCGATGGTACTCCAACGTGAAGAACTGGAACGAGATCCAGGAGCACGAGGAGTACAAGTCAAAAACTTCTGCGAGGTAGTTTTGGGTTTAATTTTTTCAATATAATACTATGTTAATTAGGGGGGGAGCCTAGCGGAGAGCAGGACCCACCTACGTCACCCGATACGCATTCTCAAAGGGAGGGAGGGACCCGTGCACTCCTCAACCAGCACCCTCGTTTTAAAAACGGGTGGCTGTCTTCGAGATTTTCTCTTCAAGGGCGCATAGACAATCGCGCTGGGCAGCCGTGGTCCGGGCACTCACAGCATCCAACTCAGCTAAATTCAGCCACGAAACGACGCACCCAGGTCAGGCAGGACCAATACACCGAGACTGCAATAAATCCAAATTTAAACCTGGAACACTAACTAGCGCCCACACATTCATACACTACAGCCGACCACACAGATACGCTAGGTGGTGTAGGTGATTTAGCTTGTAGTGGAGTAGGTGATGTAACTGTTAATGGTATAGGTGGTGGTGGGGTAGGTGATGGCGGTCTAGGTGGTGGTGTAACTGGTAGTGGTATAAGTGGTGATGGAATAGTTGAGAGCGGTGTAGTTAGTGCCGGTGTAGGCGGTAGTGGGGTATGTTAGGGTGGTGTAGGTGATAGTGAAGTCGATGGTGGTTGAGTAAGTAGTTTACGTGCTGGTGTAGGAAGTGGTCGTATAGGTGTCGTGTGCAGTATGCATATATTGACTAAGTGGTGTAAGTGTTTGGTGGAAGTGAGGTAGGTGGTGTAGTTGGTTGCAATTTAGGTGGTGTATGTAGTGGTGTATGAGGTAGTAATGTAGGTGGTGGTGTAAGTGATGGTGGTGTAGGTGCTGGTGGTAGTTGTCTAGGTGGATGAGGTTGTATAAGTGGTAATATTTCAGGTGGTTTAGGTGATGTAGCTACTAGTGCAATAGATGGTGTAACTGGTAGTGGCGTAGGTGGTTTGGGGGTATGTGATGGTAGTGTAGGTGATGGTGTTGTAGGTGGTTGTGTAGGTGGTGGGATAGGTGAATTGGGTGGTGTCAGTGTAGTTGATAGTGTTGTAGGTGTTGGTGGATTAGGTTGCAGTGGTAAAGCTGGTATTGGTGGAGCTGATGGTCGTGTAGGTGGTGGTGGTGGTCGTGGTGTAGGTGGTGATGTTGGAGGTAGTGTAGACAGTGGAGATATGGCTGTGGTGGAGCTACTGGTGGTGTAGGTAGTGGTGGTTTAGCTGGTGTAATTGATGGTGGTGTAAGTGGCTCTGGATTTGGTGGTGCAGGTGGTGGTGATGTAGCCGATAGTGATGTAGGTTGTGTAACTGGAAGTGGTGTAGGTAGTGTAACTAATTGTGGTTGTGGTGTAGGTGGTGGTGGTGTATGGGGTGGTAACAGGTAGTGGTAGGTGGTGTATGTGGCAAAAATGGTAGTGTAGCTGCTGGTGGTGAAGTTGTTGTTGTTGGTGGTGTACCTGGTAGTGGTGGAGCTGATGGTGGTGGAGCTGATGGTTTTGTATGTTGTGGTGGCTTAGACAGTGGTGGGGAAGCTAGTGTTAATGAAGGTGATGATGGTGTATGTGGTGGCCGTGATGGTGGTGTAGGTGGTGGAGGTAGTAGTGGTGGTGTAGGTGATGTAGGTTATGTAACTGGTAGTGATGTTGGTAGAGAAGTTAGTGATGATGTAGGTGGTGGCGATGTAGGTGATGGTACGGTATATGAGGGTGGTGTAGGTGATGATGTTATAGGCAATGGCAGTGTAGATAGTGGTTTTGTAGGTATTTAAAGGGGACAGGGAGGGTTAAAGAGTGTAGCGGTGGTTGAAGGTAACGGGTTGGGTGCAAGGGTGCCGCGGAGTTTAAAAGTAACGAGTCGGATGCAAGGGGGTAGTAGTATTTAAAGGGAGTGGGGCGGATGCAAGGGTGTCACGTTGGTTGAAGGCAATGGGGCGGGCGCAAGGGGGTCATAGTAATCAAAGGGACCCGGGAGGGTGCAAGGGTGTCGCGGTAGTTGAAGATAACGAGGCAGGTGCAAGGGGGTCGTAGTATTTAATGGGAACGGGGCGGGTGCAAGGGTGTCGCAGTGGTTGAAGATAACGGGACGGGTGAAAGATGTTCGTTGTATTTAAAGAGAACGGGGAGGGTGCAAGGGTGTCGCGGTGGTTCAAGATAACGGGGCGGGTGCCAGATGGTCGTAGTATGTAACGGGAACGGGGAGGGTGCAAGGGTGTAACGGTGGTTGAAGATAACGGGGCGGGTGCCAGATGGTCGTTGTATTTAAAGGAAATGGGTAGGGTGCAAGGGCGTCACGGTGGTTCAAGATAACGGGGCCGGTGCCAGATGGTCGTAGTATTTAAAGTGAACGGGGAGGGTGCAAGGGTGTCGCGGTGGTTGAAGATAACGGGACGGGTGCCAGATGGTCGTAGTATTTAAAGGGAACGGGGCGGATGCAAAGGTGTCGCGGTAGTTGAAGGTAACGGACCAGGTGCAAGGGTGTCCTAGTATGTGACGGGAACGGGGTCGTTGGAATGGTGTCTTACTGGTGCAAGGGCGTCGCCGTGGTTGAAGATAATGGGGCGGGCGCAAGGGGGTCGTTGTATTTAAAAAGAACGGGGCGGGTGCAAAAGTGTCGTAGTTCGTAAAGCGAAGAGGGTGGTTGGAAGCGTGACGGGGTGGTTAAAGGTAATGAGGCGGTTGCAAAGGTCTCGTTTTATGTAAAGAGAATGGGGCGGGTGCAAGGGTTTCGGTGTCTTTAAAGGTAACGGAGAGGATGGAAAGGTGTTGTACTACGTGAAGGGAACGGGGTGGTTGTCAGGGAGACGGAGTGTTTGAAGGGAATGGGGCGGGTGTAAGATGGTCGTAGTAGTTAAGGGAACGGGGAGGGTGTAAGGGCGTTTCGGTGTTTGAAGATAACGGGGTGGGTGCAGTGGTGTAGCGGGGGTTGAAGTTAACGTGGCGGGTGCAAGGGTGTCATTGTGGTTGAAGGTAATGGGGCGAGTGCAAGGGTATCCTAGTATATGAAGGGAACGGGGCGGGTGTAAGGGTGTCATAGTTCGTGAAAGAAACGGGGTGGGTGGAAGGGGGTTGCGGTGGTTGAATGTAACGTGGAGGGTGAAACGGTGTTGTGATGGTTAAAGGTAACGGGCCAGGTGCAAGGGTGTCCTAGTATGTGACGGGAACGGGGTCGTTGGAAGGGTGTCTCTGTATGTAAAGGGAACGGGGCGGGTTTTAGGGTGTCAGGGTGGTTGAAGGCAACGGGGCGGGTGCAAGGGAGTAGTAGTATTTAAAGCGAACGGGGTTGGTGCAAAATTATCGTAGTACGTGAAGCGAACGGGGTGGTTGGAAGCGTGACGGGGTGGTTGAAGGTAACGGGGCGGGTGCAAAGAGGTCGTTTCTATGTAAAAAGAACGGGGCGGGTGCAAGGGTGTCAGTGTGGTTAAAGGTAACAGGGTGGGTGGAAAGGTGTTGTACTACGTGAAGGGAACGGGGTTATTGTCAGGGTGACGGGATCTTTGAAGGGACGGGTGCAAGCGTGTCGAGGTGGTTGAATGTAACGGGTCGGTGCAAGGGTGTCGTTGTATGTGAAGCAAACGGGGCGAGAGCTAGGGTGTCGGGGTGGTTAAAGGTAACGGGGCGGGTACAAGGGTGTCGTGGTGGTTGAAGGTAACGGTGCGGGTGCAAGAGTATTGTTTAATGTGAAGGAAACGGGGCGGATTCAAGGGTTTCGGGATGTTTGAAGTAACAAGGCGGGTGCAAGGGTGTTGAGGTGTGTGAAGGGAACGGGGTCGTTGGAAGGGTGACACGGTGTTTGAAGGTAACGGGGAGGGTGCAAGGGGGTCGTACTACTTAAAGGGAACTGGGCGGGGGCAAAAGTGTCATAGTACGCTTAGGGAACCAGGTGGTTGGAAGGGTAACGTGGTGGTTGAAGGTAACGGAGCGGGTGCAAATGGGCCGTTTTATGTATATTGAACGGGGTGGGCACAAGGGTGTCGGTGTGGTTAAAGGTAACGGGGTGGGTGCAAATGTGTCGTAGTACATGAAGGAACCTAGTTGGTTGTTCGCGTGACGTGGTGGGTGAAGGGAACGGGGCAGGTACAGGCGTGTCGGGGTGATTGAAGATAGCGGGGAGGGTGCAAGAAAGTTGTAGTTTTTGAAGGGAATGGGAAGGGTGCAAGGGTGGCTCGGTGCTTAAAGATATCGGGCCGGGTGCAAGGGTGTCGCGGTGGTTGAAGATAACGGGGGGGGGTCCAAGGGGGTCATAGTATTTAAATGGAATGGGCAGATGAAAGAGGGGCGCTCTGGTTGAAGGTAACGTGGCAGGTGCAAGGGTGTCGCGGTGTTTGAATGTAACGGGGTTGGTGCAAGATGGTCGTAGTCTTTAAAGGGAACGGAGGGGGTGCAAGGGTGTCGTGGTAGTTAAAGGCATAAGGGAGGGTGCAAGGGTGTCGCGGTGGTTGAAGGCAACTGGGCTGGTGCAAGGGGGTCTTAGTATTTAAAGGGAAAGGGGCGGGTGCAAGGGTGTCACGGTAGTTAAAGGTAAAGCGGCGGGTGCAAGAGGGTCGTAATATTTAAAGGGAATTGGGCGGGTGAAACGGTGGCGCTGTGGTTGAAGGTAACGGGGCTGGTGCAAGGGTGTCGCGGTGGTTGAAGGTAACGGGGCTGCTGCCAGGATGGTGCGGTGGTTGAAGGTAATGGGGCTGTCGCAAGGGGGTCATAGTACTTAAAGGGAACGGGGCGGGTGCAAAAGTGTCATAGTACGTTTAGGGAACCAGGTGGTTAGAAGGGTGACGTGGTGGTTGAAGGTAACGGGGCTGGTGCAAATGTGTCGTTTTATGTATATTAAACGGGGCGGGCGCAAGGGTGTCAGTGTGGTTAAAGGTAACGGGGCGGGTGCAAATGTGTCGTAGTACGTGAAGGAAACTGGGTTGTTGTCAGGGTGACGTGGTGGTTAAAGGGAACGGGGCGGATACAGGGGTGTCGCGGTGACTTGAAGATGACGGGGAGGGTGCAAGATAGTTGTAATTTTTGAAGGGAACGGGGAGAGTGCAAGGGTGACTCGATAGTTAAAGATATCGGGCTGGGTGCAAGGGTGTCGCGGTGGTTAAAGATAACGAGGGGGGTGCAAGGGGGGCGTAGTATTTAAATGGAACGAGGGGGATGAAAGGGTGTCGCGCTGGTTGAAGGTAACGCGGCAGGTTGCAAGATGGTCGTAGTATTTAAAGGGAACGGGGACGGGGCAAGGGTGTCGCGGTGGTTGAAGGTAACAGGGCGGGTGCAAGATGGTCGTAGTATTTAAAGGGAACGGGGAGGGTGCAAGTGTGTTGCGGTGGTTGAAGGCATGGGGGAGGGTGCAAGGGTGTCGCGGTGGTTGAAGATAACGGGGCTGGTGCAAGAGGGCGTAGTATTTAAAGGGGAAGGGGCGGGTGCAAGGGTGTCACGGTGGTTGAAGGTAAAGCGGCGAGTGCAAGGGGGTCGTACTTTTCAAAAGGAACTTGGTGGGTGCAACGGTGGTGCTGTGGTTGAAGGTAACGGGGCTGGTGCATGGGTGTCTCTGGGGTTGAAGGTAACGGGGCAGGTGCAAGGGTGTCGCGGTGGTTGAAGATAACGGGGGGGTCCAAGGGGGTCGTAGTATTTAAATGGAATGGGCGGATGAAAGAGGGGCGCTCTGGTATAAGGTAACGCGGCAGGTGCAAGGGTGTCGCGGTGTTTGAATGTAACGGGGTTAGTGCAAGATGATCGTAGTCTTTAAGGGGAACGGAGAGGGTGCAAGGGTGTCGCGGTAGTTAAAGGCATAATGGAGGGTGCAAGGGTGTCGCGGTAGTTGAAGGCAACTGGGCTGGTGCAAGGGGGTCTTAGTATTTAAAGGGAAAGGGGCGGGTGCAAGGGTGTCACGGTAGTTAAAGGTAAAGCGGCGGGTGCAAGAGGGTCGTAATATTTAAAGGGAATTGGGCGGGTGAAACGGTGGCGCTGTGGTTGAAGGTAACGGGGCTGGTGCAAGGGTGTCGCGGTGGGTGAAGGTAACGGGGCTGATGCCAAGATGGCGCGGTGGTTGAAGGTAACGGGGCTGTCGCAAGGGGGTCATAGTACTTAAAGGGAACGGGGCGGGTGCAAAAGTGTCATAGTACGTTTAGGGAACCAGGTGGTTAGAAGGGTGACGTGGTGGTTGAAGGTAACGGGGCTGGTGCAAATGTGTCGTTTTATGTATATTAAACGGGGTGGGTGCAAGGGTGTCAGGTTGGTTAAAGGGAACGGGGCGGGTACAGGGGTGTCGCGGTGACTTGAAGATGACGGGAAGGGTGCAAGATAGTTGTAATTTTTGAAGGGAACGGGGAGAGTGCAAGGGTGACTCGATAGTTAAAGATATCGGGCCGGGTGCAAGGGTGTCGCGGTGGTTGAAGATAACGGGGGGGGGGGGGTGCAAGGGGGGCGTAGTATTTAAATGGAACGAGGGGGATGAAAGGGTGTCGCGCTGGTTGAAGGTAACGCGGCAGGTGCAAGATGGTCGTAGTATATAAAGGGAACAGGGACGGCGCAAGGGTGTCGCGGTGGTTGAAGGTAACAGGGCGGGTGCAAGATGGTCGTAGTATTTAAAGGGAACGGGGAGGGTGCAAGTGTCTCGCGGTGGTTGAAGGCATGGGGGAGGGTGCAAGGGTGTCGCGGTGGTTGAAGATAACGGAGCTGGTGCAAGGGGGTCGTAGTATTTAAAGGGAAAGGGGCGGGTGCAAGGGTGTCACGGTGGTTGAAGGTAAAGCGGCGGGTGCAAGGGGGTCGTACTATTTAAAAGGAACTTGGCGGGTGCATCGGTGGTGCTGTGGTTGAAGGTAACGGGGCTGGTGCAAGGGTGTCTCGGTGGTTAAAGGAAACGGGGCGGGTGCAAGGGAGAAGTAGTATTTATAGGGAAAGGGACGGATGCAAGGGTGTTGTGGTGGTTCAAGATAACGGGGCAAGTGCCAGATGGTCGTAGTATTTAAAAGGAACGGGGTGTGTGCAAGGGTGTCGCGGTGGTTAAAGATAACGGGGCGGGTGCCAGATGGTCGTAGTATTTAAAAGGAATGGGGCTGATTGAATGTAACGTGGAGGTTGGAAGGGTCTTGTGGTGGTTAAAGGTAACGGGCCAGGTGCAATGATGTCCTAGTATGTGAAAGGAACGGGGTCGTTAGAAGGGTGTCTGAGTATATAAAGGCAACGGGGCTTGGGTGCAAGGGTGTCGGGGTGGTTGAAGGTAACGTGGCTGGTACACTAGTGTCGTGGTGGTTGAAAGTAACGGGGCGGATGCAAGGATATCGTTTTATGTGAAGGGAATGGGGCAGGTGCAAGGGTGTCAGGGTGGTTGAAGGTAACTGGGCGGGTGCAACTGTGTCATTGTTTGTGACGGGAACGGGGCGGGTGCAGGAGTGCCGTTGTATGTGAAGGGAACGTGGCTGGTGCAAGGGTGTTGCGGTGGGTGAAGGTAACGAGAAGGGTGCAAGGTGATCGTTGTATGGGAAGGGAATAGGGCGGGTGTAGGGGTTTTGGGGTGGTTGAAGGTAACGGGGTGGGTGCAAGGGTTTTTGGGTGGTTGAAGGTAACGGGGTGGGTGCAAGGGTGTCGGGGTGGTTGAAGGTAACGGGTTGGGTGCAAGGGTGTCCTTGTATGTGAAGGGAACGGAGCGGGTGCAAGGGTGTTGGGGTGGGTGAAGTTAACCGGGCTCTGCAAAGGTGTCATAATACGTGAAGGGAACGGAGTGGTTAGAAGGGTGACAGGGTAGTTGAAGGTAACGGGGTGGGTGCAAAGGTGTCGTAGTACGAGAAGGGAACGCCATGGTTGGAAGGGTAACAGGGTGGTTGAAGGTGAGGGGCGGATGCAATGGTGTCGTTGTATATAACGGGGACGGGGAAGGTGCAAGGGTGTTGTGATGGTTGAAGGCAATGGGGCGGGTGCAAGGGTGTCGAGGTGGTTGAAGGTAACGGGGCAGGTGCAAGGGTGTCGCGGTGGTTAAAGGTAACGGGGCAGGTGCAAGGGTGTCGCGGTGGTTAAAGGTAACGGGGAAGGTGCAAGGGTGTCGCGGTGGTTGAAGGTAACGGGGCGGGTGCAAGGGTTGCGGTTGTTTGAAGGTAACGGTGCGGAGGCGAGGGTGTGTTAGTATATGAAGGGAACGGGGTGGATGTAAGGGTTTCGTAGTACGTGAAAGGAATGGGAAGGGTGGAAGGGTGTTGGTGTGGTTGAATGTAACTTGGAGGGTGGAATGGTGTTGTGGTGGTTAAAGGTAACGGGCCAGGTGCCATGGTGTCCAGGTATGTAAAGGAAAGGGGGTCGTTGGAAGGGTGTCTTAGTATGTAAAAGGAACGGGGCGGGTGCAAGCGTGTCGGTGTGGTTTAATGTAACGGGGTGGGTGCAAGGGTGTCCGGGTGAGTGAGAGTAACGGGGCGGGTGCAAGGTTATCAGGGTGGTTAAAGGTAACGGGGGGTGCAAGGGTGTCGTTGTATGTGAAGATAACGGGGCGGGTGCAAGGGTGTCGGGGTGGGTGAAGTTATCGTGGCAGGTTCAAGTGTGTCGTTGTATGTGAAGCGAGCGCGCCGGGTGCAAGGGTGCAAGGGTGTCGGGATGGTTGAAGGTAACGGGGCGGGTGCACGGGTGTCGGGGTGGTTGAAGGTAACGGGGCGGGTGCAAGGGCGTCATGATGGTTGAAGGTAATGGGGTGGGTGCAAGGGTGTCGGGATGGTTGAAGGTAACGGGGTGGGTGCAAGGGTGTTATGGTGGTTGAAGGTAACGGGGCGGGTGCAAGGGTGTCGGGATGGTTGAAGGTAACGGGGCAGGTGCAAGGGTGTCGGGGTGGTTGAAGGTATCGGGGTGGGTGCAAGGGTGTCCGGGTGAGTGAGGGTAACGGGGCGGGTGCAAGGTTATCAGGGTGGTTAAAGGTAACGGGGGGGTGCAAGGGTGTCGTTGTATGTGAAGATAACGGGGCGGGTGCAAGGGTGTCGGGGTGGGTGAAGTTATCGTGGCAGGTTCAAGTGTGTCGTTGTATGTGAAGCGAGCGCGCCGGGTGCAAGGGTGCAAGGGTGTCGGGATGGTTGAAGGTAACGGGGCGGGTGCACGGGTGTCGGGGTGGTTGAAGGTAACGGGGCGGGTTCAAGGGCGTCATGATGGTTGAAGGTAATGGGGTGGGTGCAAGGGTGTCCGGATGGTTGAAGGTAACGGGGTGGGTGCAAGGGTGTTAGGGTGGTTGAAGGTAACGGGGCGGGTGCAAGGGTGTCGGGATGGTTGAAGGTAACGGGGCAGGTGCAAGGGTGTCGGGGTGGTTGAAGGTATCGGGGTGAGTGCAAGGGTGTGGGGATGGTTGAAGGTAACGGGGCGGGTGCAAGGGTGTCGGGGTGGTTAAAGGTAACGGGGCGGGTGCAAGGGTTTCATGGGGGGGAAGGTAACGGGGCGGGTGCCAGGGTGTCGGGGTTGTTGAAGGTAACGGGGTGGGTGCAAGGGTTTCGTTTATGTGAAGGGAACGGGGCATGTGCCTGGGTGTGGGGGTGGGTGAAGGTAACGGGTCGGGTGCAAGGGTGTCGGGGTGGTTGAAGGTAACGGGGCG
The DNA here is from genome assembly GCA_963969495.1 of Ceratothoa steindachneri. NCBI lineage: Eukaryota > Metazoa > Arthropoda > Malacostraca > Isopoda > Cymothoidae > Ceratothoa > Ceratothoa steindachneri. The sequence goes on along the minus strand of OZ018331.1, from coordinate 24,457,709 downwards.
GGTGCAAGGGTTTCATGGGGGGGAAGGTAACGGGGTGGGTGCCAGGGTGTCGGGGTTGTTGAAGGTAACGGGGTGGGTGCAAGGGTTTCGTTTATGTGAAGGGAACGGGGCATGTGCCTGGGTGTGGGGGTGGGTGAAGGTAACGGGTCGGGTGCAAGGGTGTCGGGGTGGTTGAAGGTAACGGGGCGGGTGCAAGGGTTTCATGGGGGGGGGGAAGGTAACGGGGCGGGTGCCAGGGTGTCGGGGTTGTTGAAGGAAACGGGGTGGGTGCAAGGGTTTCGTTTATGTGAAGGGAACGGGGCATGTGCCTGGGTGTGGGGGTGGGTGAAGGTAACGGGTCGGGTGCAAGGGTTTCGGGGTGGTTGAAGGTAACGGGGCGGGTGCAAGGGTGTCGGGATGGTTGAAGGTAACGGGGCGGGTGCAAGGGTGTTGGGGTGGTTGAAGGTAACGGGGCGGGTGCAAGGGTGTCTTATGGGTTGAAGTCAACGTGGCGGGTGCAAGGGTGTCGTAGTATTTAAAGGGAACGGGGCGGGTGCAAATGTGTTGTAGTACGTGAAGCGAACGGGGTGGTTGGAAGCGTGACCGGGTGGTTGAAGGTAACGGGGTGGGTGTAAAGGTGTCGTAGTACCTGAATGGAACGGGGCGGTTGAAGTGAACCTGTCGGGTGCAAGGGTGTCATGGTGGTTGGAGGTAACGGGGCGAGTGCAAGGGGGCTTCGATGTATTTCAAGGAAACCTGGCAGGTGCAAGGGTGTCGCGCTGGTTGAAGGTAACGGAGTGGGTGCAAGGGTGTCTTTGTATGTGAAGGAAACAAGGTGGGTGCAAGGGTGTCGTGGTGGTTGAAGTTAACGGGGCTCGTGCAAGAGTGTCCTAGTATTTGAAGGGAATGGGGTGGTTCGAATGGTGTCTTACTATGTGAAGGGAACTGGGCGGGTGCTATGGTGTCGTAGTATGTGAAGGGAAAATTCCCCTTCAGTTCGTCGACCTGTGGCTCCAGTCGCTATGGCGCAAACTAGGAAGTAATTTATTGAACCGCGCTTCCCCGGAGTTACGATGTAAGTTCTTAAATGGGTCGTAAAGCACATGGTAGATTATCCTCAAGGAACAGTATCATTAGTATTGCTCATTTAAATTACGAGCCCATATCTCCTGCGTTTGAGACCACGCGGACAGTTAGGTCGTTTATTCGCGACAGTATTTCCGCGGAGAATAGGATATAGCCAGGAGGCCACCTCCCAGGTCTAGTACTCGGGAAGTGATCGATGTCAACCTGGAATAATTTAGGTCTATTTCTATAGACCCGACATCTCTTGTACGCCCATCCCACTCTACGATGTGCGGGAAATTCCGATTTCCTCCATCTTCAGGCATATTTCGAGTTAATGGCCGCTATCATGAGCCTCCCCCCCCGTTTGACTCGGATGACCTATGATGTGACCTTGTGGCTTTTTCATCTGTTATATTATATTGTGGGGGGCTTTTATTTTGTCCTCCCCTGGTGATGGTGCTTTTTGTGGGTGGGTTTTGACAGATGCGGATTACCTTTGATAGGCCCCCGTGGCTTTTGTTATCCGTGAAATTACGTTTATGTTATGTTATGAGTCAAAGATAGGACTTCCTAATGGGGCTTCCATATATCGGGGGTATAGAAAGTAAATACGCTAAAACCAACGATGAAAATCGGAACGATAACGGCTATGGCAAAAAAACAAAACAACAACCATGGAAATAACCACAACGACGGCAATTAGAGGTTGCAAATTACCGACAATATTTTTATCGAAAAATTCTCGAGAAACTTTTGATTACCGGTAAATTCCCGATAAATTCCCAGTTAAATTAACTGCATTATAAATAAAAAATCGCATGTATATATAGAACTTTTTAATGAGATCCTTTGCAAGTATGAGTTTTTATAACCAATAAAAGTCTTTTATCTTTATTTATAACGTATAGCATAAGACAGTAATATTCTCCTCTTGAGGGAACCCCACGTGGAATCTCTTGAGCAGACGGAACTTCCACGCGCTGCAGAAGGCTCAGTTAGGCCTAAATTGGTAAGCCTAACCTCCCCCATCCCTTCCACAAGCGGTATCCTCGAACCGCGTCCCCCACGATTCACCTTACGCGGACAAGAATAGCCTCTGCAACAAGATTCGAGGCCATTCGAGAGTACAGCTGTTTCCCACTAACCCCCCTCGGGGAGAGGCTCGAACATAAATAGAGTTCGACTCCCATGAGGAGACACAGAGTTGAGAAGTCTCGCCCATAACCCAGAAGATTTCCCCATGGTTCCAAGTCAAGTGCTAGCAACAAAGCAAAGTAACAACTGGACTATTTTGTGTATTTGGAATTAGCCCCAGCCAGGAGGTAATTCCACTGAACGATCGCCCCGAGTGATTTTCTTGACATCTTTCATCAACTCCTGTCGAAGCCCTCCTCATTTTGGGTAGCCGAAATACTCTCCCCTGGACCGGAAGTTACCCCCCACCCCCGCCCCCCACTCTTGCTTTTGGAGAACCGTCATCACGCCAACCTCCCGCTTTGAAGTCCGAGCGGCCTCACTTCAAGTGCAGAAGACATCCATAAGCCAACCCCTTTTCCCCTTTTAGTAACCCGATGGAGTTAATATCCCCCCTCCCCCCATTTGAATAGTCTCCTCCGGGAATATCTTAAGTTCTAACTTCATAGACTGATTTATAACTACAATTCCCCCTTTAATTTACTGATGTAATTTTGCCGGTTAATTCTCTGAGGTAATTTTACCCATCAATTCTCTCATTATTTTTGTGTAAATAAAATTATATTTTTTTATAAGCCTCTTTAAATAACTTTGAGCTCTGCCATTGTCCATAATTTACCTGACCTTGCTGCACTCTCTCGCTACTCAGCCCGTCTAAACGAGTGGAGTTCTGTGCTTCGTCGGTTCGCTTTCAAGTTATTGGTCCCTCCCTGATAGATATAATATGGTATTGACGTAATGTAATGTCATACCACGACACTCCTCATTAAAAAAAAATTATATTCAAAAAACATAAGACATTATTTACTTACTTTTTCTTTCTTATTAAAAAAACATAGAAAGCATAACTTTTCAAAAACAGAAGACGTTAATTTTATCCTTATCTAAAAGCAAAATTTCAAAAACTTAGGATAAAAATTTAAATGATATCTTTTGAAATTATGAAGCGATACTTAGTGTTGCTAATTTAAGAAGTAACATTTGAAGGAACATAAGCCATTAATAGTGGCAGGAGAGAAACTGGATCGAATCTGTGTTATGAAAAATCATGCTGATGAAAATGCTCGTTCAGCTTCGAAGCTTTTAGGCTTCATGGTCTTCAATGCATCGGATAATCGATCTAAACATGGTCCTAATTCGTCTTTTAAACTAAAACTTTTTCTATCACAATTAATTTCGTTCGTAAATAAGAAAGAAAATTGTTTATTGAACATAAAACTTCAATAATCGTAAAGTTACATTAAATTACCGATAAAAATGTATCGGCAAATACGCGGTAATTAAATTTAATTTATCAATAAATTACCGGTAATTTTTTATCGGTTGCTTCCCGTAGACGGCATACAAGATAAAGTGATCCCGATGGTCGATCCTCTTCAGCCAAGGTTCACCAAATGGTTTGGCGAATTTAAAATTACCAAGCCCAGCGACTATACCAATACGCCAGCGGTAAATAATATCGCTAAAAGCAGCGTCCAGGGAAACGAAATTAAGATTTTCCTACCCAGGAGCAATGCCACTTCCAATGGACAGCTCCGCGAATGGTAGAGGCAGTCGAACTACTTACCAAGGAAGATATACTAGAAGAAACGAGTCGAGTCACCCGTGCACACGGTCTTTTCGGGGTCCCAAAGCCAGATGGGTCCATGATGTCTTCTCTTAATCCCAACTTCACCTCGGCTAGCTTCAAGCTACCGAAGATCCGCAAGGTCCTCCAGAATGAGACACCAGAGGACATGGCAATAAAGATCGACTTGAAGAATGGTTTCTACTATTTGCCCTTGCATCTGAAGGAGAGGCACCAAACAGTTTGGGGATAAGATCGCGAACAAGTGCTGGCCATTAGAAAGACTGCTTATGATCTTTGGCGGGAGAAGGAAGGGCTTCTTGATTCAGACCAGTTTGGAAAGCATCAATGACTACTGGGCCAGTTCTAACAATATACATGTTTCTACTTACCTAGACGATGTGCTTCTGGTGAGCGATTTGAATAGCCTGCTCGGCAGCTCTCTACAACTGAACAGCGCTCTAGCCATCTTCACACCAACCTCTAGTATCCAATACCTCGGCGTCCGCCCCCGTAAGAGGCATAGCGATTTGCCAGCCTGGCCACCGTGCTGACAGGATTCAGCACCCCGTCCGACCCCAGCTTAGCCTCTTCTCCTTCCTTCAAAACACTTGTGTTTCCCCCCGGTTTCCTTGTGATTCATACAACCTCCCCCACAACTTTCTCTGGTCAACATCTAATTTCACAGGGTAGATGCTGACCTTCTTCTCAGCCAACCGTCCAGGATCGGGGCTGAGGGGAAAGGGGACAATGTTCCCTATCGCCTAAACTCAGGTTCGGGATGGTGTTTTTTTAACAACCTGTTTCATCCCTACCCTTACCTTCCTCACATCCCTTTTCCTTCTCTCTTCACACACTATCAAATTTACGCCGTGCCTAAGGTGGAGCCGCCATGCTGAAGGGCTACCAGGTCACCAGGCGGAAAGGGTGGCCTTAAATGGCAGCACCTGGCTCTGCCAGGCCCGTACGCACCCCTTGCAGAGTGGGATACTGCGAGGGGTGATGATATATTGCATCCCGTAAGAAAAAGAGGGTCACCATGCCCAAGGATGCAAAACTCAAAAACCTTCCCTCAATCTCACCTTGTTCATCGACGGAGCCGCCCTCGGGCAGCTCCACAGAAAAAAACGGAGGTACATCCCTTGTGGTTGCGCAGGGGACCGTCCAAATTTCTATAACCGGAAGGGAGGATTACTCCGGGGGGGAGCGACTGGAGGACCCCACTGAGATAAACATGGTCCTTGAGGAAACCCAGCCTTAGATGGTAGGACCTTCCATGGGAGCGAATCCAGGCTCAACGCCAAGCACCGAACCCAAATCCGCCCCTATGCAAGGTCCTCCTCAAAAGGCCAGAGTTTCTAAGGCAGTAGAAGGAGGAGATGGATCTCCTCCAACCTGTGACCCTGCGACTACCAGGACCTTCTTCATCTCGAAGAAGGACCTGGCTGAGGCCGGTCCATCTGTCCTGGGGGCTCCTGCAGGCGGAGGGGAGAAGCAGGTTCATTCCACGGCCTCCTCTTTTAAAAAGAAAAAAAAATACGAAAAGGAGTAAGAAGAATCGGGGCTCCTCTCCATCCGCGGGGGTGCGGGGACGGATAGGTCTGCTGCCACTTCGGTAAGCGACCAAGCCAAGATCGGCACATCCAGCCCCTCTGCCCCCAACCTAGATGCAGAGCCCCTGACTATGACTAAGCCTAAAAGTGCGCAAAGCGGAGCCTGATAACATCGGGGCCCCTCATTCCGAGGTTACCTGGAGTTTTAGAGCCGCTGGCTTCAAACGCTTCCTCGTTATTCGCTCCACTGATGGTAGCATGTTGGCCAAGGACAACATGATCCATCAGAGGAGAGCATTAGCTAGTGTAATTGGTAGAGAGCCAAAGGTGACCCATTTCTCGGACAGGAGTCCTCTGGCGGATGCGGCGGATCCCTCCAGGGCGGCCAAGATAAGTGGTCTTCGGACACTTGATGGTACCCCAGTGAGTGTGAAACCGCACTCTACCATGAACTCGGTGAAAGGATAGTTTATGCCAGGGAACTCGTTGACTACTACATAGAGGACATCACCTAAGAGCTGGCCGACCATGGGGTGGTAAATGTCGAACGCGTGATGAGAAAACAGGGAGGGGCCTCGAGACCCACCACTACACTCTTCGTCACGTTCGACTGTGACAAGCTCCCTGAGTCGATGCATTCCGGTTGGTATGGCTACCACGTGAAGGCATTCGTGCCACTGCCGCGAATGTGTTATTACTTTCGCCGCTTCGGCCATACGAATCGCTCATGTAGACGTGCAAAGTCGAGGCCACCCGAAGTATATGTAAATTTTCCCAAGGCCGCACACGATAAGTCCAAATCGTGTGTGACCAAGTGTGTCAATTGAGGACAGCCGCATCTCGCTTCTTCACGCAATCTGCTGCATATCAACTTGTGAAACAAATCCTGGCCGTTCTAGCCCAGGATCGACTCTCATTCCGCTAGGCTAAGGACTTGGTCCTGGCGCACCCGGCTCTGCCTGGGAAGTCTTATGCCTCAATGGTAAGAAAGAAACCCTCTGCTCCTGGCCCATCCAGGCAACGAGCACAGTTGTTTCCGTGCCCATTCGAAGCCCTTCTGCGGGTTCTACTCAACCCGGGCGCTCCCCTGTTAAAGCTGGTGGCACAAAGGGTTCAGACCCAGCCCCAGATAAAACCACGGCTTCCCTCCCCCCCCTCTCCCAGCTTGACCGTTTCCCGTAAGGCGAAACGGCCATGAGTCTCCACCGAGTCGTTAGACTCACAGGAGGCAACACCTCTGAAGTTGGTCGCAAGGCCATCTTCAGGGGTTCCTAAAGCTGCCCCCCGAAAGGAGGACAGTATAAAAGTAACTTCGGCTCCTTTGCCCACGCCTAGTGGTAGGCAAAAGTATTCGGAGACAGTGGATCATCGAAAAGAGGCCCCCTCCCCCGCCTACGAAGCCGCAACGCCCGCCTAATGTTTCTAGGCGGAGGGAGGAAAAGAATCGCATCGTGAGCCCAACCTCCCCCAATAAATCCTCGAAGGCCAGAGCGCCTTTAGCGAATTGTCCGGCCAACAGAGACCAGGGTTCTGTCTCTGGGAAGCGTACGGCCATTCCCGTGAGGGTCTTTTGTTCGAAGAGGGCCCCCGTGAACACCGGGCCAACTGGGAGGAGCTGCGGATGTTCGTCTCGTCCCGTTCGCCTTAGCTATTTTTCTGCAGGAGACCATGCTAAGCGCGTGCCCCTTACCCGCCCTCCCGGGGTATAAGGGTCTCGCGACCCCACCACCGCGGGATGGTCGGGCTGGGGGATGCGCGGTTTACACCCGGCATGATGTCTCCGTTCTTCCTTTCTCTTTAGATACCTCCTTTCAGGCAGTGGCTGTGCAGCTGCACCTGGATATGAGCTATACTATCATTTCTGTATACATTCCACCGTCAGCTGACTTCGACGCGGGGACCTCCGCCGCGTCGTGGCAAGGTTCCGGAGGCCCTTTCTCTTGCTTGGAGATCAGAACGGCAGACATCCTCTCTGGGGGGATTACTCCATAAATCCCAGGGGACAGGTCCTTGCCGATCTGATCGAAGAGCTTGAGATAGGTGTCCTAAATGTGTATGAGTTTGCGCATCACTGCTCGAGAACAGCTTCATTTTGTTGCCTTGATCTATCTTTGTGCTATTCGGATACACAGCTTGATTTTGATTGGGGGGTGGTCGATGACCTCAATGGTAGTGATTACTTTTCCATTCAAATATCATTTTCAGGGCAACTCCCGCCTGAGAGCCCACCTCGGTGGTGCTTGGCGCGGGCGCGGTGGCCTGCATTTCAGGAAATGACTGAATTCTCTATCTCAGTCGAGAAGTTTAGGTTGGTAGATGAAGCCATTGAGTTCTTCTCCGGCCACCTAATCGCCGCGGGGCTGACTACTATTCCCAGAACGTCTGGCTGTTTTGCACGACGACCACTTTCCTGGTGGTCGGCCGAGTGTGACACGGCCCACAAACAGAAGCGTTATGCCTACCTGCGCTATAAGCGCCGCCCAAACGATTTCACTGTCGCTGAATTTCGTTGGGCTAGGGCTAGGTTCCGGTATATTTAGAAGCACGCCCGCCGCTCTTTTGGCTAGCACACATGTCTTCACTTAACGGAAAGACCCCTCTAGCAGAGGTGTGGAAGCGAATCAAACGGATTCGGGGTAAGTTCTCGCAGGATCATCCTCCCGTTCTTCAGGATATGGGACGGCAATCTCAGACCCCACGTCGGTGGCAGAATCCTTCGCGACTGCTTTATCCGCATTCTCTAGTCGGGATGCTGCTCCACCAGCATTCAATGCACGTCATGACCTCGCGGAAGGCCTCCTCTGGACTTTACCTCCAGAGGTGGAGAACCCTTCAACGACTGGTTTACTGTGAGTGAGTTGCGTCTTGCTCTTGCTTCGTACGCGGACACCGCCCATGGTCCGGATGATGTCTCGTACTCCATGATTCGACACATGATTCGACATAGATTTGTTTAACATGATCTGAGTAGAGGTAACCCTCCCAGATTCCTGCCGAATCGCTACTGTGCTCGCCTTTCGCAAACTGGGGAGATATCACTCTATTCCGGCCGGTTTCCCCCCAATCTCTCTAACATCTTACGTGTGCAAGATAATGGAGAAATTGTAAATGATAGATTAACCTTTTTGTCTAGATAGCAGTAGCTTCTGTCTTCTGCACAGTGCGGCTTCCGCAAGTTCCACTCGACGTCGTATTATCTGCTCCGTATGGAAAATGCCGTCTGCAAGACCTTCTTTCGTAGAGAGCACTATGCCACAGTGTTTTTCGATCTGGAAAAAAAGGCTTATGATACCGCATGGCTATACGGTATCATGGAGAATACCCACACGATGGGGGCCAGGGAACGTCTCCCAATCTTTATATCGGAATTTTTGCGGGATCGTCGATTCCACATACGGGTGGAGGTTGCTCTCCCCAGCCCAATGGAGCAGGAAGAGGGTGTCCTGCAGGGCAGTGTCCTCAGTGTCACACTCTTTGCCCTGAGCATCAACGGCATCACCTCTCTGCTGCCTGAAGATGTTCTCGCTACGCTCTACATGACGACCTTTCGATCTCTTTTGGCGCGGCCCAGATGCCAATTCTGGAGCGTCGACTCCAACAGTCATTGAACCGTGTCTCTCGCTATGCGGAAGCGCCTAGGTTTCGGTTTTCCTTGGCTAAGACTAAGGTGGTGCACTCTTGCCGCCATCCACGGCTCTATCCAGACCAGGACTTGTTTCTTAATGGGATACGCCTGGATGTGGTAGAATCGCACCGTTTCCTTGGTCTTGTATTTGACCGACGCCTCACCTGGGAGGCTCATATTCGCAGCCCTAGGGTCTCTTGTACCTGCACCATGGATTTTCTCCGTTCCGTGACGTTAAGCGCTTGGGGTGCTAATAGGGCTACTGCCTTACTTTTTTATCGAACCTTTGTTCCTTCGAAGCTCGACTACGGATGCAAGTTTTATGCAACGGCAGCCGAGCGTTTATTGCGGAAGGTGGACTCGATCCACCACACTGGCCTTTGCCTTGCGACTGGTGCCTTCCGCACCTTCACTCTTTGAGAGCTTACTAGTCGATGCTGGGGAGATGCTACTCCCTCTATGCCGTGTACAGTGCATCATTCGCCTGTATGCGAGAGCCCGGCGCCTCGCTCAGTCGCAAACAGCTCTCACTGCATTCGCAGCTGATTTCGACGGTGTCTATACCTTCGAGAGACTAAGCCCTTTATGTTCAGGGCGAGGAAACTACTTCGAGAGGAAGATATAGCTCTCGGGCCGGTGGCGCCCTTGGTTCTGCCTAGGACGCCACCCTGAAGGGTACTACATTTGGCTATTTATCGCCACGCCTCTGCTCCTAAAGTTCGTAGAGCGCTGAGAGTATTGCGTTTCACCTTTTTGGAGCACAGCTTTTGTCACGCTGGAACCAGGCAAGTGTATACGGATGGCTCCAACTCTAAAGAGTGGGTCGGCTTCCACTCCGCATCCCCTCTGTTTGAAGTCAGCGGGGCTCTGCCAGGCGCTGCGTCTGTCTTCACTTCCGAGCTGGTGGCAATACATCACATAGTACGAGAGATTACGCGATGTGCCCAGCTTAGAGACTGGATTGCAGTCTATAGCGACTCACAAAGCGCCCTGAGTGCTCTCGGGGCATTGGAACCTCTGTATCCCCTGGTTCGCGATATACGTGACACCACGGTTTTGTTGAGCCGGGAGGATGGCAAGATTATCTTTTGCTGGGTCCCTGGACATGTAGGAATTGCGGGGAATGAGCGCGCTGATGAAGGCGCCAAAGAGTCCGCGAGGACTCGGCGACCGGACCACCGTTTCGCTCTTCCTCACACCGACTACATAGCAGGAATACAGTTAGCTCTTCACGCTGCTTGGCAGAGAAGATGAGAGACGGTCGAAAGGAACTTAAAGTAGCGTGCCATTGCGCCGCGACTGTTCCCATGGACCTATCCCCCAATGCCGCGAAGGCTTGAGGTTGCTTTCTGTCGTCTCCGAATTTGGCACACTTGCGGGGTGCACTACTGTGAAGACTGTGTTGTTCCCGAGACTGTTCGGCACATTATTGTTAAATGTTCCAGTCTGGGCGATCTTCGCGCACGTTACCTGTCCCGGTACCGGGAGGGGCGGGATCGCTAACGCCTGTCACTTGTACTGATGGATTTGTAGACTTTTGGTGGGTGGCCGGCTTTCTATATTTTATTTAACCAGTTTTTTTGGTTTTGTTTGTTAGTTTTTTTTTCCTTATAGGTCGCACGTTCCTGCGCCGGGGGTACCTCCCCCCCCCCCGACGCAGGAGCTTGCTTCCTGCTTGTTGCCTTTTCTCTTTTTTTAATTGTTAGTGTTGAGTTTGTTTGTTTTTTGTGTTTTTTAATCTGATCTTAAATTAGCCTAGTACCAGGCAGCCTTTTATACGGCGAATAATGCCCAAGTAGGCAGTCACCAGATGATCTCTTAAAAAAACCCCTCGGCGTCCGCTTAAATCTTGACTGCAAATCAACAGCTCTACCTCCACCCATGCGCGATAAGGTACGCAGAACCATCTGCTGCTGCTGCTCCTCCTCCTCCTGCGACGCTCCACCGAAAATTCTGGCAACGGATGAGCGGCCTAATTAACCATCCTCCAACTTCCTTTTTTGTGGACAAAGCTTTGCAATCCTAATAATTGCTATCACCTCCAGGAGGAGAGCTTCTACTCCCTCCCTCTCATCGACACGTGCTGGAGACATGACGCCTCCACCACCCGTAGTTTCGTCTCCCTAGTTATTGCCACCATCTGTTTCAAGCTACCACAATACTCCTCCTTCCACTACGAGTCCCTCATTTTGTGGCAAACTCTGCTACTCTTGAGTAACGCTGGACTCTCGTCGGACTGCATCCAAAATCCAGGTCCAGGAGGAAATGCCACTCCTTGCTTAATATCCGATGTGGGGTTCCTAAAAAAGATCTGGCCCGGCCATGATGGCTATACCCTGAGGGTATATAAGGCCACCGGGAGCCCCATTTGCACCCGGAACTTTGCTCCTTCTCCCCATTTCTATTTTCGCATCTCTTTACTTTTCTTAGGCAATTAGATCGTGGGGGGGGGGGGGTCTTGAAGGGTGCCGAAGAGGGGAGGTTTTGAATGAGTCTACAAGGGAAGGGGGGGAAAGCTTGAGGCAAACTTCGGTGTTGGGGCTTAGAAGGAACACTAGTCTTCAAGGGTCATAAAAGATTCTCTTGCGTAGCCAAGGGGGAGGAGCTTGATGTAGTACTTGAGGGGATTCTTGAACGCGTGCCTGAGAAGGGGGTGGGGAGGAAAGACGACTAAACCTTGATAGTGGCCGCTGAGGGAAGAACGGGCTCAATGGCGGTAATGGGCGGGTGTGACCTTACGGCCCAACCTCGCCCTTTAACACCAAAGGGGAAGTCAAAAGAATAGAAATTAAGGAGAGAAAAGTGTCTTATTTGCATCCTTGGAAGATTTTCACCCCTGAAATGATAAGGTGTGAAGCATCATTGACAAGCCCATTTAGAGCTGCCACCCACGTTGGGAATCAGGCAGGATTCTATAGAACCTATCACGAGCACTATCTACCAGGACGGGGGTCAAATGGGGACATTTGAGGTCTCTTTCATAGAGGTCGTCATTTTCATCAAATTTGTATCTAAATTTAATATATTCCTGGCATTTGTAATTCGGGTGCGACTTGAGGAAAATCGCAGCCAAATCACAATCAACTCCACAATAATCGTCCACCTCAAGATAGGTCAATCCCGGAAGGTCATTTGAAAGGTCGCTAATAAGAAGAGATGAATCGAACCGAGGAAGAGAAAGCTTAAGTACTCGTATGCGACCACAACATCGTAGGAAACGACCAAATCCCTTAAGTGAAGGAGGGAAGTCACATGGCAGCTCCAAAAGCCTCTAGATTTGGGGTACTTCCTTGATATGGCATCGAGGACCCAGTCGTTTAATTGATCTAAGGCGATGAGACCGAGTCTCTTCAATTGAGGGAAGAAACCGTCTTCAAAGAATCGCTCTAGAGCCTCTGATGAAAAAAGGTGGCTATATTCTAAGATAAGATGTCAAAGATGACATCATCTGGATCATTTTCAAGGAGTTATCAGTAGGTGGTCACAATCAAGACTTAGCTCGGACAACACGGTGTATCTGAATGTTAGCATGACGTCGTCGTCGTCCTCAATCGGAGTCCTCCAACTAATACTCTTTTAGGGTACTGGAATGGTGAATCAGGAGGGTTCTAAAGTCTCCTTTATGGGAGTTGAACCAAACCTCAATGACTTCCAACTTGGAACTCGTTTGAAAGTGTCAAGTTAAAGATACCTCTTGGAAAGATAAATCCAGGTCGATGGAGGATCATTCCGTGAGCTCCGAGATAGCATCGATCAATGCTTGTGTCATTTTCCCTTCCACGTCGAAGAAACGGAGCGCTTTTAATAATAGATATAATCGCGTTCTCCATTTTAAAATCGATGTAGGAGACACACACGGATTGCAATCGCCGTAGGCCCACTTTTGTGCACCATCTATCTAACCTATGACTACATAATCTACACAACCACCAGAAAAACCACGTTTACCTTCGGGACTATCACCTACACCACCACCTAAATCACCTATACCACCACTAACTTCAACACCACAACCAACACAATCTGCACCTACAAACCACCCAGCTACAACCACACCAGCTACACCACCTACGCTTACATCACCTACACCACCACCAGGCCGCCGTGCTGACTGGATTCAGCACCCGGTCCGACCCCAGCTTAGCCTTTTCTCCTTCCTTCAAAACACTTGTTTTTTCCCCCGGTTTCATTGTGATTCATAAAACCTCCCCCACAACTTTCTCTGGTCAGCCTCTAATTTCACAGGGTAGATGCTGACCTTCTTCTCAGCCAACCACCCCGGTTCAGGGCTGAGGGGAAAGGGGACAATGTTCCCTAACCGCTGAGCTCTGGTTTGGGATGGTGGGTTTTTTACAACCTGCTTCATCCCCACCCATACCTTCCTCACATCCCTTTTCCTTTTCTCTTCACACACTATCAAATTTACGCCATGCCCAAGGTGAAGCCGCCATGCTGAAGGGCTGCCAGGTTACCAGGCAGGAAGGGTGGTATTGAATGGTGGCACCTGGATCTGCCAGTCTTGTACGCACCCCTTGTAGGACGGGCCACTGCGAGGGGTGACGAGCGTATGCATCCTGTCAAAAATTTTGGGTCACCATTCTTAATGATGCAAAAATTAAAAGATTTCCCAAATTTCTCTAACCGAAGAGGAGGCTTACTCCTTTCCTTCGCCGACGGGTGTAGAGACTCCCCCTCACCTCTTGCTCTGGAGGTGCTTTCGGGCACCTCCCTGTTCGCAGTCACACTCCCCTCTTTTCTTTCCAAGGGGACTGCCAAGAAAGCTAGCAGGCAGCCCATAACCGACCGCTTCCCTTGGAACCGGCTCGATAGGCCAACCCCTTAGGGGGAATAGGGAAGCCAGCCCCCTTCGGTCTCTTCCCTCAAAAGACCTGCTGGCTAGAATCCTAAACCTAGCGGGGGTAAGGCCTGTGCCTCCCCATACATGACTAATGACGCTGCTACCAATTGGACCTGTTATTTCCTGGGGGGGGGGCAACTGGAGGCCCCCCTGAGAGAGAGATGGTCCTTGAGGTTACCCAGCCTCAGACGGTACAGCCTTCCATGGGAGCGAATCCGGAATCGGTGCTAAGCACCGAACCCGAATCTGCCCATATGCAAGGTCCTCCTCAAACGGCCTGGGTTTCCAAGGCAGTAAAAGGAGGGGAGGGATCTCCTCCGACCTGTGCCCCTGCGACTGCCAGGACCTTCTCCATCTCGGAGAAGGACCTAGCTGAGGCTGGTCTATCTGGCCTAGGGGCTCCTGCCAGCGGAGGGGAGAAGCAGGTTCATTCCCCGCCTCCTCTCCTAAAAAGAAAAAAAAATAGGAAAAAGACTAAGAAGACTCGGGGCTCCTCTCCATCCGCGGGGGCTGCGGGAATGGATGGGTCTGCTGCTACTAGGGTAAGCGAACAAGCCCCCCGGGTGTGGAAATCCAGACTAAGACAAAAAGTACGTAGGGCGGAGCCTCGATAACATCGGGGCTCCTCATTCCGCGGTTACCTGGCGTTTTCGAGCCCGCTGGGTCCAAACGCTTGTTCGTTATTGGCTTTACTGATGGCAGCATGTTAGCCAAGGGCAACATGATCCATCAGTAGAGAGCATTAGCTAGTATAATTGGTAGAGAGCCGAAGGTAACCCATTTCTCGAACATGAGCCTTCTGGCGAATGCGAAGGATGTCTCAGAGGCGGCAAATATAGGTGCTCTTCGGGCACTTGATGGCACCCCGGTGAGTGTGACGCCGCACTCTACCATGAACTTTGTGAAAGGAGTAGTTTATGCGAGGGAGCTCGTTGATTACTCCATAAAGGACATTACCTTAGAGCTGGCCGACAATGGGGCGGTCAAGTTCGAACGTGTGATGAGAAAACAGGGAGGGGCCTTTAGACCCACCCTTACACTCTTCGTCACGTTTGACTGTGACAAACTCCCTGAGTCGGTGCGTGCCGGTTTGTACCGATACTGCGTGAAGGCATTCGTGCCACTGCCACGGAGGTGCTATTACTTTCACCGCTTCGGCCATACGAATCACTCATGTAGACGTGCAAAGTCGGGGTCACCCGAAGTCTGTGTAAATTGCACCGAGGCCGCACACTATAGGTCCAAATCGTGGGTAGCCAAGTGTGTCAATTGCGGAGAGCCGCACCCCGCTTCTTTGAAGAAATGTGCTGCATATCTCCTTGAGAAACAAATCCTGGCCGTTCAGGCCCAGGATTGATTCTTATTCCGCGAAGCTAAGGACTTGGTCCTGTCGCGCCCAGCTCTGCCTGGGACGTCGTATGCCTCAATAGTTAGAAAGACACTCTCTGCTCCTGGCCCATCCAGGCCAACGAGCACGGTTGTTTCCGCGACCATTTGGAACCCTTCTGCTGGCTCTACTCAACCCGGGCGCTCTCCTGGTGAAGCTGACTTTCCCATTCAAATATCATTTTTAGGGCGACTGCCGCCTGAGAGCTCACCTCGATAGGAGTTGGAGCGGGCGAGGTGGTCTGCATTTCAGGAAATTACTGAATTCTCTATCTGAGTCGAGGAGTTTAGGTCGGGAGATGAGGCCGTTGAATTCTTCTCAGGCTACCTCATTACCGCGGATCTAAGTACTATTCCTAGAAGGTCTGGCCATTTTGCACGCCTACCACTCCCGTGGTGGTCAGCAGAGTGTGAGATGGTCTTTAAACAGAAAGGTTATGCCTACCTGCGCTATAAGCACTGCCCACCGATTTCACTATCGGTGAATTCCGTAGTGATAGTGCTAGGTTCCGGTATATTTCGAAGCACGCCCGCTGCTCTTCTCGGCCTATATATGTGTCTTTATTTAACGAGAAGACCCCTGTAGCAGTGGTGTGGAATCGAGTCCGAAGGATTCTGGCCAAGTTCTCGCACGACCACACCCCCCTCCCGTTATCCAGGAGAATGTGACCACAACCTCAGACGCCGGGTCCGTGGCAGAATCCTTGGCGAGGCTTTCTATCCATTCTTTAGCCGGGATGATGCTCCACCAGCATTCAATGCACATATCGATGTCGCGGAAAGCCACGACTGGACTTTATTTACAGAAGCCAAGAAACATTCAACGACAGGTTTACTCTATGCTAATTGTGTTCCGCTCTTGCTTCATTCGCGGACCCAGCCCCTGGCACGGCGATGTGTCGTACGCCATACTTCAACACCTATGTGTGCGAGGCATGGCTACATTGATAGATTTGTTCAACAGGATCTGGGTAAAGGGTAAGCTCCCAGATTCCTGGCGAATTGCTATTGTACTAGCTTTTCGCAAACCGGGGAGAGACCACTCTACTCCGGCTGGTTTCCGCCCAATCTCTCTAACCTCCTGCGTGTTAAAGTTGATAGAGAAATTGGTAAATTTAGAGTAGCCTTTTTTCTGGACAGCGGAGTCCATCTGTCTTCTGCACAGTGCGGCTTCCGCAAGTTCCACGCCTCATCGGATGCTCTGCTCCGACTGGAAAATGCGAGGCCTTCGTTACGAGAAGGTACTTCGCCACAGTGTTTCTCGATCTGGATGAGGCCTATGATACCACATGGCGATACGGTATCATGGAGACTCTTCACACGATGGGGACGAGAGGACGCCTCCTAATCTTTATATCTGGTGTAAGTGGTGCTGTTTGTGGTTGTGTAGAGTTTGCTGGGGTAGGTAGTGGTGGCGTAGGTGGTGGTGGTGATACTGCTGTAGGTGTAGGTGGTTTAGGCGATGGTTGTATATGTGATGTAGGCGTAGGTGGTGGTGGTGATACTGCTGTAGGTGCAGGTGGTTTAGGTGATGGTTGTATATGTGATGTAGGCGTAGCTGTTGCAGTTGATGTTGTTGTCGTTGGTGTTGGTAATGTATGTGTTGGTGTAAGTGTGGTTAGAGTAGGTGTTGATGTAGGTGATAGTGCTCTAGGCATAGGTGGTTTAGGTAGTGGTTGTGTAGGTGATATAGGCATAAGTGGTTTAGGTGGTGGTTGTGAGGTAATGTAGGCATAGGTGTGTAGGTGATAGTGGTGTATGTGGTGGCAGTTTAGTTGTTGGCGGTGTAGGTGTAGGTGGTCGTGTAAGTAGTGTTGGTGTAGTGGGTGGTATATTAGGTGTTGGTGGTGATTTAGGAGGTGGTAGGGTAAGTGGTTGTGGTATATTTGTTGGTGTTGTAGGTAGTCTTGGTGTAGGTGATAGTGCTGTAGGTTTAGGTTGTTTGGGTGGATGTCGTGTAGGGGGTTGTAGTTTAGGTGTTGGTGTTGTAGGTGGTGGTCCCCTAATTGGTGGCCTGGTGTAGGTAGTGGTGGTGGAGGTGCTCCCCTAATTGGTGACCTAGTGTAGGTAGTGGTTGTGGTGGTGGTAGTGAAATTTGGCTTAGTGAAGGTCCTGGTGTAGTTGTTGGTGGTGTAGGTAATGTAGGCGAAGGTGGTTTAGGTGTTTCAGTTTGTGGTCTTTTGGTCGGGGTGCGGTAGGTAGTTGTGGTGTAGGTGGTGTTGGTGTAATAAGTATGGGAGGTCTAGCTAATGGTGATGGTGGAAATTGGTTTGTCGTGGTGGTGTAGGTGATCTAGTTGCACGAGTTGCAGGTGTTGTTTTCGTAGGTGGTGGAGATGAACGTTTTGGTGTTGTAGGTAGTAGAGGTGTAGGTGGGTTTCTAGGCGTAGTTGGTATAGGTGATATAGGTGGTAGTGGAGTAGGTGATGTAGGCGTAGGTGGTTGTAGTTTCGGCGTATGGGGTTGTGTAGGTAGTGGTGGTGGTTTAGGTGTTGTGTAGGTGGTGGTGTTATAGGTATGGGTGGCGTAGGTGATTTAGGTGTTCGTGTCGGGGATAGTGCTGTAGTTGTAGGTGGTTTATGTGTTGGTTATGTATGTGTTTGTGGTGTAGGTGCTTTAGGAGTAGTTGGTGTAGGTGGTGGTTGCGTAAGGAGTGGTCGTTGAGGTAGTGTTAGTGTATTCTGTGGAGGGTTGGTGGTGTAGGTTGTGATAGTGTGGGGGGTTTAGGTGTAGGCGGTGGTGGTCTAGGTTATGTTGGTGTAGGTTGTGGTTGCGTTGGTTGTGGTGGTGTAGGTTGTGGTGGTGTAGGAGGCGGTCGTGTAGGTGGTCTAGATTGTGGTGCTGTAGGTTGTAGTGGTGTAGGTGTTAAAGGTGTATGTGATGATTCGAAAGAGAATGTAAAACAAATAAGGGTGTCAAATGTAGTTAGAATATGTCGATAAATTATGAATGGAATAAAAGATTGGTCTCCTCTCTCGTCTCACTACCCATTGACGTTACGAGGGGCTTTGGGGGTTGAGGTGATGAGGGTAGTGGGTATAATTTATTTTAGCCTCCTGCGGGCTCTTCACTATCATAATAGTCGACTATTTTGAGACCTTTATGCTGCCTCCTCTGATTCGACAAAATAGTTGAGAAGAGAATAAAAGGAAGGAATCGACTTTGGCCTTTAGGGGGCCCAGGGGGCTAGTCTAATCAAGCATTTCAAAACTTTTCGTTTTAATGTCCGACAATCTCCTAAAAATTAATAGCAAATATCGAAATGAGAATGGATGGCAAGACCATTATTTTTCAGAAAGTGTAACGTCATCTTTCCCCCTGTATTGAGTCTTTTCAGGCGCGGCATATAAAGTGGGAGGTTGAAAAGAGGGGAAAAAAACGACCCGAGAGAGTCAGGAGCACTAGGTTCTCTTGGTACCTCGTTCCAATCTCAGCGAGTCCAAATAAGTTTTATGAAATAAAACAACAAGAATACGGAAGCCAAGGAAATTATAAAGAAAACGTTTGAAGGGACAACTTAAAGAAAAGGGAAATTCAGTCAAGAAGAAGAAAATTCAATAAACCAGCAAATGTAGAATAATCAAATGGAAAGAATATGAAACTAAGGACAAATAAACATATAATAAAAATGGGCACCCCATAACTGGTGAACCTCTACGACCGAACAATAACAAATGCTCAACTAACAAGAAAAAGTGCTGCGGTGAACTTCGGAGAGCAGGGGAAGGAGAAGCCATTACTCATTGATTACAAACAAGACTTCGTTCGCTCTCCTCAGTCCCTCAAAAATTCGCTCCACTAATGCCGCAGACATTGGAGGCCGTTTAAGATATCCAAGACTAGTCTCTGCCCAATCCTCAAATTCGTTCCGCTCAAGACGTACCTTGTTCTAATCTCAGTGAGTCCAAAGAAATTTTAAAAATCGCTCAAGGAAGAAAACGAAGACAAACATTTAAAAATACGGAAGAAAACGTTTGAAGGACCAACTTAAAAAAAAGGAAATTCAGTCAAAACGAGACAATACCGCAAAAATGAAGCAAAGCATTGCCCCCATAGGGAGAACCTGCCGCCCCTCGTGGTTTCATTCGTAGCTGGGACATCGAAACACCACCCATCACCCAATGGATGAATAGTGTAACAAGTGATGGTATCCTACAAGGGTGAAGGCCTTTTCACCCGTCGAAAAATGAAAGGTGAAAATTAGAATAATTTATTTTGTAAAGATTTAAAAAGGAAGATATTAATATAAAATTAAATATGATCGGGATTAAAGGTTTAGAGAAACACAATTATACTCTCATGATTAATTTATTTATTTATGCGTGCCAACTTTCACTCCCAATAATCTACGAGTTTATCACATATATCTATTATTACTTTCTTATTTTTTCATCCTTTTTTCCTCATTCATTTCTCTCGTTCTTCCGTAAACAACATAACCAAGATTCAAAGAAGTTTCTAATTCTATTCTTAATTCTCTTCCTTTTCTTCTCCTTAACACATTCCTCCCTTATGGGGCTAAGTATTTGCCTTGTCGAAACTTGAGATGATGTTCGATAGAATCGATAAAAGGAAAACTTTCTTCCCAAACCTGACGTTTAAACTTCTTTATTACTCTGCCATATTCTTTATCCTCCTCCCACATCCTTTTTATCGCATCTAATCCTTCCATTTCTATTTAGGAGACTAATAAAAAAATTGAATTGAGAGATGAACAACTTTTCAGGAGGTCAGGAGCTCGTGAAAATGATGCGGTCAACCAGAATAAAGCTTCTTGACAACCGACCAAACACAACCACGCGATTACTTATATAAACTCGGTATCACAGTTGGGAGACAAAGATCAACAGTAAAGTACCTCAAATATTGAATAATAAAAGGAAAAGTAAAATGACGAGGCCTTTTTGCCTATCTATAAAAGAAGCGAGCTTTTTCAATTTTCTTAAATGTTCATCTTCTAAGGTCTTTCTTTCAGTTCATTCGAAAATGAAATAATTTGGAAAAGTTTTAAGAAGTAAATTGGTTTAAGGTAAAAGGGTTGAAAAAATATTCAGTTTTTCCCGAATTTTGGCTCGTCTAAATATGATATATTGAAGGAAAAGTGAATGTTTGTTCGTGTGGTTACTGAGAGACTCCTCCTTAGTAGGTCGCTTAATGGGCGGTTCTCCGGAAATAGAGTTCCCTGGCCAGGCCGTTTTCCCTTAAGAGTTTGTTGAACTCTTGAGCGAAGCTGCCACATAAGGAAGAGCCTTGACTTCTATGTTAATCCCCCTGTAATTAAATCCACGACCACTAAGCTAATCCCCTTTGGGTCGGTGTCCTTCTTTGGTACAATCACCTCGAAATGACCCCCGAAATATGCTCCATAATTGTCTGTCAGTCTCTCTCTCTCTGTCAGCCCCTCTCTTTCTTTCACCATCTCTCTCTTTCTCTCTGTTTGTATGTCTCTCACTCTTTGTCTGTTTGTCGTTAAGAATAACTTGTAATCCTTCTTCTTCTTCTTCTTCTTCTTCTCTCTTTCCCCGTAATTCCTCTAATTTGAAGACAACAACGGCGCCTCCTCAACCGAGCGCCGCTGCCTCAATTATCTCCCATTATTTCAGATCCATTTTTCATCCCTCTCCAAATTCTATTTCTTTTTCTGTTCCCGCGAGGGGTTACCCCAAATTTACTATTATATCTATCACTTGAGCAGTGCTACGCACTTCCTACCCCATTCCTCCCGGTGTTGAAACTACCTGGGCTTTATTCCTTCCAGACATCTTCCCTCTTTTTTCCTCAGCTTCTTTCAGCCTAATTTTCTTGGCCGGTAAACTAACTTTGTAGGCTAGTCGCATTCCAACCTTGGTCGGGGACTAGAGCGGATGGATCAGTTCTTATCCTCCTGTCCCCAGTTGAGAGGGTGGTTTTTAACCCACCTCCACTATTCTCCCCATTTCCCCTGTGTTAAGGTCCCTTCTCTAAACCACAAAGCTGATCTCAACCATACCTTGGGCCCCCTTGCTGCAGCTGAAATTTGGGGGATGTGTGCCCTTCCAGCCCCAACGAGGGGAGCTTTCCCACCCGGTCGGAATACCACCGGGAGGTGAATCTTTGGACATATATCTTACGCACATTTTCCTTTCCTCCAACTTCACCGCTTTCTCTTCTGATCGTCCGTGGGAGATGTTAGGTTCCTGTAGTGGTAGGAGAGTGGTTCAAGTAACTCGCTACAGCGGTTCTGTAGTCTCTGAGATGTGTCTCCTCTTGACTAGATCCAAGGCTCCTTCTTACCCCAAGAACGCCATGCGGAAGAGACCGGTCTCTCGTCTTTACTGGTTCGCTACCATAACACTCTAAAGATGGTCGTGTTACTTCTTGCCACTGGCTAATTTCATTCGAAGGTTTGTGATAGTCTTCCCGCTAGTATTTTTGACTATCTTTAAGTGCCTCTTAAGAGGCAAATATTTTCTGTAGGCTTTAACTGTATCTGGGTCGCTGATTTTGTTGTTTTTGCAAGTAAAAAGGAAGCGTTTTGAGAATATTAAAAGGGCCCTTTTTTAATTAAATTGGCAAGTATGTAATCGATCTAATGCAAGAGAATGGCAAGTATGTAATCAATTTATCTAAGAGAATAGTAACTAAGAAATTACTGCATGCAAGATAATGGCAAGTAACTAATTAACCAAATCTCCATAATCTTTTATGTCACCGATCCTTTTGTCCAGGCGCTCTAAATTTTCCTTTGTCCAAAATTCCTTAACAGACTCGTTTGGCTTCCTGGTTCCAGCGTGTCTCGGACTTGTTCCTAAACCGGTTCCGCTTTTAAGAGGCAGATTCACACCGTTTCTGACTGGTGGCTTTCCAGGGACGCCCAGATCCGCAGCCTAATGTCTCTTATACCCACGCCATGGACCTACTTCGTCGGGTGATCTTCAGCATTTGAGGTGCTGATTGGTCTATCGCTTTGTTTGTTCGACGCTTGAATACCAATATCTGGACGATGACGCTTGCTCCGCGTCGTCTACAGTACATTATGCGCTTTGATTCTACGGGTCAGGCCTCTTCCTCAATCATCTACGACTCTCATTACATCCGCGGGACATCTCGATAGTCCCTATGCCACCGAGAGACCCCAATCTTACCCTAAATACCCCAAACCCAAAGAGTTTAGGGAAAGGAAGCTCCTTTGAGAGATCGGTGTATCTCTCGTGCCGATGGTGCCTCTATGTAGTTCTTCCCAGGCCGCCAACCTGGAAGGTGCCACCTCTGACTATTTGGGGACGCGGCTCTTCTTCCAAACCTTCTACAGCCCCGTGATTGTTGCCCTCAACATTTTTAGACAACACTTTGTCACGCTTGAACCGTGCATCATTTTATCTTCCTAAAACTCCTCGTTGTTTGATATCCATATTTAACTATTTAGCTTCAAGCAAATTTATAGACCACTACATTATATTTATCTAAATTATAATTGCATTCCTTGCAAACAAAGTTTCACCTCTTTTATTTCACATATTATAAATGACCCCTATATTAAATGTGCTTCTACAAATTATTAATTTTATAAAATATATATGAATAAAATGATTCATTCATTACCATTTGATATCTATGCCCCGTTTTTGTCGCATTGCGTCCTTTGAAGAGCCTCTGAACAGATACCATCCCTTTTACATTAAATAAATTATTGACTGAGTGAAGAAGGAAATTATAGTTATTTTTAATGGTGAATATTTTGGTAAAAGTAATATTTAAGTTTCGACTCAAACGGGGGTTTCCAGCCTCCCGTCGCCACAAAGCTTTTATTGTCCCCATTAAATGAAGGTTCTTTGGGGTTTTGAATGTTTCATGACTGTAAATATGTGCAACTTCCTAAATGTTGGAGACTGGAAAAAGCCTAAGTAATTAACAATGGAGATTTACTTCCTGTTCCGATCCTTCTTCCTTCACAACCGCCTCGAAATCCCGTCCCCCCTTCTGGCTTCCAATCCTTCAGTATTGCTCAATAGGTGGCGCTGGCCCGGCACTGAAACACAGTCAGTCTCTT
This sequence comes from Ceratothoa steindachneri, assembly GCA_963969495.1. Lineage (NCBI taxonomy): Eukaryota > Metazoa > Arthropoda > Malacostraca > Isopoda > Cymothoidae > Ceratothoa > Ceratothoa steindachneri. Next base: position 24,434,451 of record OZ018331.1, on the reverse strand, counting down.
ACCACTCACCCCCACTCATACACGCTGCATTTGCATGCCTGCAACCACACAGGGGCATTGGAACGTGTTCTGTACAGGTGATGAACAAGTTGGCGACTCGACTTAAATGCGTCCTTGTGAACCGTCGACTATTCAAGTAGATTTTTATTCATAAAGTGATGTTGTTATAAGTGTTATTATTAAAGAAATAGTCAATAATTCTGATGATGTTACTTATTTAAAGTACGAAAACCCCAGATTATACGGTATTATAAAATAAATAACCCAGATAAATCCTGTTAAACCGAGATCTTGGTGGAAAACTCAGCAGCGGCAGCCCTGATTGCCGAGCATGAGTATTACCCGAGCCCCGGTAAAAGAGACCGCTTTTGAGCCTACTTTGTGACGTCACGAATGCTCAAATTATATGATGCGCTATTTTTAGGCGGTTCCTTCTTCTAAGATCGGGGTCCAGATAGATTTCATGGGGTGATATGCTTTTGGAACACACTTGTGTTATTATTAAAAGCGAAAGAAAATGGTCGTGGTTTCCTGAATTACTGACATCACTGGAATGAAGTATCGGTTTGTAGCTTTATTTTGTTTCGATATTGAATTTGTTTTTTTCCTCTTTATTGAATTAATGCGCTATGACTATATTGTAGGCTCCTGTAAAGATGCTCCGCGTGACAGACTGTAATTTCTATTATAAAGGGTCCAACTGATGAACACAGTAGTGACGTCACTAGCACACTTTTGTGATTGGCTGAAATATTTACTTATTAACTACACTGTACAACAAATTTCAGTGTCAAGAAAAAAAGACTTAGATCTCGTGTGAATTTATTATGAAGTTGATTTGCTAAATTCAAATTTGATAAAAATAAAGGTAACACTTCAGATTTGAGGCGCACGGTAGATGGCGCTGTTAGTCAGCTACAATTTTGGGCTACAATATATCTCTTATGACGTCGGACGGTACGTCAGATGTGGACAATCACGGCGTTATATTTTTTTTTATATCTTCCCCACGAGCAGTCCCCTTGAATTTACTGGGGGGGTTTTTTCCCCCAACAGCTTTTTACTGGCAGAAAAACCTACCTAATAACAAACAAATCTTACTTTTATAGGTTTCTTGATTAGTTTATGCGCCTCTAAATAATCTAAAAGTTTTTCGCGATCATACAAAGTAAAGCCGAATTCGAATAACAAAGAAGCACATGGAGAGCACGAAAACACAATAACTAAAGAAAAACATTTGCAAAACGGGTCCTATTTATAAGCTACGATGTTGCCAGTCAGAAGCTGTTATCATTCGCATCAAACAAAAAATACGAAAACAAAACAAAAAACAATAAAAGACATCAAGAAACCTTACCTAACTTAGAAAAAACTATAAACGAGCAGAGCACAGATATTAAGGAAATAATAGACTAAAAGTTACAAATCCCCAAACAACAAAAAAATATAACGCCGGTTATTGGTCACATCTGACGCTACCGTCTGACGTCATGAGAGATATATTGTAGCTCAAAATTGTAGCCGACTAACAGCGCCATCTACCGTGCGCCTCGAATCTGAAGTATTACCAAAATAAATCACATCAGGTAACATTTTCTTGTAAATTGCCGATTTTTTAATTATGTAATTAATACCGATTTCCACGATACCATAAAGGTATTTCGCTCCCAATTTCAGATTAAATGTGTGCATTGTAATTAATTCATGAATATAGAATGAATCAGCATTTTGGTTAGCATTATAAAATGTATTAACTTACATTTTAGTATTTACTTCTTCGTTTGTCAGACGTCTCAGCTGTGTCACGGTTCAGGTTTCAGCAGAAGTCAGCCAGCATAGCATGGCTCCATTTTGCCTTATATCTGTTTTCCATTGACGCTATATTTTGACAGAACCTCTCTCCATGTTCATCTCTCTCATCTCCTGCATTCTCAGGGAATAAGGACAGATGAGAAAGTGTATCTTCAGTGACATATTGCATCAGAGATCTTGGTAGAACTTGATTAGGCTCTCCATTATAGGCTCTCGCTGGGTTCCTTGGTGCTTTCCCCGAAGTCCTTTGAATATATTTTTGAATGCATGTCAGGCCGAGAGCTCAGCTTCATCCATTGTCGCCTCAAAGTTATCATCAGCTATAAGTTGATGAAGCTGAGAGCGCACGAATATGGCTACTTTAATCTTGACATCACTTATTTTAGGGTAGATCCCATTAAGGTCCCGGAAACATGGCTTGTTATGTTGCATATCCTTGGTAAATTACTTCATTAGGTCTTACTTAATGTGCAGTGGTGGCAAAATTATTTTCTCCTTAACTAAAGGCTCGTGAATCAGATTATGGCATCAAGGCGTCATAATTTTCCGAGGGGATCACTCTGTCCCTCCATAATGTTCTGATCTGGCCCTACTCTCCCACTTGCAAAGGATGCACAAAAACTTAGTGTATTCAGTTTTTAGCTCATTAAGTAGGGCTACAACTTTCAATCCGCACAAATAGGTCACTCATGCTCCTTGTAACTTATGCGTCATAGAATAAAAGCAAGGTTCTCATATCATATGTCTTAAAATTATTGAGTGAGCAACTGAAATCGAAGGCATGGTGTTCCTAATGTGTAAGAGAACGGCTTTTATGCTGTAAAGCGATGCATCTATGAATAACCTCCACTCATTTCGTTCATTAGTCATCTTAAGGGCAGTGAATAGACCTTTGATATCATTACAATAATTCAAGTCGTTTCCAAACGTGAAGAATTACTGTAGATCTGCAGAACGCCTTCTAAATACTGTAATTCGAGCATGTTCATCCAACAGCTTTTATTGTTACAAACGTGAGGCCAGGAGCTCACTCTGTTGCTAGGTAAGTGTTAAATCAAGAACTAAATCATTTAGTCTAGTTGGGTGAATGGTGTGGTTTTGTTTCAGTTCCAAGTTATGCCACGTATAATGTATCTTGAGATTCTGAGTCATCTGCTTTGTTAGTGTCATCGCTTGGTAGTTCAGAGGTACAGGAATAGACTTTGATGTCGAACTGGGCAAATAACAGACGGAAGATACATGATAGATTTCTTGCCATTTGTGTTGCCACCTGCAGTGAAAGAAAAAATAAAATGAGACTAAAAACAGATATCACTGACTGTGATCATTTGCAGAAATAGTGGAAGTACAACATAGTAGGTATTTTGATCTTTTTAATTGATACATCTCTTGAAAATATATTAAAGAACAGAAAAGAAAACAGATTAAATACCCACCTTTAATATCTGTTAAGCAGAAGTAGCAATCAGTTGAATGGTCCTTGGCTTCGCCCAGACCATTGGTACGCCAAACATGAAGCCAGGTCTTTTGCTTGCACCCAGGTAGAAATGGAACTTGTACACCTGACAAAGCATATGTGAGGTGCCCAGCGTTTGTCCTGGTCACTCACTTTAGATGCAAGGTACAGTTCATAAAGTTTGTTCATATGTTTAATCAAGTGTCTCCTGTATAACTTTTAGAGTTGTCAGTTTCGGCCCACTCCTGTTTGCATTCAATCCTTACGGAACCATCAATGTATTTAACGTAAAAAGATGGTTATTTTCGAGAAAGTGGAAGAGACTGATGATATATTCGTGATTTACGCAAACAATACCCCTAGAAAAGGTTATTCTCCTTTCCGGCTGTTTTATTGTTGTACAGTGCTAATTCTGGCGGAAAATGGACAACAAATGGAATCCAACACCAACAGAACAAGGAAATTTGGCAATTAAAAACGGCAATAGTAGAGCCTTTGCAGAGCAACGAACATAAAGAGAAAATGGAACAGCATCGTAGAGAAACATGATGCGGTTAACTACTAATTATAAGTCTTGATCCCGACATGAATTAGATTTGTAACAATAAATTTTACCAAAAGCAAAGATTTTCAGGAAAGAGAAAATTATAAACATTAAATTTCAGTACAAATTGAATCTACAAATATTATGTGCTTAACCCGTTTTGTCGCTCTTAGTATCACGATTGTTGAGAAGCCTGGTTTTTATTACTGGCCTGTTTTTTCCTAATCATCATCACTAACTATAATTTAAGAAGAGGATTTTTTTGAGTATTTGAATAACAATTTCAACTTTCCGCCTTCTTTAGAAAAATGAACAAACGTGAGTCTCTGACATTCGTGAATTTTGCGAGCGTTTCACAAACTGAAGCATTTTGATACATTCATTAACTTATTGAACCTGCAATTTGCGAATCAACCAAAGCAACATCAACTTACTATTACAGCTTTATACAAGAAAAACACAACATTACATTTAAAGCTCGTTTGGTTTCCAGAAATTAATGTAAAACAAACAACACAAACTACTTATGAAGGCCAAATCATACGATGGGTTGGTACTTCTGCTTTGCAGGAAAGTTTTAAATTCCATAATGGAAATATTACTTCTAAAGTAATTTGGATGTGTAAAAAAATGGGAAGGAATCAAGGTCCATCAGGACCCCGGAGACGTTCCAAGTATGTGCACATTAATAAGCCGGGAAAGGAAACGAGTTATCTCGGTTCCGTCGAAAATGCAGGACCTGAAAATGGATCTGAGAGCAGAATAGTTATCTCCTCTTTCCCCGCATCATTTCCATTCTCACGGAAACAGTTCACCAAATATGACGAGACAAACTACGCCAGCCACAATTAACCGCCCCTCCTTGTGGTGCATCCCTGTTTGCAACAAGCCTTGACATAATCTCATTTGAGGAAAGGCTTGCGGACACAGCGTGGATCTACCGTGAGTTCCTCAGCTAACGAGGGCTGCATACAGCCCTGCGCCTTGTTCGGTGATCCTACGGGCGGCTTAATACTGCGCCTGCACCTCCTCTCCCTAGGTATCCCAATTCCCTTTGACCCGCTCCTAAATCCCTCCACACCCATCGCTCTCATACTCCACAAGACGTCTCCTCTTCCCTTTCCATCCTCAAGGATAATTACCTGCAAACTTTTCTTTGGGACGAACTCAATTTCCGGTGGCGTAATTGCTGTGCTAAGCTAATCTAAATCAATGTGAAATAATAAATATCAATATTATTTTAACCCTTGAAATATTATGCTGGTTATATTAATCCAGATAGTCATTTCAGATTTGTTGGTTTATATAGAATTGGTGAGTTGAGCTCAAAATTAGTACTCTTAGAAGAATCTTAACAGAATCTAAGAAGTCTCTTTTCAGTGCAGGGATCTCAGTGATTTCCGTGATTCGGTGCCCCAAATACCATTCCATGGTGGTCTGTGATCAGAAGTTTGAAGATTGTTCATCTCTAATAGAGAGGATACACTTCGAGGCTCTTGAACTCTAATATACCTCTCTTTGTGCTTCAATGACCACCCATCTTGCACACTTCCACCCTTCAATTGTATATTTCACGGTTGCTTGAGGAGGAGGTCTTTTTGTTCTACAAACACTTCGAGAAGATGCAAGTTGTCAACATCGGGCGCGGAGACAGAGACAAAATACTGAAAAGTGAACAATAGCGTTCAATCAATAAGTTCATTTGGATACTCTGGGTTATTATAGATTTAACATTGACAAATAAAGAAAAGAAACCCTATATTACATATATAAAAAATAAAGAAAATTTCATTTTCTTATTTTAGACAATTCTAAAATAAGAAATATTCTCGCCCTTTGCTGGTATAAAAAAAAACAACTAAACGAGGATAGGGGACCACTTACTCACACGCAAATGTTTCTATCCTGCGAACGCAATAGACAAGGTCCGCTTCAACCTTTGGAATCTCTTGAATTTTCTTTCAGGTTCTATAATTATGATTAATGAAGACCCGATGCTTTATCCCTCAGGTGAGACGCATTGAAGCACTTTGATGCCCTAACTCAAGTGGCTTAAAGCCTTCTTTTATTCCTTCATACGTGTTTAAAGGCTTGAATTTTACTAGAAACGAATCAAAAAAGTTTACCAACCTTCACATCTCCAATGCGATTCAACTACGCACTTCGTACTGTGATGCGGCACTTTGCTACCAGAAAAATCTTTTCTAAGTCGACCATTCACTACTGGTTGGGTCCAGAATTTGGTAGACTATGGAAAATGGTACTGGAATTTTCATCGACACCCACGCTCGAATAGTCCATTCCATAACTTGTCTTGCTGCAATGAATTATAATAATGAATTAGATTCAACCAAATTTCACCACTAGTTTGGTGTATCGGAACAACCCTGAGACCATTCAAAGGACTCTGAAATACGTTAATCTGCATTTCAATCTCAGGGATAATGCTGAAAATAATTAATTATTTTATTATAAAACTGAATATTAGAGACATGATCATAATAATAACAATTACTAGTAAATAAAGCTAAATTAGCGCAGAGAGGGATGGAGGGTGGAGAGGGAAAGCACCCCAACAACTTTCCACGGCGCCATCAGAGAGTTCAGGTCAACCGAGTAACAGGGCTTTCCTAATTTGCCCTCGGGCACCTTCTGGAGTACAGCTCCCCCGGTTGCCTAGTGTAAAAGGCTCAACGGGGTACCCCCCTGCAGGCATCAGTATTAATTAAGTGGATTTGAAACCCAAATCAACTGGTTTTATTCAATCGTAGAATGTCAATCTCTATCTAAGCCCTTCATTATGGGTGTACCTAAAATTACAAGAGAGAATAGAGATTGTTAGAAGTTGGTGGATTGAGAAAAGGTGACAATTGTTATGGCAGAACTCCAGGAAGTATTATTTAAGCAACCCTTCAAGCCAAGACAAAGGAAAAGAGTCAAGTCCTGTGGACAAAGACAGAACTTCGTGCCCTGTCCATTCAAGGAGAAAATAGGGTTGAATTTTGAACAATTAAATTAATGCAAATGGTTTAAGAAATTGAGAAGGGTTTTTATGAAATGAAGGTTTGGGGTTCGATTCGAGCGAGATCCAAAGGAATTTAAGAGCGATAAATAATGAGTATTAAATTTAAAATTCTCATATTAAAAGTGAGCAAGCTCCTTCTGCTTGATCTTTAAGCAACAATCAGAAGATCTAGGAGCCCGCTCCTTCTGCTTGATCTATAAGAGAAAATCAGTATAACTCGTAGCCAGACCGTTCTACTTGATCTTTAAGCGACAATCAGTGGATCTGGTAGCCAGCTCCTGCTGCTTGATCTATAAACGAACATCCGTAGATCCGGTAGAAAGCTCTTTCTGCTTGATCTTTAGGCGAAAATCTGTAGGTATGGCAGCCAGCTCCTTCTGCTTGGTATATAAGCGACAATCACTAGATCTGATAGCCAACTCCTTCTGCTTTATCTATAAGCGACAATCAGTAGATCTAGTAGCAAGCTCCTTCTGCTTGATCTTTACACAAACAATCAGTAGATCTAATAGCCAGCTCTTTCTGCTTAATCTTTAAGCGACGATCAGTAGAAATGGTAGCCAGTTCCATCTGCTTAATCTATAAGCGACAATCAGTAGATTGGGTAGCCAGCTCCTTCTGTATGATCTATAAGCGACAATCAGTAGATCTGGTAGCCAGCTCATTCTACTTGATCTATAAGCGACAACAGTACATCTGGTAGCCAGCCCCTTCTGCTTGATCCTAAAGCGACAATATGTAGATCTGGTAGCCAGCGCTTTTTGCTTAATCTTTAAGCGGCAATTAGTACAAATGGTACAAAGTTCCTTCTGCTTGATCTATAAGCGACAATCAGTAGATCTGGTAGCAAGCTCCCTTATCTTGATCTATAAGCCACAATCAGTAGATCTGGTAGCAAGCTCTTTCTGCTTAATCTTTAAGAGACAATTAGTAGATCTGGTAGCTAGCTCCTTCTGCTAGATCTTTAAGCAAAAATCAGTAGATATAGTAGCAAGCTCCTTCTGCTTGTAGTTTAAGCGACAATCAGTAGATATGGCAGCCAGCTCCTTCTTTTTGATCCTAAGGCGAAAATCACTAGATATGGTAGCCAGCTCCTTCTGCTTGATCATGAGGCAACAATCAGTAAATACGGTTTCCAGCTCATTCTTCTTGATCTTTAAGCGAAAATCAGTAGATATGGTAGCCAGCTCCTTCATCTTAATCTATAAGCAAAAATCAGTAGATCCGGTAAAAAGCTCCTTCTGCTATATCTCTAGGAGACATTCTGTAGATATGGCAGCCAGCTCCTTCTGCTTGATCTATAAGCAAACATCAGAAGATCTGGTAGCCAGCTCCTGTTTGATATATAAGCGAAAATCAATAGATGTGGTAGCCAGCTCCTTTCGTTTATCTATAAGCGACAATCAGGAGATCTGGTACCAGCTCCTGATTCTCGATGTTTAAGCCACGATCTGTAGATATGCTTGCCAGCTCCTTCTGCTTGATCATTAAGCGACAATTACTAGATATGGTAGCCAGCTTCTTCTGCTGGATCTATAAGCGACAATCAGTAGATCCAGAAGCCAGCTCCTTCTGCTATATCTTTAGGAGAAAATCTGTCGATATAGCAGCAACTCCTCCTGCTTGATCTATACGCGACAATTAGAAGATCTGGTAGCCAGCTCCTTCTGTTTAATATATAAGCGAAAATCAATAGATCTGGTAGTCAGCTCCTTCTGTTCATCTATAAGCGACAATCAGGTAATCTAGTACTAGCTCCTTCTGCTTGATCTATAAGCTGCAATCAGTAGATATAGTAGCCAGCTCCTTCTGCTTGATCTATAAGCGACAATTAGTAGATATGGTAGCCCGCTCCTTGTGCTTGATCTATAATTAACAATCAGTAGATCTTGTAGCCAGCTCCTTCTGCTTAACTATTAGCGAAAATCAGTTGATGTAAAAGCCAGCTCCGTCTGCTTGATGTGCAGGCAAAAATCTGTAGTTTTGAAAGCCAGCTCCTACTGTTTGATATATAATTGAAAATCAATAGATTTAGTAGCCAGCTCCTTCTGATTATCTATTAGCGACAATCAGGAGATCTGGTACCATCTCCTTCTGCTTGATCTCTAAGCAATAATCAGTAGATGTAATAGCCAGCTTATTCTGCTTGATATTCATGCGACAATCAGTAGATATGGTAGCCGGCTCCTTCTGCTTGATCTAAAAGCGAAAATTAGTAGATCTGGTAGCAATCTCCTTCTGCTTGATATTCAAGCGACAATCAGAAGATATTGTAGATAACTCCTTTTGCTAGATCTTCAAGGAGAAAATCAGTATATATGGTAGCAAGCTCCTTCTGCTTGATCTTTTTACGACGATCAGTAGAACCGGTAGCTTGTTCCTTCGGCTAGATGTTTAAGCTACAATCAGTACATATGGCAGCCAGCTCCTTCTGCTTGATCTTTAAACGTCAATCAGTAGATATAGTAGCCAGCTCATTCTTCTTGATCTTTATGTGACAATCAGTAGATATGATAACCAGCTACGTCTGCTTGATATATAAGCGACAATAAGTAGATCCCGTAGGCAGCTCTGTCTTCAATATCATTAGGAGACAATCTGTAGATATGTCAGACAGCTCCTTCTGCTTGATCTATAAGCGACAATCAGAAGATCTGTTAGCCAGCTCCTTCTGTTTGATATATAAGCGAAAATCAATAGATCTGGTAGCCAGCTCCTTCTGTTTATCTATAAGCGACAATCAGAAGATCTTGTACCAGCTTCTTTTGCCTTATCTATGAGCGACAATTCGTAGATATGGTAACCCGCTCCTGGTGCTTGATCTATAAGTAATAATCAGTAAATCTGGGAGCCATCTCCTTCTGCTCAATCTATAAGCAATAATCAGTAAATATGATAGCCAGCTCCTTTTGCTTGATCTTTGAGCAACAATCACTAGATATGGTAGCCAGTTTCTTTTGCTTGATCTATAAGCAACAATCATTAGATCCGGTACCCAGCTACTTCTGCTATATCTCATAGAGACAATCTGTAGATATTGCAGCCAGCTCCTTCTGTTAGATATATAGGCGAAATTCAATAAATCTGGTAGCCAGCTCCTTCTGTTTATCTATAAGCGACAATCAGAAGATCTGGTACTAGCTGTTTCTACTTGATCTATAAGCGACAATCAGTAGATATAGATGCCAGCTCCTCCCAGTTGATCTAGAAGCGACAATCTGTAGATATAGAGCCATCTTCTTCTGCTTGATCTGTAAGTAACAATCAGTAGATATGGTAGCCAGCTCCTTCTGCTTAATCTATAGGGGATAATCAGTATATATGACAGCCAGCTCCTCCTGCTTCATGTGTAGGCGACAATCTGTAGATATGGTAGCCAGCTCCTTCTGCTTCATGTGTAGTCTACAATCTGTAGATATGGTAGGAAGCTCTTTCTGCCTAATCTTTAAGAGACAATTAGTAGATCTGGTAGCTAGCTCCTTCTGCTAGATCTTTAAGCAAAAATCAGTAAATATAGTAGCAAGCTCCTTTTGCTTGTAGTTTAAGCGACAATCAGTAGATATGGCAGCCAGCTCCTTCTTTTTGATCTTAAGGCGAAAATCACTAGATATGGTAGCCAGCTCCTTCTGCTTGATCTATAAGCGACAATCATTAGATCCAAAACCCATCTCCTTTTGCTATATCTCATGGAGACAATCTGTATATATGGCAGACAGCTCCTTTTGTTTAATATATAGGCGAAAATCAATAGATCTGGTAGCCAGCTCCTTCTGTTTATATATAAGCGACAATCAAGAGATCTGATACTAGCTCCTTCTACTTGATCTATAAGCAACAATCAGTAGATATGGTAGCCAGCTCCTTCTGGTTGATCTATAAGCGACAATTAGTAGATAGGATAGCCAGCTCTATCTGCTTGATCTATAAGTAACAATCAGTAGATCTGGTAGCCAGCCCCTTCTGCTAAATCTATAAGCGATAATCAGTGGATATAATAGCCAGCTTTTTCCACTTGATATTCATGCGACAATCTGTAGATATAGGAGCCAACTCCTTCTGCTTGATCTTTAAGCGACAATCAGTAGATATGGTAGCCAGTTCCTTCTTCTGGATCTATAATCGACAATCAGTAGATCCGGTAGCCAACTCCTTTTGCTCTATCTTTGGGAGAAAATGTGTAGATATGGCTGCCAGCTCCTTCTGCTTCATCTATGAGCGACAATCAGAGGATCTGGTTTCCAGCTCCTTCTGTTTGATATATAAGCGAAAATCAATAGATATGGTAGCCACCTCCTTCTGTTTATCTATAAGCGACAATCAGGAGATCTGGTACCAGTTCCTTCTTTTTCATCTATCAGCCACAATCTGTAGGTATAGTAGCAAGCTTCTTCTGCTAAATCTAAAAGCGATAATCAGTAAAATGTGACAGCCAACTCCTTTTGCTTAATATTTAGGCGTAAATCTGTAGATATGGTAGCCAGCTCCTTCTCCTTTATCTTTAAGCGACAATCAGTAAATATGGTAGCCAGCTCCTTTTGCTGGATCTATAACCGACAATTAGTTGATATTGTAGCCCGCTCCTTGTGCTTAATTTATAAGTGACAATCAGTAGATCTGGTAGCCAGACCCGTCTGCTTGATCTTTAAGTGAGCGACAATCAGTAAAACTTGTAGCCAGCTCCTTCTGCTTGGTCTTTAGGCGCAATCTGTAGATATGGCAGCCAGCTTCTATAGCTTGATCTATAAGCGACAATCAGTACATCTGGTAGCCAGACCCTTCTGCTCGATTTTTAAGCGACAATCAGTAGATCTGGTAGCCAGCACCTTCTTCTTGGTATATAGGGGAAAATCTGTAGATATGGCAGCCAGCTCCTTCTGCTTGATTTATAACAGACAATCAGTAGATCCGGTAGCCAGCTCTTTTTGCTTGATCTTTAGGCGACAATCTGTAGAATATGGCAGCCTAGGTCCTTTAGCTTAATCTATAAGCGACAATCAGTAGATCGGTTAAAAAGCTTCTTCTGCTTGATCTATGAACGACAATCAGTGGATCTGTTAGCAAGCTCCTTCTGGTTGATATTTGAGCAACAATCAGTAGATCTGGCAGCATAACCGTCTGCTTAATCTTAAGGCGACAATCAGTAGGTCTGGTAGCAAGCTCCTTCTACTTGATCTTTGAACGACAATAAGTAGGTATGGTAGTAAGCTCCTTCTGCTTGATCTTCAAGCGACAATCAATAGATATGGTAGCAAAGCTCCTTCTAATTAATCTTTATTTGACAGTCAGTAGAACCGGGAGCCAGTTACTTCGGCGTGATGTTGAGTCGACAATCTGTGGATATGGTAGCCAGCTCCTTCTGCTTGATCTTTAAACGTCAATCAGTAAATCCGGAAGCCAGCTCCTTCTGCTATATTTTTAGAAGAAAATCTGTAGATATGGCAGCCAGCTTCTTCTGCTTGATTTATAAGCTAACATGAGAAGATCTGGTAGCCAGCTCCTTCCGTTTATCTATAAGCGACAATCAGGAGATCTGGTACCAGCTCCTGATTCTTCATGTTTAGGCCACAATCTGTAGATATGCTAGCCAGCTCCTTTAGCTTGATCTTTAAGCGATCTGATAGCAAGCTGCATCTCCTTGATCTTTAAGCAACAATCAGTAGATCTGGTAGCCAGCTCTTTCTGCTTAATCTTTAAGCGACAATTAGTAGAAATGGTAGCTAGTTCCTTCTGCTTGATCTATAAGCGAAAATTAGAGAATCTGGTAGCAATCTTCTTTTGCTTAATCTTCAAGCGACAATCAGAAGATATTGTAGCTAACTCCTTATGCTAGATCTTCAAAGAGAAAATCAGTATATATGGTAGCAAGCTCCTACTGCTTGATCTTTTTAGGATGATCAGTAGAACCGGTAGCTTGTTCCTTCGGCTAGATGTTCAGGCTACAATCAGTACATATGGCAGCCAGCTCCTTCTGCTTGATCTTTAAACGTCAATCAGTAGATATAGTAGCCAGCTCATTCTTCTTGATCTTTAAGTGACAATCAGTAGATATGATAACCAGCTAAGTCTGCTTGATCTATAAGCGACAATGAGTAGATCCCGTAGCCAGCTCTGTCTTCAATATCCTTAGGAGACAATCTGTAGATATGTCAGCCAGCTCCTTCTGCTTGATCTATAAGCGAAAATCAAAAGATCTGTAAGCCAGCTCCTTCTGTTTGATATATAAGTGAAAATCAATAGATCTGGTAGCCAGCTCCTTCTGTTTATCGATAAGTGACAATCAGAAGATCTGTTACCAGCTTCTTTTGCTCTATCTATGAGCGACAATTCGTAGATATGGTAACCCAATCCTGGTGCTTGATCTATAAGTAATAATCAGTAGATCTGGGAGCCATCTCCTTCTGCTCAATCTATAAGCAATAATCAGTAAATATGATAGCCAGATCCTTCTGCTTGATCTTCCAGAAACAATCAGTAGATCTGGTAGCCAGGTCCTTCAGTAGATCCGGTAGCCAGCTCTTTCTGCTTGATTTTGAGGCGACAATCTGTAGAATATGGCATCCAGCTCCTTCTGCTTGATCTATAAGTGACAATCAGTAGATCTGGAAAAAAGCTTTTTCTGCTTGATCTACAAACGACCATCAGTAGATATGTTAGCAAGCCCCTTTTTGGTTGATCTTTAATCAACAATCAGTAGACCCGGCCGCATAACCGCTTGCTTAATCTTAAGGCGACAATCAGTAGATCTGGTAGCCAGTTCCTTCTGCTTGATCTTCAAAAGAAAATTAGTAGATATGAAGCCAGCTCGTTCTGCTTGATCTTTAAGCGACAATCAGTAGGTATGGTAGCAAAGCTCCTTCTGCTTGATCTTTATTCGACATTCAGTATAACCGGTAGCCACTTACTTCAGCGTGTTGTTCAGGCAACAATCTGTAGATATGGTAGCCAGCTCCTTCTGCTTGATCATGAGGCAACAATCAGTAAATACGGTTTCCAGCTCATTCTTCTTGATCTTTAAGCGAAAATCAGTAGATATGGTAGCCAGCTCCTTCATCTTGATCTATAAGCGAAAATCAGTAGATCCGGTAAAAAGCTCCTTCTGCTATATCTTTAGGAGACATTCTGTAGATATGGCAGCCAGCTCCTTCTGCTTGATCTATAAGCAAACATCAGAAGATCTTGTAGCCAGCTCCTGTTTGATATATAAGCGAAAATCAATAAATGTGGTAGCCAGCTCCTTTCGTTTATCTATAAGCGACAATCAGGAGATCTGGTACCAGCTCCTGATTCTCGATGTTTAAGCCACGATCTGTAGATATGCTTGCCAGCTCCTTCTGCTTGATCATTAAGCGACAATCACTAGATATGGTAGCAAGCTCCTTCTGCTGGATCTATAAGCGAAAATCAGTAGATCCAGAAGCCAGCTCCTTCTGCTATATCTTTAGGAGGAAATCTGTCGATATAGCAGCCAACTCCTCCTGCTTAATCCATACGCGACAATTAGAAGATCTGGTAGCCAGCTCCTTCTGTTTATTATATAAGCGAAAATCAATAGATCTGGTAGTCAGCTCCTTCTGTTCATCTATAAGCGACAATCAGGTAATCTGGTACTAGCTCCTTCTGCTTGATCTATAAGCTGCAATCAGTAGATATAGTAGCCAGCTCCTTCTGCTTGATCTATAAGCGACAATTAGTAGATATGGTAGCCCGCTCCTTGTGCTTGATCTATAATTAACAATCAGTAGATCTTGTAGCCAGCTCCTTCTGCTTAACTATTAGCGAAAATCAGTTGATGTAAAAGCCAGCTCCGTCTGCTTGGTGTGCAGGCAAAAATCTGTAGTTTTGGAAGCCAGCTCCTACTGTTTGATATATAATTGAAAATCAATAGATTTAGTAGCCAGCTCCTTCTGATTATCTATTTGCGACAATCAGGAGATCTGGTACCATCTCCTTCTGCTTGATTTCTAAGCAATAATCAGTAGATGTAATAGCCAGCTTATTCTGCTTGATATTCATGCGACAATCAGTAGATATGGTAGCCGGCTCCTTCTGCTTGATCTAAAAGCGAAAATTAGTAGATCTGGTAGCAATCTCCTTCTGCTTGATATTTAAGCGACAATCAGAAGATATTGTAGATAACTCCTTTTGCTAGATCTTCAAAGAAAAAATCAGTATATATGGTAGCAAGCTCCTTCTGCTAGATCTTTTTACGACGATCAGTAGAACCGGTAGCTTGTTCCTTCGGCTAGATGTTTTTGCTAAAATCAGTACATATGGCAGCCAGCTCCTTCTGCTTGATCTTTAAACGTCCATCAGTAGATATAGTAGCCAGCTTATTCTTCTTGATCTTTATGTGACAATCAGTAGATATGATAACTAGCTACGTCTGCTTGATATATAAGCGACAATAAGTAGATCCCGTAGCCAGCTCTGTCTTCAATATCCTTAGGAGACAATCTGTAGATATGTCAGACAGCTCCTTCTGCTTGATCTATAAGCGACAATCAGAAGATCTGTTAGCCAGCTCCTTCTGTTTGATATATAAGCGAAAAACAATAGATCTGGTAGCCAGCTCCTTTTGTTTATCTATAAGCGACAATCAGAAGATCTGGTACCAGCTTCTTTTGCTCTATCTATGAGCGACAATTCGTAGATATGGTAAGCCTCTCCTGGTGCTTGATCTATAAGTAATAATCAGTAAATATGATAGCCAGCTCCTTCTGCTTGATCTTTCAGCAACAATCACTAGATATGGTAGCCAGTTTCTTTTGCTTGATCTATAAGCAACAATCGTTAGATCCGGTACCCAGCTACTTCTGCTATATCTCATGGATACAATCTGTAGATATTGCAGCCAGCTCCTTCTGTTAGATATATAGGCGAAATTCAATAGATCTGGTAGCCAGCTCCTTCTGTTTATCTATAAGCGACATTTAGAAGATCTGGTACTTGCTCTTTCTACTTGATCTATAAGCGACAATCAGTAGATATAGATGCCAGCTCCTCCTGGTTGATCTATAAGCGACAATCTGTAGATATAGAGCCATCTTCTTCTGCTTGATCTGTAAGTAACAATCAGTAGATCTGGTAGCCAGCTCCTTCTGCTTAATATATAAGGGATAATCAGTAGATATGACAGCCAGCTCGTCCTGCTTCATGTGTAGGCGAAAAATTTGTAGATATGGTAGCCAGCTCCTTCTGCTTCATGTGTAGGCTACAATCTGTAGATATGGTAGGAAGCTCCTTCTGCTCGATCTTTAAGCGATAATCAATAGATATGGTAGCCAGCTCCTTCTGCTTGATCTTTCAGCGACAGTCAGTAGATCTGGTAGCCAGCTCTCTCTGCTTGATCATCATGTGACAATCGGTAAATTTGAGAGCCAACTCATTCCTCTTGATCTTTAGCCCCAAATCTGTAGATATGGCAGCCAGTTCTTACTGCTTGATTGATAAGCGACAATCAGGAGATCTGGTAGCCAACACCTTTCCTTGATCTATAAGTGACAATTAGTAGATCTGGTAGAAATCTCTTTCCGCTTGATCTTCAAGCGACAATGAGAAGATATTGTAACTAACTCCTTTTGCTAGATCTTCAAAGCGAAAATCAGTATATATGGTAGCAAGCTCCAACTGCTTGATTTTTTTACGACAATCAGTAAAAAAAGGTAGCTAGTTCCATCGGCTTGATGTTTAGGCGACAATCGGTACATATAGCAGCCAGCTTCTTCTGCTTAATCTTTAAACGTCAATCAGTAGATATGGTAGCCAGCTCATTCTTCTTGATCTTCAAGTGACAATCAGTAGATATGCTAACCAGCTACTTCTGCTTCATCTATAAGCGACAATAAGAAGATCCCGTAGCCAGCTCTGTCTTCTATATCCTTAGGAGAAAATCTGTAGATATGTTAGCTAGCTCCTTCTGATTGATCTATAAGCGACAATCAGAATATCTGTTAGCCAGCTCCTTCTTTTTGATATATAAGCGAAAATCAATAGATCTGGAAGCTAGCTCTTTCTGTTTATCTATAAGCGACAATCACAAGATCTGGTACCAGCTTCTTCTGCTCTATCTATGAGCGACAATTCGTAGATATGGCAACTCGCTCCTGGTGCTTTATCTATAAGTAATAATCAGTAGATCTGGGAGCCATCTCCTTCTGCTTAATCTACAAGCAATAATAAGTAGATATGATAGCCAGCTCCTTTTGCTCGATCTTTCAGCCACAATCAGTAGATCTGGTAGCCAGGTCCTTCTGCATGATCTCTAGGCGACAATATGTAGATATGGCAGCCAGCTCCTTCTGCTTGATCTATATGCGACAATCAGTATTTCAGGTAACCAGCTCTTTCTGCTATATCTTTAGGGGAAAATCTGTAAATGTGGCAGCCAGCTCCCCCTGCTTGATCTACAAGTGACAATCAGATGATCTGGTACCAGCCCCTTCTATGTGAAATATAAGTGAAAATCAACAGATCGTGTAGCCAGCTCTTTTGTTTATCTATAAGCGACAATCAGGATATCTGGTACCAGCTCCTTCTGCTTGATCTATAAGCGACAATCAGAAGATCTGGGAAAAGCTCCTTCTCCTTAACTATAGGCGGCAATCAGGAGATCTAGGAGCCAGCTCCTTCTGCTTAATCTATAAACAATAATCAGTAGATGTGAGAGCCACTCCTTCTGCTTTATATTTAAGCGCGAATCTGTAGATATGGTAGCCAGCTCTTTTTGCTTAATCTTCAAGCCACGATAGATAGATATGGTAGCCAGCTACTTCTGCTGGATCTATATCCGACAAATTTTTAGATATCGTAGCCAACTCCTTGTTTTTGATCTATAAGTGGCAATCAGTGGATCTGGTTTGCCTGCTCCTTTTGCTTGATCTATAAGGGATAATCAGTAGATATAATAGCCAGCTCCTCTAATTGATCTTTCAGTGAAAATCAGTAGATCTGGTAGCCAGCTTCTTCTGCTTGATCTTTAGGCGACAAACTGTTGATATGGTAGCCAGCTCTTTCTGCTTAATTTTTAAGCGACAATTAGTACAAATGGTACCCAGTTCCTTCTGCTTGATCTATAGGCGACAATCAGTAGATCTGGTAGCCAGCTCCTTCTGCTTGTTTTTTAAAGCGAAAATCAGTATATATGGTAGCAAGCTCCTACTGCTTGATCTTTTTAGGACGATCAGTAGAACTGGTAGCTTGTTCCTTTGGCTAGATGTTTAGGCTACAATCAGTACATATGGCAGCTAGCTCCTTCTGCTTGATCTTTAAACGTCAATCAGTAGATATAGTAGCCAGCTCATTCTTCTTGATCTTTATGTGACAATCAGTAGATATGATAACCAGCTAAGTCTGCTTGATATATAAGCGACAATGAGTAGATCCGGTAGCTAGCTTGTCTTCAATATCCTTAGGAGACAATCTATAGATATGTCAGCTAGCTCCTTCTGCTTGATCTATGAGCGACAATCAGAAGATCTGTTAGCCAGCTCTTTCTGTTTGATATATAAGCAAAAATCAATAGATCTGGTAGCCAGCTCCATGTGTTTATCTATAAGCGACAATCAGAATATCTGGTACCAGCTTATTTTGCTCTATCTATGCGCGACAATTCGTAGATATGGTAACCCGCTCCTGGTGCTTGATCTATAAGTAATAATCAGTAGATCTGGGAGCCATCTCCTTCTGCTTAATCTATAAGCAATAATCAGTAAATATGATAGCAAGCTCCTTCTGCTTGATCTTTCAGCAACAATCACTAGATATGGTAGCCAGGTTCTTCTGCTTGATCTACAAGCGACAATAATTAGATCCGGTACCCAGCTACTTCTGCTATATCTCATGGAGACAATCTGTAGATATTGCAGCCAGCTCCTTCTGTTAGATATATAGGCGAAATTCAATAGATCTGGTAGCCAGCTCCTTCTGTTTACCTATAAGCGACAATCAGGAGATCTGGTACTAGCTGTTTCTACTTGATCTATAAGCGACAATCAGTAGATATAGATGCCAGCTCCTCCTGGTTGATCTATAAGCGACAATCTGTAGATATAGAGCCATCTTCTTCTGCTTGATCCATAAGTAAAAATCAGTAGATCTGGTAGCCAGCTTCTTCTGCTTAATCTATAAGGGATAATCAGTATTTATGACAGCCAGCTCCTTCTGCTTCATGTGTACGCGACAATCAGTAGATATGGTAGCCAGCTCCTTCTGCTTCATGTGTAGGCTACAATCTGTAGATATGGTAGGAAGCTCCTTTTGCTCGATCTTTAAGCGACAATCAATAGATATGGTAGCCAGCTCCTTCTGCTTGATCTTTCAGCGACAGTCAGTAGATCTGGTAGCCAGCTCTCTCTGCTTGATCATCAGGTGACAATCAGTAAATTTGAGAGCCAACTCATTCCTTTTGATCTTTAGCCCAAAATCTGTAGATATAGCAGCCAGTTCTTACTGCTTGATCGATAAGCGACAATCAGTAGATCTGGTAGCCAGCTCATTCTGCTTGATCTTTAAGCGACAATCAGTAGATCTGGTAGCCAACACCTTTTGCTTGATCTATAAGTGACAATTAGTAGATCTGGTAGCAATCTCTTTCTGCTTGATCTTCAAGCGACAATGAGAAGATATTGTAACTAACTCCTTTTGCTAGATCTTCAATGCGAAAATCAGTATATATGGTAGCAAGCTCCTACTGCTTGATCTTTTTACGACAATCAGTAGAACCGGTAGCTAGTACCTTCGGCTTAATGTTTAGGCGACAATCGGTACATTTAGCAGCCAGCTTTTTCTGCTTGATCTTTAAACGTCAATCAGTAGATATGGTAGCCAGCTCATTCTTCTTGATCTTTAAGTGACAATCAGTAGATATGATAACCAGCTACTTCTGCTTCATCTATAAGCGACAATGAGAAGATCCCGTAGCCAGCTCCGTCCTCTATATCCTTAGGAGAAAATCTGTAGATATGTTAGCCAGCTCCTTCTGATTGATCTATAAGCGACAATCAGAATATCTGTTAGCCAGCTCCTTCTTTTTGATATATAAGCGAAAATCAATAGATCTGGAAGCCAGCTCTTTCTGTTTATCTATAAGCGACAATCACAAGATCTGGTACCAGCTTATTTTGCTCTATCTATGAGCGACAATTCGTAGATATGGTAACCCGCTCCTGGTGCTTGATCTATAAGTAATAATCAGTAGATCTGGGAGCCATCTCCTTCTGCTTAATCTATAAGCAATAATCAGTAAATATGATAGCAAGCTCATTCTGCTTGATCTTTCAGCAACAATCACTAGATATGGTAGCCAGGTTCTTCTGCTTGATCTACAAGCGACAATAATTAGATCCGGTACCCAGCTACTTCTGCTATATCTCATGGAGACAATCTGTAGATATTGCAGCCAGCTCCTTCTGTTAGATATATAGGCGAAATTCAATAGATCTGGTAGCCAGCTCCTTCTGTTTATCTATAAGCGACAATCAGGAGATCTGGTACTAGCTGTTTCTACTTGATCTATAAGCGACAATCACTAGATATAGATGCCAGCTCCTCCTGGTTGATCTATAAGCGACAATCTGTAGATATAGAGCCATCTTCTTCTGCTTGATCTATAAGTAAAAATCAGTAGATCTGGTAGCCAGCTCCTTCTGCTTAATCTATAAGGGATAATCAGTATTTATGACAGCCAGCTCCTTCTGCTTCATGTGTACGCGACAATCAGTAGATATGGTAGCCAGCTCCTTCTGCTTCATGTGTAGGCTACAATCTGTAGATATGGTAGGAAGCTCCTTTTGCTCGATCTTTAAGCGACAATCAATAGATATGGTAGCCAGCTCCTTCTGCTTGATCTTTCAGCGACAGTCAGTAGATCTGGTAGCCAGCTCTCTCTGCTTGATCATCAGGTGACAATCAGTAAATTTGAGAGCCAACTCATTCCTTTTGATCTTTAGCCCAAAATCTGTAGATATAGCAGCCAGTTTTTACTGCTTGATCATAAGCGACAATCAGTAGATCTGGTAGCCAGCTCATTCTGCTTGATCTTTAAGCGACAATCAGTAGATCTGGTAGCCAACACCTTTTGCTTGATCTATAAGTGACAATTAGTAGATCTGGTAGCAATCTCTTTCTGCTTGATCTTCAAGCGACAATGAGAAGATATTGTAACTAACTCCTTTTGCTAGATCTTCAATGCGAAAATCAGTATATATGGTAGCAAGCTCCTACTGCTTGATCTTTTTACGACAATCAGTAGAACCGGTAGCTAGTACCTTCGGCTTAATGTTTAGGCGACAATCGGTACATTTAGCAGCCAGCTTTTTCTGCTTGATCTTTAAACGTCAATCAGTAGATATGGTAGCCAGCTCATTCTTCTTGATCTTTAAGTGACAATCAGTAGATATGATAACCAGCTACTTCTGCTTCATCTATAAGCGACAATGAGAAGATCCCGTAGCCAGCTCCGTCCTCTATATCCTTAGGAGAAAATCTGTAGATATGTTAGCCAGCTCCTTCTGATTGATCTATAAGCGACAATCAGAATATCTGTTAGCCAGCTCCTTCTTTTTGATATATAAGCGAAAATCAATAGATCTGGAAGCCAGCTCTTTCTGTTTATCTATAAGCGACAATCACAAGATCTGGTACTAGCTTCTTTTGCTCTATCTATGAGCGACAATTCGTAGATATGGCAACCCGCTCCTGGTGCTTGATCTATAAGTAATAATCTGTAGATCTGGGAGCCATGTCCTTCTGCTTAATCTACAAGCAATAATCAGTAGATATGATAGCCAGCTCCTTTTGCTTGATCTTTCAGCAACAATCTGTAGATATTGCAGCCAGCTGCTTCTGCTTGATCTATATGCGACAATCAGTATTTCCGGTAACCAGCTCTTTCTGCTAGATCTTTAGGGGAAAATCTGTAAATGTGGCAGCCAGCTCCCCCTGCTTGATCTATAAGTGACAATCAGAAAATCTGGTAGCCAGCCGCTTCTATGTAAAATATAAGTGAAAATCAACAAATCGAGTAGCCAGCTCTTCTGTTTATCTATAAGCGACAATCAGGAGATCTGGTACCAGCTCTTTCTGCTTGATCTATAAGCGACAATCAGGAGATCTGGGAATAGCTCCTTCTCCTTAACTATAGGCGGCAATCAGTAGATCCAGAAGCCAGCTCCTTTTGCTTAATCTATAAGCAATAATCAGTAGATGTTTGAGCCACTCCTTCCGCTTGATATTTAAGCGCGAATCTGTAGATATGGTAGCCAGCTCTTTTTGCTTAATCTTCAAGCCACGATAGATAGATATGGTAGCCAGCTACTTTTGCTGGATCTATATCCGACAAATATTAGATATCGTAGCCCGCTCATTGTACTTGATCTATAAGTGGCAATCAGTGGATCTGGTTTGCCTGCTCCTTTTGCTTGATCTATAAGGGATAATCAGTATATATAATAGCCAGCTCCTCTGATTGATCTTTCAGTAAAAAACAGTAGATCTGGTAGCCAGCTCCTTCTGCTTGATCTTTAGGCGACAAACTGTTGATATGGTAGCCAGCTCTTTCTGCTTAATTTTTAAGCGACAATTAGTACAAATGGTACCCAGTTCCTTCTGCTTGATCTATAGGCGACAATCAGTAGATCTGGTAGCCAGCTCCTTCTGCTTGTTTTTTAAAGCGAAAATCATTGGATATGGTAGCCAGCTCCTTCTGCTTGATTTATAAGCGACAATTAGTAGATCTGGTAGCTAGCTCCTTCTGCTAGATCTTTAAGCGAAAATCAGTAGATATAGTAGCAAGCTTCTTCCTCTTGATCTCTAAGCGACAATCAGTAGATATGGCAGCCAGCTCCTTCTTTTTGATCTTTAAGCGACAATCACTAAATATGGTAGCCAGGTTCTTCTGCTTGATCTATAAGTGACAATCATTAGATCCGGTACCCAGCTACTTCTGCTATATCTCATGGAGACAATCTGTAGATATTGCAGCCAGCTTCTTCTGTTTTATATATAGGTCGAAAATCAATATATCTGGTAGCCACCTCCTTCTGTTTATCTATAAGCGACAATCAGGAGATCTGGTACTAGCTCCTTCTACTTGATCTATAAGCGACAATCAGTATAAATAGATGCCAGCTCCTCTTGGTTGATCTATAAGCGACAATCAGTAGATATAGAGCCAGCTTCTTCTGCTTGATCTATAAGTAACAATCAGTAGATCTGGTAGCCAGCTCCTTCTGCTCAATCTATAAGGGATAATCAATGAATATGACAGCCAGCTCCTTCTGCTTCATATGTAGGCGACAATCTGTAGATATGGTAGCTAGCTCCTTCTGCTTGATCTTGAAGCGACAATCAGTAGATATGGTAGCAGGCTTCTTCTTCTGGATCTATAATCGACAATCAGTAGATCCAGTAGCCAGCTTCTTCTGCTATATCTTTGGGATAAAATGTGTAGATATAGCAGCCAGCTCCTTCTGCTTCATCTATGAGCGACAATCAGAAAATCTGGTTTCCAGCTCCTTCTGTTTGATATAAAAGCGGAAATCAATAAATATGGTAGCCTACTTCATTCTGTTTATCTATAAGCGACAATTAGGAGATCTGGTACCAGTTCCTTTTTGTTGATCTATAAGCCACAATCTGTAGATATAAAAGCCAGCTTTTTCTGCTCAATCTATAAGCGATATTCAGTAAAAGTGATAGCCAGCTACTTCTGCTTAATATTACGGCGTTAATCTGTAGATATGGTAGACAGCTCCTTCTCCTTGATATTTAAGCGACAATCATTAAATACGGTAGCCAGCTCCTTCTGCTGAATCTATAACCGACAATTCGAAGATATAGTAGCCCGCTCTTTTTGCCTGATTTATATGTGAAAATAAGTAGATCTGGTAGCCAGACCCTTGTGCTTAATCTTGACGCGAGCAAAAATTAGTAGATCTAGTAGCCAGCTCCTTCATCTTGATCTATAAGCGAAATTAGTAGATCCGGTAAAAAGCTCCTTCTGCTATATCTTTAGGAGACATTCTGTAGATATAGGCAGCCAGCTCCTTCTGCTTGATCTATAAGCGAACATCAGAAGATCTGGTAACCAGCTCCTGTTTGATATATAAACGAAAATCAATAGATCTGCTAGCCAGCTCCTTCCGTTTATCTATAAGCGACAATCAGGAGATCTGGTACCAGCTCCTGATTCTTCATGTTTAGGCCACAATCTGTAGATATGTTCGCTAGCTCCTTCTGCTTGATCTTTAAGTGACAATCAGTAGATATGGTAGCCAGCTCCTTCTGATAGATCTATAAACGACAATCAGTAAATCCGGAAGCCAGCTCCTTCTGCTATATTTTTAGAAGAAAATCTGTAGTTATGGCAGCCAGCTCCTTCTGCTTGATCTATACGCGACAATTAGAAGATCTGGTAGCCAGCTCCTTCTGTTTAATATATAAGCGAAAGTCAAAAGATCTGGTAGCCAGATCCTTCTGTTTATCTAAGGGCGACAATCAAGAGATCTGGAACTAGCTCCTTCTGCTTGATCAATAAGCGGCAATCAGTAGATATAGTAGCCAGCTCCTTCTACTTGATCTATGAGCGACAATTATTTGATATGGTAGCCCGCTCCTTGTGCTTGATCTATAGGTAAAAATCAGTAGATCTGGTAGCCAGCTCCTTCTGCCCTATCTATAAGTGATAATCAGTTGATGTAAAAGCCAGCTCCGTCTGCTTGATGTGTAGGCGAAAATCTGGAGATCTGGAAGCCAGCTCCTCCTGTTTGATATATAATCGAAAATTTATAGATTTGGTAGCTAGCTCCTTCTGATTATCTATAAGCGACAATCAGGAGATCTGGTACAAGCTCCTTCTGTTTGATTTATAAGCGACAATCAGTAGATCTGGTAGCCAGCTTTTTCTGCTGTATCTATAAGCGATAATCAGTAGATTTGATAGCCAGCTTTTTATGCTTGTTATTCATGCGTCAATCTGTAGATAAAGTAGCAAGCTACTTCTGCTTAATCTTTAAGCGACAATCAATAGATATGGTAGCCAGCTCCTTCTGCTTGATCTTTTAGCGAGAGTCAGTAGATCTGGTAGCCAGCGCCCTCTGCTTGATCATTAGGCGAAAATCTGTAAATATGAGAGCCAGCTCATTCCTTTTGATCTTTAGCCCAAAATCTGTAGATATAGCAGCCAGGTATTTCTGCTTGATCGATAAGCGACAATTAGTAAATCCGGTAGCCAGCTCATTCTGCTCGATATTCAAGCAAAAATCAGTAGATCTGGTAGCCAACATCTTCTGCTTGATCTATAAGCGACAATCAGTAAATCTGATAGCAAGCTGCTTCTGCTTGATCTTTAAGCAACAATCAGTAGATCTCGTAGCCAGCTCTTTTTGCTTAATCTTTAAGCGACAATCAGTAGAAATGGTTGCTAGTTCCTTCTCCTTGATCTATCAGCGACAAGTAGTCGATCTGGTAGCAATTTTCTTTCTGCTTGATCTTCAAGCGACAATCAGAAGATATTGTAGCTAACTCCTTTTGCTAGATACTCAAAGCGAAAATCAGTATATATGGTAGCAAGCTGCTACTGCTTGATCTTTTTACGACAATCAGTAGAACTGGTAGCCAGTTCCTTCAGCTCGATGTTTAGGCGACAATCGGTACATATGAGAGTCAGCTCCTTCTGCTTGATCCTTAATCCTCAATCAGTAGATATGGTAGCCAGCTTATTCTTCTTGATCTTTAAGTGCCTATTAGTAGATATGATAGCTAGCTATTGCTGCTTGATCTATAAGCGACAATTAGTAGATCCTATAGCCAGTTCCGTCTTCTATATCCTTAGGAGATAATCTGTAGATATGGCAGCTAGCTCCTTCTGATTGATCTATAAGCGACAATCAGAAGATATGGTAGCCAGCTCCTTTTGTTAAATTTTTTAGCGAAAATCAATAGATCTGGTAGCCAGCTACTTCTGTTTAAAGTAATAATCAGTAGATCTTGGAGCCATCTCCTTCTGCTCAATCTAAAGGCGATAATCAGTAGGTATGATAGCCAGCTCCTTCTGCTGGATCTTTCTGCAACAATCAGTAGATCTGGTATCCAGGTCCTTCTGCATGATCTATAGGCGACAATTTGTAGATATGGCAGCCAGCTCCTTCTGCTTGAGCTATATGCGAAATCAGTAGTTCCGGTAGCCAGCTCCTTGTTCTATATCATTAGAAGAAAATCTGTAGAAGTGGCAGCTAGCTCTTCCTTCTTGATATATGAGCAAAAATCAGAAGATCTGGTAGCCAGTTCCTTCTGAGTGAAATATATGTGAAAATCAATAGATCTGGTAGTCAGCTCTTCTGTTTATCTATAAGCCACAATTAGGAGATCTGGTACCGGCTTCTTCTGCTTGATCTATAAGCAGCAATCAGTAGATCTGGTAGCTAGCTCTTTCTGCTTAATCTATAAGCGATAATCATTAAATGTGATAGCCAGCTCCTTCTGCTTGATATTTAGGCGCGAATCTGTAGGTATGGTATCCAGCTCTTTTTGCTTGATCTTTAAGCCACAATAGGTAGATATGGTAGCCAACAACTTCTGCTGGATCTATAACCGACAAATATTAGATATGGTAGCCCGCTCCTTGGGCTTGATCTATAAGTGACAATCAATAGATTTGGTTTGCCAGCTCCTTTTGCATGATCTATAAAGGATAATCAGTAGAAATAATTGCCAGCTCCTTCTGCTTGATCTTTAGGTGACAAACTGTAGATATGGTAGACAGCTCGTTTCTCTTGATTTTTTGCCACAATCTGTAGATATTGCAGCTAGCTTGCTCTGCTCTATCTATGAGCGACAATCATTAGATCTGGTAACCAACTCTTGGTGCTTGATCTATAAGCGACTGTCGTAGAATGACCCTTGGCTTTGATCACTCTACGCTTTGACCCCCTTTTAGTAGCGGTATGCCCTAAGGGGCGTGAGTTACTTCTATGATGAAGTAGGCTTTGTTCTAAGAGTGCTATTTTAGTGGTTTAGTCCTTAAGGAAGAGCTATTTTTAAACACATAAGGATAAGAGGAGACACCCGAATCTACCAAAATAAACTTGTATTTTAAATTAAATATTACAAACCAACAGTAAAAGCATTTCTATATTTGGCCTCAAAGATTTTACAATGACAACACATAAACAAGTAGGCTTTCAATAAACAAACCAATTGCCAATTAGTATTTTTATCACGACCCTATTTGTTTAGCATAAAACATTAAATTAATGTACTGTCATCTACAAACACATATGACCTAGGTTCAAGAATAATGGTTTCTACTCTCCTTTAAAACGTGGGACGTACTAAACTTCTACTATCGCAATAGAGATATAAATGTTATTGTTAACTTACAGGTAGGTATTAGGGATTGCCGGATGTCGCTGGAGGACTTATCTCTCGCTTTGAAGTGGTGTGGTCGCTGGTTGAAATTTTCGTAGAAGGATTGCTTGAGATGTGAGAATCACTCGAGTGTGAGCGGCTTTGCTTTTCTTCAGTCGGGCTTCTTTGCAGACGGAAAAGGCTTCTTCGGTATGGCACCGATATAAGACTTGACTAATTAGGTTAATACGGCCCTGAAAGGGGGGATCGATTTTCTCAATCTGATCCTATCGTTTCTCACGGAAATAGTCTTGTATGGCTGAAGAATCGATCTTTACGAACTAATCTTTCTTCTGGCGAATCGACTTCTAATAATCTTCTTGTCTGGCCGATGGATCGATCTTCACGACCTAATCCTACTCTGGCGTATCGACTTCAGATAATCCTCTTCTCTTTCTTTGCGGGGCTTATATATAGGCGGATAGCCGCCCCATCTAAAGGGGGAAGTGACCAGGCCACAGATGCAAAAGGGGGGGGGGGGAGCGAATGGAGAGTTAGCATCTGGGGAGAGCGAGAATTCCTGAGGTGGCACTGGGGTGCCCAAGTCAGCTCGCAAATTATAGGCTCGCAACCGCACCGCTACTTGGCGTGCCTTCTGACTCACACCGTTTTTTTTTCCTAATCACGGGTTTATGGGTCTCGTAGGTAATACGATCGTTAGAGCGTCGTTTAAGGACCTTAGGTGGTCGCCTTCAAACATATGTTAGCTCCAACTGCCCACAGCGGCGAGGAGATCACACATGGTAAGCATTTTCGCCGGCTACCTTTCCCACGCTTCTCCTCATGAAGGGAGGGGGGGCTTGAATGTACCTATACCCCTCCAGGAGGCTTAATGTAGCCATTTCTCCACAGCGACAATCAGTTGATCTGGTAGCTAGCTCTTTCTGCTTAATCTTTAAGCGACAATTAGTACAATTGGTACCTAGTTCCTCCTGCTTAATCTATAAAGGATAATCATTAGATATAATAGCCAGCTCCTTCTGATTGATCTTTCAGCGACAATTAGTTGATCTGGTAGCCAACTCGTTCTGCTTGATCTTTAGGGGACAACTGTAGTTATGGTAGCCAAGTCCTTATGCTAGATCTTTAAGCGAAAATCAAAATATATAGTAGCAAGCTCCTTCTGCTTGATCTTTAAGTGACAATTATTAGAAATGGTACCGAGTTCCTTCTGCTTGATCTATAAGGGAAAATCAGTAGATCTGGTAGCCAGGTCCTTCTGCTTGATATATAAGCGAAAATCAGTAGATATGGTAGCCAGCTGCTTCTGCTTGATCTATAAGGGACAATTAGTAGATCTGGTAGCTAGCTCTTTCTGCTAGATGTTTAAGCGAAACTCAGTATATATAGTAGCAAGCTCCTTCTGCTTAATCTTTAAGCGACAATCAGTAGATATTGCAGCCAGCTCCCTCTTTTTTATCTTTAAGCTACAATCACTAGATATGGTAGCCAGCTCCCTCTGCTTGATCTATAAGCGTCAATCATTAGATCCGGTACCCAGCTACTTCTGCTATATCTCATGGAGAGAATCTGTAGATAGTGTAGCCAGCTCCTTCTGTTTGATATATAGGCGAAAATCAATAGATCTGGAAGCCAGCTCCTTCTGTTTATCTATAAGCGACAATCAAGAGATCTGGTACTAGCTCCTTCTACTTGATCTATAACCGACAATCAGTAGATATAGATGCAAGCTCTTCCTGGTTGATCTATAAGCGCCATTGGTAGATATAGAAGCCAGCTCCTTCTGCTTGATCTATAAGTAACAATCACAGGATCTGGTAGCCAGCTCCTTCTGCTTAATCTGTAAGCTATAATTAGTAGATATGATAGCCAGCTCCTTCTGCTTCATGTGTAGGCGACAATCTGTAGATATGGTAGCCAGCTCCTTCTTCTTGATCTTCAAGTGACAATCAGTAGATATGCTAACCAGCTACTTCTGCTTCATCTATAAGCGACAATAAGAAGATCCCGTAGCCAGCTCTGTCTTCTATATCCTTAGGAGAAAATCTGTAGATATGTTAGCTAGCTCCTTCTGATTGATCTATAAGCGACAATCAGAATATCTGTTAGCCAGCTCCTTCTTTTTGATATATAAGCGAAAATCAATAGATCTGGAAGCTAGCTCTTTCTGTTTATCTATAAGCGACAATCAGAAGATCTGGTACCAGCTCCTTCTTCTCAAACTATAAGCCAAAATCTGAAGATATAGTCAGCTTCTTCTGCTTAATCTATAAGCTATAATCAGTAGATGTGATATCCAGCTCCACTGATCAATATTTAGGCGTCAATCTGTAGATATGGTAGCCAGCTACTTCTCATTGATCTTTAAGCGACAATATGTCAATATGGTAGCCAGCTCCTTCTGCTGGATCTATAACCGATAATTAGTAGATATGGTAGCCCGCTCCTTGTGCTTGATTTATAAGTGAAATCAGTAGATCTGGTAGCCAGACTCTTCTGCTTGATCTTTACGGAAGCGACAATCAGTAGATCTGGTAGCCAGCTCCTATTGCTTGTTATTTAGGCGACAATCTGTAGATATGTCAGCCAGCTTCTTCTGCTTGTTTTATAAGAGACAATCAGTAGAACCAGTAGCCAGCACATTCTGCTTGATCTTCAGGCGAAAATCTGTAGAATATGGCAGCCAGCTCCTTCTGCTTGATCTATAAGCGAAAATCAGTAGATCTGGTAAAAAGCTTCCTCTGCTTGATCTATAAACGACCATCAGTAGATGTGATAGCAAGCCCCTTTTGGTTAATCTTTAAGCAACAATCAGTAGATCTAGCAGCATAACACTCTGCCTAATCTTAAGGCGACAATCAGTAGATCTGGTAGCCAGCTCCTCTTGCTTGATCTCTAAACTAAAATTAGAAGATATGGTAGCCAGCTCCTTCTGCTTAATCTTCAAGTGACAATCAGTAGATATGGTAGCAAAGCTCCTTCTGCTTGATAATTATTCGACATTGAGTAGAACCGGTAGCCAGTTACTTCGGCGTGATGTTGAGGCGACAATCTGTTGATATGGTAGCCAGCTCCTTCTGCTTGAACTCTGAACAACAATGAGTACATACGGTAGCTAGCTCGTTCTTCTTGATCTCAGAACAAAAATCAGTAAATATGGTAGCCAGCTCCTTCATCTTGATCTATAAGCGAAAATCAGTAGATCCGGTAAAAAGCTCCTTCTGCTATATCTTTAGGAGACAATCTGTAGATTTGGAAGGCAGCTCCTTCTGCTTGATCTATAAGCGAACATCAGAAGATCTGGTAGCCAGCTCCTGTTTGATATATAAGCGAAAATCAATAGATCTGGTAGCCAGCTCTCCTTCCGTTTATCTATAAGCGACAATCAGGAGATCTGGTACCAGCTCCTGATTCTTCATGTTTAGGCCACAATCTGTAGATATGTTCGCTAGCTCCTTCTGCTTGATCTTTAAGAGACAATCAGTAGATATGGTAGCCAGCTCCTTCTGCTAGATCTATGAGCGACAATCAGTAGATCCGGAAGCAAACTTCTTTTGCTATAACTTTAGGAGAAAATCTGTAGATATGGCAGCCAGCTCCTTCTGCTTGATCTATAAGCGACTTTCAGAAGATCTTGTAGCTAGCTCCTTCTGTTTAATATATAAGCGAAAATCAATAGATCTGGTGGCCAGCTTCTCCTGTTTATCTATAAGCGACAATTAGGAGATCTAGTACTAGCTCGTTTTCTTGATCTATAAGCGGCAATCAGTAGATATAGTAGCCAGCTCCTTCTGCTTGATCTATAAGAGACAATTAGTAGATATGGTAGCCCGCTCATTGTGCTTGATCTATAAGTTACAATCAGTAGATCTGGTAGCCAACTTCTTCTGCTTAATCTATAAGCGATAATCAGTTGATGTGATAGCCAGTTTCGTCTGCTTGAGATGTAGGCGAAAATCTGTAGATCTGGAAGCCAGCTCCTTCTGTTTGATATATAATCGAAAATCAATAGATTTGGTAGCTAGCTCCTTCTGATGATCTATAAGCGAAAATCAGGAGATCTGGTACCAGCTCTCGCTGCTTGATCTATATGTGACAATCAGTAGATCTGGTAGCCAGCTTCTTCTGCTTAATCTATTAGCGTTAATCAGTAGATGTGATAGCTAGCTTTTTCTGCTTGATTTTCATGCGACAATCTGTAGATATGGTAGCCAGCTCGTTCTTCGTTATCTTTAAGCGATAATCAGTTGATATGGTAGCCAGCTCTTTCTGCTTGATCTTTCAGCGACAGTTTGTAGATCTAGTAGCCAGCTCCCCCCGCTTGATCATTAGGCGACAATCTGTAAATATGAGAGCCAGCTCATTCCTCTTGATATATAGCCTACAATCTCTAGATATGGCAGCTAGTTCTTTCTGCTTGATCGATAAGCGACAATTCGTAGATCTGGTAGCCAGCTGATTTTGCTTGATCTATAAGCGACAATCAGTAGATCTGGTAGCTAACACTTACTGCTTGATCTATAAGCGACAATCTTTAGATCTGATAGCAAGCTGCATTTGCTTGATCTTTAAGCAACAATCAGTAGATCTGGTAGCCAGCTCTTTCACCTTAATCTTTTAACGACTATCAGTAGAAATGGTAGCCAGTTCCTTCTCCTTCATTTATAAGCGACAATTAGTAGATCTAGGAGCAATCACCTCCTGCTTGATCTTTAAGCGACAATCAGAAGATATTATAGCTAACCCCTTTTGCTAGATCTTCAAAGCGAAAATCTTTTTGCGACACTCAGTAGAACCGGTAGCTAGTTCCATCGACTCAATGTTTAGGCCAAAAATGGTAAATATGGTAGCCGGCTCCCTCTGCTTGATCTTTAAACGTCAATCAGTAAATTTGTAGCCAGATCCTTCTTCTTGATCTTTAAGGGACAATCAGTAGATATGATAGCCAGATACTTCTGCTTGATCTATTAGCGACAATCAATAGATCCCGTAGCCAGCTCCGTCTTCTATATCCTTAGGGGACAATCTGTAGATATATGGCAGCCAGATCCTTTTGCTTGATCTATAAGCGACATTCAGAAGATCTGGTAGCCAGCTCCTTCTGTTTGATATATTTGCGAAAATTAATGTATCTGGTAGCCAGCTCCTTCTGTTTATCTATAAACGACAATCAAGTAATCTAAGACCAGCTTCTTCTGCTTGATCTATAAGCGACAATCATTAGATATGGAAGCCAGCTCATTCTGCTTGATCTAAAAGCGACATTAGTAGATATGCTAGCCCGCACCTGGTGCTTGATCTATGTGATAATCTGTATATATGGCAGCTAGCTCCTTCCGCTTGATCTATATGCGACAATCAGTAGATTTGGTAGCAAGCTCCTTCTGCTTGATCTTTTTGCAAAAATCAGTGGTTCTGGTAGTTAGCTCTTCCTGCTTAATCTTTAAGCGACAATCTCTAGATCTGGTAGCCTGTTCCTTCTGCTTGATCTATAAGAGACAATCAGTAGATCTGGTATCCTGCTCCTTCTGCTTGATCTTCAAGCGACAATCAGTATATATGGTAGCCATCTCCTTCTGCTTGATCTTTAAGCGACAATTAGTAAATCGTCTAGCAAGCTTTTTGAGGCTAAAACTTTAAGTGACAATCAGTAGATATGGTTCTCAGTCCCTTCTGCTTGAACTATAAGCGACAATAATTAGATCCGGGACCCAGCTACTTCTGCTTATTTTTATGAGAAAATCTGTAGATATGGCAGCCAGCTCCTTTTGATTGATCTATAAGCGATAATTAGTAGATATTAGGCCCGTTTCTTGTGCTTGATCTATAAGTAACAATCAGTAGATCTGGTAGCCAGCTCCTTCTGCTGAATCTATAAGTGATTATTAGTAGATATGATAGCTAGCTCCTTCTGCTTGATCTTCTATCGACAATTAGTAGATCTGGTAGCCGGCCCTTCTGCTCGATCTTTAGGCGACAATCTGTAGATATAGCAGCCAGCACCTTCTGCTTTATCTCTAAGCGAAAATCAGTAGATCGATAGACAGCTCCTTCTTCTTAATCTATAAGCGCAAAATGTAGATATGGTAGCCAGCTCCTTCTGCTTGTTTTATAAACAACAATCAGTAGATCCGGTCGTCAGCTGCTCCTGCTATATCTTCAGGAGACAATCTGTAGATATGTCAGCAAGCCCTTTTGTTTGGAATATAAGCGAAATTTTATAGATCTGGTAGCAAGTTTCTTCTGTTTATCTATAAGCGACAATCAGTAGATATGGTAGCCAGATCATTCTGATTGATCTATAAGCGACAATTAGTAGATATGGTAGCCCTTTTTTTGTGCTTAATCTATAAGTGACAATCAGTAGAACTCACAGCCTGCCCCTTCTGCTTAATCTATTAGCAATACTCAGGAGATATGATAGCCAGCTCCTTCTGCTTCATCTTTAGGCGACAATCGCTAGATATGGCAGCCAGCTCCTTCCTTTTGTTCTTCAGGCGACAATCTGTAGATATACACCCAGCTTCTTCTGCTAGATTTATAAGCAAAAATCAGTAATCTGCTAGCCAGCTCCTCCTGCTTGATTTATAAGCGACAATCAGTACATCTGGTAGTCAGCCCCTTCTGCTTAATCTTGGAGGCAACAATCAGTAGATCTGGTAGTCAACTCCTTCTGCTTGTTATTTAGGCGACAATCTGTAGATTTGGCAGCCAGCTCCTTCTGCTTGATCTATAAGTGAAAAGCAGTTGATTCAGTAGCCAGCTCTTGCTGCTTGATCTTTAGGCGACAATCTGTTAATATCGCAGCCAGCTCCTTCTGCTTAATCTATAAGCAACAAAGAGTAGATATCGTAGCCATCTTCTTCTGCTTGATCTATAAGCCTCAATTAGTAGTTCTGGTAGCAAGCTCCTTCTGCTTGATTTATAAGTAAAAATCAGTAGATATGGTAGCCAGCTTCTTTTGCTTGATTTTCAAGTGACAATCTGTAGATATGGTAGCCAGCTCCTTCTGCTTGATCTTTAAGCGACAATGAGTATATATGGTAGCCAGCTCCTTCTTCTTGATCTTTCAGCGACAATCAGTATATATAGAGGCCAGCTCCTTCTGCTTGATTTTTCTGCGACAACTAGTAGTTCTGGTAGGCAGTTTCTTCTGCTTGTTTTTTAGGAGACAATCTGTACATATGGCAGCCAGCTTCTGCTGCTTGATCTATGAGCGACAATCAGTAGATCTGGTAGCCAGCTCTTCCTGCTTGGTCTTTAGGCGTCAATGAGTAAAACCGGTAGCCAGTTCGTTCGGCTTGATGTTTAGGCGACAATCTGTAGATATGGTAGCCAGCTCCGTCTTCTTGATCTTTTTGCGACAATCAGTAGATCTGGTAGCCAGCTCCTTCTGCTATATTTTTAGTAAACAATCAAAATCTGGCAGCCAGCTCCTTCTGCTTGATCTGTAAGCGAAAATCAATAGATCTGGTTACCATCTCCATCTGCTTCATTTATAAGCGACATTCACTAAAACCGGTAGATAGCTTCTTCTGCATGATCTTTAGGCGAAAATCAGTAACTCTGGTAGCCAGCCCCTTCTGCTTGATCTTTAAGCGACAATCAGTAGATCTGGTAGCCAGCTCCTTCTGCTTGATCTTTATGGGAAAATCGGGAGATATAGCAGTCAGCTCCTTATGCTTGATCTATAATCGACAATCAGTAGATCTGGTAGCTAGCTCCTTTTGCTTGATCTATAAGCGACAAACAGTAGATCTGATAGAAAGCTTCTTCTGCATGATCTTTAAGCAACAATCAGTAGATCTGGTAGCTAGCTTCTTATGCTTGATCTATAAGCGACAATCAGTTGATCCGGTAGCCATCTCCTTCTGTTTAATCTTTAGGGGACATTCAGTTAATCCGGTAGCCTGCTCCTTCTGCTTAGTCGTTAGTCGACAATCGATAGATAACGCAGCCAGCTACTACTGCTTGATATAAGGGCGATAATAACTAGATCTGGTAGCCAGCTTCTTCTGCTTGATCTATAAGCTTCAATTAGTAGATATGGTAGTCAGCTCATTCTGTTTGATCAATAAACGACAATTAGTACATGGTGTAGCTATCTTATTCTGCTTGATGTATAAGCGACAATAGGTAGATCTTGTAGCCAGATTCTTCTGCTTGATCTTTAGGCGAAAATATGTATGCCAGCCAGCTCCTTCGGCTTGATCTATAAGCGACAATAAGTAGATCTGGTAGCCACTTCCGTCTGCTGGATCTTTAAGCGATAATCTGTAGATATGGCAGCCAGCTCCTTCTGCTTGGTTAATTAGCAACAATCAGTAAATCTGGTAGCCAGCTCTTTTTGCTCGATCTTTAGGCGACAATTAGTACATCGGGTAGCTAGCTCTTTCTGCTTGATATTTAGGTGACAATCAGTAGAAATGGTAGCAAGCTCCTTCTGCTTGATCTATTAGTGACAATCAGTAGATCCAGTAGCCATCTTCTTCTGCTATATCCTTAGGAGCTTATCTGTAGATATGGCATCCAGCTTCTTTTGCTTGATCTAACCGCGACAATCAGTGGATTTTGTAGCCAGCTCCATCTGCTTGATCTAAAAGCGACAATTAATAGATATGCTAGCCCACTTCTGGTGCTTTATCTATAAGTGTCAATCTGTATATATGGCAGCCATCTCATTCTGCTTGATCTAACCGTGACAATCAGTAGATTTTGTAGCCAGCTCCTTCTGCTTGATTTTAAAGAGACAAATGATAGATATGCTAGCATGCTCCTGTAGCTTGATCTATAAGTGACAATCTGTATATATTGCAGCCATCTCCTTCTGATTGGTCTATAAGCGCCATTAGTAGATCTGGCTGAAGCTTCTTCTGCTTGAACTTTTTGCAAAAATCAGTAGTTCTGGTAGCCAGCTCCTTCTGCTTGATCTATTAGAGACAATTTTTAGATCTGGTATCCAGCTCCTTCTGCCTGATCTTAAGGTAACAATCAGTAGATATGGTAGCCAGCTCCTTCTGTTTAATCTTTAAGCGACAATAAATAGATCGGCTAGAAATTTCTTCTGCTTGAACTTTGAGGGACAATCAGTAGATATTGTAGCCAGCCCCTTCTGCTTCAGGTATAATTGAAAAGCATTAGATCCTGTAGCCAGCTTCTTCTGCTATATCTTTAGAAAAAATCTGTAGAAATGGTATCCAGCTTCTTCTGCTTGATCTTTAAGTGACAATCTGTAGATATGGTAGCTAGCTCCTTCTGCTTGATCTTTAAGCGACAATGAGTAGATATGGTAGCCAGCTCCTTATTCTTGATTTTTCAGCGACAATCAGTATATATGGTAGCCAGCTCCTTCTGCTTGATTTTTTAGCGACAATCAGTAGATCTGGTAGCCAGCTTCTTCTGCTTGATCTTTAGGCGACAATCTGTACATATCGCAGCCAGCTCCTTCTGCTTAATCTATAAGCGACAAACGGTAGATCTGGTTGCCATCTCCTTCTGCTTGATCTATAAGCGACAATCAGTAGATCTGGTAGCAAGCTCCTTCTGTTCGATCTATAATCGCAATCAGTAGATATGGTAGCTTGCTCATCCTGCTTGTTCTATAAGAGACAATTAGTAGTTCTGGTAGCAAGCTCCTTCTGCTTGATCTATAAGTGACAATCAGTAGATATGGTAGCCAGCTTCTTCTGCTTGATATTTAAGTGACAATCTGTAGATATGGTAGCTAGCTCCTTCTGCTTGATCTTTAAGCGACAATGAGTAGATATGGTAGCCAGCTTCTTCTTCTTGATCTCTTTAGCGACAATCAGTATATATGGTAGCTAGCTCCTTTTGCTTGATTTTTTAACAACAATTAGTAGATCTAGTAGCCAGCTCCTTCTGCTTGATCTTTGGGCGACAATCTGTACATATGGCAGCCAGCTCCTTCTGCTTAATCCTTAAGCGACAATAGGAAGAAATGGTAGCCAGCTCCTTCTGCTTGATTTATAAGCGACAATCAGTAGATCTGGTAGCCAGCACATTCTGCTTGATCTTTAAAAGACAATCAGTAGATATGGGAGCCAGTTTCCTTCTGCTTGATCTTTAAGCGACAAGTGGTAGTTTTGGTAGCTAGCTCCTTCTGCTTTAGCTTTAAGCGACACTCAGTAGATATGGTAGCAAGCTCCTTCTGCTTGATATATAGGTGACAATCAGTAGATCTGGTAGCTAGCACTTTTTGCTTAATCTATAAGCGATAATCAGTATATCTGTTAGCCAGCTCATTCTGCCCTATCTATAAGCGATAATCAGTAGATATGATAGCCTGCTCCTTATGCTTGTTCTATAAGAGACAATTAGTAGATATTTTAGCAGCTCCTTCTGCTTGTTCTATAAGCGATAATCAGTAGATCTGGTAGTCAGCTCTTCCTGCTTGATCTATAAGCGACAATTAGTAGATATGGTAGCCAGATCCTTCCGCTTGATCTATAAACGACAATTAGTAGATTTGCTAGCCCGCTCCTTGTGCTTGATTTATAAGTGACAATCAGTAGTTCTGGTAGCCAGCTCATTCTGCTTAGTCTATAAGCCGTAATCACTAGATATGATAGCTAGCTCCTTCTTTTTGATTTTTCAGTGACTATCAGTAGATCTGGTAGCCTGCTCCTTCTGCTTGATCTATAAGCGACAATCACTAGATATTTTAGCCAGCTCCTTCTGCTTGATCTATAAGCGATTATCAGTAGATATGATAGCCACTTCTTATGCTTGATCTGTAAGCGACAATCATTAGATCTGAGAGCCATCACCTTCTGCTGGATCTATAAGCGACAATCAGTAGATCTGGTAGCCAGCTTCTTCTGCTTGATTTATTAGCGATAATCAGTAGATATCGTAGCCAGCTCCTTTT
This sequence comes from Ceratothoa steindachneri, assembly GCA_963969495.1. Lineage (NCBI taxonomy): Eukaryota > Metazoa > Arthropoda > Malacostraca > Isopoda > Cymothoidae > Ceratothoa > Ceratothoa steindachneri. The sequence goes on along the minus strand of OZ018331.1, from coordinate 24,396,362 downwards.
GCCTCATTTTTGAGCGACAATCAGTAGATATGGTACCCAGCTCCTTCTTCTTGATCTTTCACCGACAATCAGTTTATCTGATAGACAACTCCTTCTGCTTGATCTATAAGCTACAATCAGTAGATTTCGTAGACAGTTCCTTCTGCTAGATCTTTCAGCGACAATCAGTAGATATGGTAGCCAGTTCCTTCAGCTTGATCTTTTGGCGACAATCTGTAGATATGGTAGCCCGCTCTTTCTGCTTGATATATAAGCGACAATCAGTAGATCTGGTAGCCATCTCCTCTGCTTGATTTATAAGCGACAATCAGTAGATATGGTAGCCAGCTCCTTCTGCTTGATCTTAAAGCGACAATCAGTAGATCCTTAGCCAGCTTCTTCTGCTATATCTTTAGCAGAAAATATTTAGATATGGCAGCCAGTTCCTTCTGCTTGATCTATAAGCGACAATCAGAAGATCTGGTAGCCAGCTCCTTCTGTTTGATATATAAGTGACAATCAGGAGATCTACTACCAGCTCCTTCTGCTTGATCTATAAGCGACATCAGTAGATATGGTAGCCTGCTCCTTCTGCTTGATTTATATGCGACAATTAGTAGATATGGTTGCCTGCTCCTTGTGCTTGATTTATAAGTTGCAATCATTAGATTTCGTAGCCAGCTTCTTCTGCTACGTACCATTGTGATGTGACTGTTTACATGGACTTACACTCCAATATCACGACGGCTTCAGGTTGCATTCTGTCGTTTCCAAATTGGACACACTCTCGAGACGCACCGATATGCGATAGAGCGCTCGCTAGCGCCCAACTGTGAAAACTGTGTTGTCCCCAAGACTGTTCGGTACATTCTTGTTGAATGTCCCTGTCTGGGTGATCTTTGCGCTCGTTACCTGTTCCGATACCGGATTAGGTGAGGTCACTACCGCTTCTCCCATGTACTCGGGACGAGTTCGTGCACATTGACATTTTGACTATACGACTTTTTGGAGGAGGCTGGCCTCCTCCACCTTATTTGACTGTTTGTTGTGGGTCGCATTTTCCTGCGCCTGGGGAAGACGGGCCTACCCCCGACGCTGGAGCGTTCTTCCTTACTGCCTTTTTGCTTTTTAAAATTTTTTAGCCTTTGTTATTTTTATTTGTTATTTACATATTTTATTTGTTTTTTATATAGCCTAGTAATAGGCTGAGTTTAGTACAGCTACTTGTGCCTAAGTAGGCAGTCGCCAGATGGGCTCCCAAAATAAAAAAACATCCTGGGTTTATGATTGAAGAGATGTAATAGTGTACGGGATACGCGGCCGAGCGGGATGAGAGTCCGCTGGGATCCGTAGGACATTAGAGAATGTGATGCCGAGACATCTTAATTTCTCCCGAATCAATCGACGGGCTTCAAGCATATCCAGCTTAGAAGAATCATGGACAGCTCAGAAATCTTTTTCAAAGCGAAATATGCGACACTTTGAGGAAGAAGCACCATGGGACTCTCCACAGTTGATAGAGCAAAGGGGATGGTTGCAGCCATTACCATGATAGGCCTACGTGCATTCCACGCATACACGCAGCTGGCGGCAGGCAGTGCCTACCTGACCAACCATATGTATCAAAGAGGAAGAAAAGAAGCACACCGTCGCCTTTTTCAACGAGAGGGAGAGAGAGGGGGGAGGCACACCAGCGCGACCCTTTTTAATTCACGCTAACAAAGTTGGGCTGAAAGCCCGAATGCGCGGAAGCTTGAGATGTGCTTAAGAGTTCAAAGGGTCCGGTTGTGGATTACCCTGCGATCGCGTGAACCGGGCAAAGTCCACCTCTCTCCCGGCGAAGCGTCTCTCGACTGGAACTCCCCTCCCTTTTGGGCGCGAGGAACAGCCCCTCCGTCTCACCCTATAAAACGTTTGACGCCAGACTTGGACAGCAGTAAGCAACTGCCTGTGTCCCGAGTATCCGCGAGTATCTGCCATCTTCACGTTCCCATCAGTTCCGCGCAAACTCTTTCAGAAACCGTCAAGTTCTGCGTATTCTTCTAGAACTCGTTGGTACCCGTTACCAGAACGCGACGCATCAAATTCTCGATTCGGTATTCTAAACCAGAAGGCAAGATCTGAGTTCATCTCGCGTAATAGTCATTTGTCAAGAGGTTATTATTCTGGACTCTACGCCGTCTCTAACAAGGCAGGACTACTCCCTCGGACCAAATCTTTGAGGTAACCGCAACGCGCAACTCTCCTATGCAAGCTCCCCAGCTCCCCCCTTTAAAGCCTCCCACATTTGTCTTAGCGTGCGCTTAAGATCATTTGAGCGTCCTATCTGTCATTTTCCGTTTGTGTGCACGGCGTTGGACCAACCGAGATAGCTCTTTAAAGCCGAAACTCGTGTCGTCTCTAATGTTTGTATGCCTTAATTAAAACCCTTTTAATTTTGTAAATATATTATCTGCGTAATAGTAAAGAATATTTATGTACTCCGTTTCTATTACTTTAGAACTTTTTCAAGATAGGTAAGCATTGGCCAACCTAAATTGCACTCTGAAACTTAATTGTACTCTGATTTGTATTTCTAAATTTATCCAGCCTATTCCGTTCATAGGCCTCTCTTCCTCGGGCTGAGGAATTTTGAAAAGGGTTGAGTTCTAACATAAACCTACGACAATATGGCAATTAAAGCATCGTCTCGGATTAGATGTAAAGAGCTTGACTGGATTTTTTGCTGACCCGCCTTAATATGCGTTGTGAGATCCCAACAATCAGAGGTCAGGAACATCGTTGGTGCGTTCACCCGGATCTCACCAACGGTTCACTGTGGTCTCTGAATATCGATAATCCGCTGGCTAGCCAGCTTTGGCTGAAGCATTATGAGGTCATAGTTCATTAGAGCGGATAACGCCCTTCATTGTGTTGAAGATTGGGTGGGATGAATCAGCAATCCCAGAGCGAGGGAGGGTCTTGAGGGCTTGTAGGGAATAATGTTCTCCGCAACGTTCATCGAAGACCTCACTGACATCGAAAATATTAAGTTTTGAGATGGAAATGTAAGATTTCGTTCTAAGGACCAATAAACGATGGTACTCCAACGGATCTGCCCATTAGAAAACTTGAAGAACTGGACCTAGATCCAGGAGCACGAGCAGTACAAGTCAAAAACTTTTGCGAGGTAGTTTTGGGTTTAATTTTTTCAATATACTACTATGTTAATTAGGGGGGGAAGGCAGCCTAGGGGAGAGCAGATCCCACCACGTCACCAGATGCGCACTCTCAAAGAAAGGGAGGGACCCGTGCACTCCTCAAACAGCACCGTTGTTTTAAAAACGGGTGGCTGTCTTCGAGATTTTCCCTTCAAGGGCGCAAAGACCATCGCGCTGGGCAACCGTGGTCCGGGCACTCACAACATCCAACTCAGCTAAGTTCAGCCACGGAACGACGCACCCCAGTCAGGTAGGACCAATACACCGATACTACAATGAATCCAAATTTAAACCTAAAATAGTCAGTAGCGCCCACACATTCATTCATTCATACACTACAACCGGACACAGATACTCTAACGTGCAATCAATCACATTTGAAAACAGGAATAAGGGGAAGAGTAATGATAGATGTATAGTAAAAATCCACTTTGCAGTCCGCACTAATAAGCGGCCTCCTCCCTCTCTGGGACCTTTATTCAGGGGTTGGTCCGAGAGAGGCTCAGGCATTCCCGTGGCGAGGGGGAAGAGGTCAGCCCTGGGCCCCATAGGGCTCCAAGGTGATGTCACCTAGACTTTTAACATGCCCCTATTTCATCCCTTTATTACTTTCTTCCATTGTATTTTATCTACCTCTCTTTGTTTTCTTATCAAGTGACCCTGCCGGTAACCTGACCTCTCCTTGTTTTGTTTTTTTTCGGACTGATTCTAAATTGTTCTCTCATGAAGGTCAGAGGAGGCTGGGCATCTCCACAGCCTTCGTCTACCGATGCCCAAGAAGAAACCCGCACATGGCCTCTTTTCTCCGCGATAAGGAAAACTCGTGCAGCATCTTCGGTCTGTAAAGATAGTGTGGTGGATTCGGATCCATTCTCCAAGAGGACATACCGGACCTTGCAGTAGTGCCGGGCTCATGTAGGGAGGCCTGAGTGAGAAGGTGAAGTTATTTCCATTTGCAATGGCTAGCCATAAAAGCCATAAGCCTAAAACCTCTCCTTCTCGCTAGGGTTCTCGTGCCAAATTTTCTTCAGCTCCTCTTTTAGCCGTCTCCCGCTTGTTGGATTGCTATGCCAATGAACGATGTGGACCCAGATTGAGATTATCCTCGTTTTACGACCATGAGTTCGTCATCTGACACCCCCACTTGCAAAAATGGATGGATTTGACGTTAATGGATCTTTTGACTCCCGCTGTGGTGAACCCCGCCGGATGTGGTCAAGAGGTAGTGGTGATATCGTAGTCGAGGTGTCATCTCACTTTCGACACAATTTTGTGCGAAATCCGTCTTCGATAGCCGAAGTTCTAGTAACCGTTTCGCCTCATCCACATCTGAATTTTGTCAACGGTGTCGTCCATTCAAACGAATTGGGGGACTACGACCTCACCAGTCTCCAGAGTAAGCTTAGTACCCAATGTGTCACAGATGTACACAAGGTGACTAAAGCTGTAACTCTGCTATAGAGTCCCAACTGCCACACTGATTTAAAAGTTTGAACGTCAGGAACCGCCTCAGTTTATTAAAGTTGGGTACCTTCGTGCCTGGGTAAACCTCTAGGTCAAACTACCCAGAGGTTGCTTCAGTTGAAATTGATTTGGACACGTTGGTCATGCGTGTTGGCACACCTGTTTCAATGAGAACTATAGTTATGAATACCATGGCCCTGAATGTGCTAAAACACCGTGCTGTGCCAACTGTGGTGGTGCCCGCAGTGCTGCGTCAAAATTTTACCCAATATTGTTAAATGTAAAGGAGGTCTTCGCTTCCCGCGACTCTGCGTCTTGACGTGAGAGAGGATCTCCAACGCACTTGAGCACAAGCCTCGCCATTAGCCGTCTCTTCTCAGATGTTTTGCGTGAGCTGGACGGAACGGAGTAGGTGGTGGAGTAGGGTGTAGTCTTGTAGGTGGTGGTGGAGTAGGATGTGGTCTTGTAGGTGGTGGTGGAGTAGGGTGTGGTCTTGTGGGTGGTAGTGGAGTAGGCTGTCGTGTTGTAGGTTAAAAGGGTGTAGGTGGTGGTTTTATAGTTGATGGTGGAGTAGGTGATGGTGGTGATGGTGATAGTGGTGCAGGTGGTGTTAGTGTAGGTGGTGTAGGTGTGGTTGTGTAGGTGTGAGTGGGGTACGTTTATGGTTGTGTAGTTGATGGGGTGGTAGGTGTTGGTGGTGTTGAGGCTGGGGTAAGTGGTGGTGTTGTAGTGGGTTTGGTAGGTGGTGGTGGTGGTGATGTATGGGGTGGTGGCAGGTGTTGTATGAGGTAAAAGTAGTGGTGTAGGAATTGGTGGTGGTGGAGCAAATGGTTGTGTATATGGTTTAGACAGTGGTGGTGCAAGTGGTGGTGTAGCTGGACGGGGTGGAGCTGATGGTTGTGTATGGGGTAGTGGCTTAGGCAGTAGGGGTGTAGCTGGTGGTAGTGGAGCTAGTGGTGGTGATGGTGATGATGTTTTAGGTGATGGTGTAGGTGGTGTTAGTGATGTACCTGGTAGTGAAGTGAGTGGTGTAATTGGTAGTAGTGTAGGTGGTGGTAGAGAAGTTGGTGATGGCCTAGATGGTGGCGATATAGGTGATGGTGGGGTATGTGATGGTGGTGTAGGTGATGGTTCTGTAGGAGATGGCGGTGTAGATAATGATGGAGTAGGTGTGGCTGTATAGGTGGTCGCGGTGTATGTGATGGAGGTGTAGGTGCTGGTAGCGTAGATGGTGGTGGTGAAAATGTTGCAGATGTTGATGCTATAATTGGTTTTGGTGGTCTAAGTGGTGTAGGTGGTGGTGTAGGTGGTAGTGTAGGTGGTAGTGTAGGTTGTGGAAGTGTTAGGTGATGCTGGTGTAAGTGATTGTGGTGTAAGTAATGGTGCTGTGGCTGGTGGTGGTGAAAGTGGTGGGAGAGTAGGTGTGGCTGTGTAGGTGGTGTTAGTGTAGGTGATAGTGGTGTAGGTGCTGGTGCTGCAGGTGGTGGTGCTGTAGATGGTGGTGCTGTAGATATTGTAGGTTTTGGTGGTGTAATTGGTGCTGGTGGGGTAGGTGGTGGGGGTGTAGGTTGTGTCAGTGTTAATGGTTTAAGTGGTGGTAGTGTTGTAGCTTGTGGTGGTGTAGGCAATGGTGTTGTATGTGTTTTAGGTGTTGGTGGTGTAGGTAGTGTAGTGGGTGTTGATGTAGATTGTGATGGTGTAGCTGGTGCTGGTGGAGCTGATGTTGGTATAAGTGGTGCTGGTGTAGGTGGTGGTGGAGCTGGTAGGGGTGTAGGTGACGGTGATGAGCTGGTGGTGGTGGTGGTGGTGGTGGTGGTGCTGTAGGTTGTGTAGGTGATGATTCGAAAGAGAATTTAAAACAACATGACGGTTTCAAATTTCGTTAGAATCTGCCGAATAGTTACAATGTTATTACCAAAAAAGAAGCACTTGGGTCGGGAGAACTTCCCACCACTCGGGGTTTCAGTCGTAGCTGGTGCATCCTAACACCAACCATCACCCGATGGGTGGATGGTGTAACAGGTCAAGGTTTCCTTCAAGGGTGAAGGCATTTTCGCCTGTCGAAAAATGAAAGGTGAAAATGTTTTTATATTTTCTTTTGTTATTGACAAATGGAGGATGTTTAAAGGACCTAATTTCATTTTTTCCAAATTTATTTTTTTTTCCTTTGTAAGGATTTAAAAAAGGAGAAACTCTCGGGTGATATTTTATTAATAAACAAATAAATATAATCTCAGTTTAAAGGTTTAAAGAAAAAATTATACTCTCATGATTACTTTATTTATTTATGCGTGCCAACTTTCACTCCCTATGTTCTAAGAGTTAATCACATACTCGTAATTCTATTATTATTTTCTTATATTTTCATTCTTTTTCCTCATTCATTTCTCTGCTTCTTCCGTAAACACCAAAACCAAGATTCGAAGAAGTTCCTAATTCTCTTCTTTTTCTCTTCCTTAACACATTCCTCTGTTATGGGGCTAAGTGTTGGCCTTCTCGAAACCTGAGTTGATGTTCGATAGAATCGATAAAATTCAATCCTTCCTTCCCAAACCTGAAGTTTAAACTCCTCTATTACTCTGTCATATTCTTGATCCTCCTCCCACATCCTTTCTATTGCATCTAATCCTTCCATCTCTATTTAGGAGAATGATCAAAATATTGAATTGAGAGATGACCAATTTTTCAGGAGGTCAGGAGCTCGTCAAAATGATGCAGTCGACCGGAATAAAGCTTCTCGACAACCGACCAAACACAACCACGCGATTACTTATATAAACTCGGTATCAAAGTTGGGAGACGAAGATCAAAAGTAAAGTACCTCAAATATTGAATACTAAAAGGAAAAGTAAAATGACACGGCCTTTTTGCCTGTCTATAAAAGAAGTGAGCTTTTTAATAATCAATGTTTATCTCATAAGGTTTTTCAGTTCGTTCGAAAATGAATAAATTTTGAAAGATTTTAATGAGATTGGTTTAAGAAAGAGGGTTAAAAAAATATTTAGTCTTTTGCGAATTTTGACTGCTCTAGATATTAAATATTGAAGGAAAGGTAATTTAAAGTTTCAAAAAGGAGTAATTGACGAACAAGACAAAGAATATTTAAGCAGGAAAGGGAAATTTTATTTATTAATATTTGAATACAACTTTATATTTATACCAGGCAATGGATTGGCCACTCCTCCCCTACGGGGGGAGGCTTGCGCTTCGCTACTAAGATTAAAATTTAAAATCTAAAAAAAAGCAGCCATGGTTGAATTTTTATAAATTTTCTGAACTTCGCCAATTATAATAATTTTAAAAAAGAACTCTAAACTAAATTTTCCCCCTTTCAAAATATCACGTTCCTAAAATACAGTTATAGAACTTATATAAAAATAAATTTTCTGAACTTCATCATTTTTAAAATTCACAAAATTTATTTCTGAACTTTACCATTTTGTTTTTTGGTATTATAAAAGAATTATTAGAAATAATTTTGATAAAAAAAACATTTCATTTGTCCATTAAGGAAAGAAAAATTTATTGATTTTTCACCCATCTTCAAAAATCCTTTTATACAATTATAGAGTTAATGATGATGATGAAGATGACATGGAAGAGGGGAGGTTACAAACCGGGCTATGCCTTTTCTACAACTGAAACCTCGAGAAGTGGAATAATATAAAATCAAATACAAGTGAAAAAAAATGGCGAACTCTCTCGGGTCTTCTTTTTATACAATTTGAAATCACTCAATATAGTTTCCAAGTAAGTTTAGACCCAATGACGGGTGACGGAGGACGTTAATCTTTACGTTCCTGTCGTTGATGTTTATAAATTTCTCTTTAATTAATAGGCTACTTCGTGTGTAGGATATTTTTATGTCCTCTTCGTTTAATGCAATTTCGAACATGTCCAAGTCATGTTCTGAGTAATATTTCCATTTGTAGATGGCACTCTCTATCCCGTCCATCATCTGTTAGTTCTGGAGGGTTATGAGATTCCTCCGTTTCTGTTGTTTCTTCTATTTAGGTTATTTCCTCGTTCTCGGGTGTTTGCTGATCTTCTGTATTTACTTCCTCGTTCTGTTTGTTTGTTAGTGTGGTTACTGAGAGACTCCTCCTTAGTAGGTCGCTTGATGGGCGGTTCTCTGGAAACCAGAGTTCCCTGGCCAGGCCCTTTTCCCTTAAGAGTGTGTTGAACACTTGAGCGAAGCTGCCACATAAGGAAGAGCCTTGACTTCTATGTTAATCCCCCTCTAATTAAATCCACGACCACCCTTTGGGTCGGTGCCCTTCTTTGGTACAATCACCTCGGAAAGGACCCTCGAAATATGCTCCATATTTGTCTGTCAATCTCTCTCTCTCTGTCTCTCTCTCTCTCTTTTTCTCTCTCGTGAATAATAACTTGTAATCTTTCTTCTTCTTCTTCTTCTTCTTCTTCTTCTTCTTCTTCTTCTTCTTCTTCTTCTTCTTCTTCTTCTCTCTTTCCCCGTAATTCCTTTGGATTTGAAGTCAACAACGGCGCCTCCTCGACCGAGCGCCGTTGCCTCAATTATCTCCCATTATTTTTCTGTTTCCGCGGGGGGTTACCCCAAAGTGACTATTATACCCGGAACTCGGAGTAGAGGCACGCCCTTCCAGCCCCAGTCCTCCCAGTGTTCTCAAAAGAATGTTGGAACTACCTGGGCTTTATTCCTTCCAGACATCTTCCCTCTTTTTTCCTCAGCTTCTTTCAGCCTAATTTTCTTGGCCGGTCGTTAAATTTGTAGGCTAGTCACATCCCAACCTTGGTCGGGGCCGAGAGCGGATGGATCAAACCCTATCCTCTTGTTTCCGGGTAAGGTGGCTGGTTTTTAACTCACCTCCACCATTCCCTCTATTTACCCTCTGTTGAGGTCCCTTCTCTAACCCCCAAACTTATTTATAGCTTGTTCACCCTAGCTGCAGCTGACATCTGGGGGGTTGTGTGCTCTTCCAGCCCCAACGGGACGAGTTTTCCCTCCCTGCAGGAATACCACATTTGCACTTCCTCCAACTTCACCGCTTTCTCCACAGATCTCTTGTGGGAGATGTTAGGTTCTTTTAATAGTTGGAGTATGGTTCTCGGAAGTCTCGGTATAACCTATCTCTCGGTTTCAGTGGCTCGCTACTATAACACTCTAAAGATGGTCGTGTTACTTCTTGGTTCTGCCTCTAACAGTGAATATTTTCAGTCGAGGGTTTGTGGTAGTCTGCTGGTTATGGTTTTGTCCCTGTATTATTTGTATGTTATTCTTAGGGGCAAAAATTGACTGTAGATTTTAACTGTTTCTGGGTCGTGGATTTTGTTGTTGTTCAAGTACAAATGTAGAGTTTTGCGACTCTTAAAATGGTCCTTCTAATTAAAGATGGCAACTATGTAATCGACCTAATGCAAAATAATGGAAAATATGTAATGAAACCATTGCAAGAGAATGGCAAGTATTTAATTATATCAATGCAAGAGAATGGCAATTATGTAATCGCCGCATGCAAGAGAATGGCAAGTAGGCCATCAACTCAATCTCCTCAAGATTTCATTTCGCCGATTCTTTTCTCCTGGCGATCTATAATTTTTATTTGTCCAAAATTACGTAACGCACTCGTACGGCTTCCTGTACATTCAATGCAGGGCTTTTAACTATTAGGGAATAAGAAATAAGTTTTTGTTTTTAAAATAAATCTGAGATTAATTTGTTTGGTTGTTTTTTTCATATAAATATATACGAGTATATATATATATATATATATATATATATATATATATTGATATGAATAACTCAAAAAGTAGCACGGGAGAGCAGCAGTGAATTACAAAACTATACCAAGAAAAAATGATATAAGGATTCCAAGTCCTTGTGAACTTTAGCCGGCTGCCACCTAGGCTAAGTTAAGCCGTGTATTCAAAACAAACGACCCTTCGGTTTGCGTTCATCGCTCCCTTTCGCGAGTCAGGGTTCTCCAGGTGGACAGGTGAGCTTTTACATGGAACAACCACCCATGGTGGGTGATCAACCTTCCTTCTTTAATCGCCATGCAACCGACGATTAACCGGGCCGTGTTGGGGTACGAGGCCGCTCCAAAAACACAAATAACCTCCACATCCAAGGCTACATGTGCGGATCTGGATGGTCAAGCGGAATCACCCAGCGATACATTTTGATCTGCAGATGAGAACGCGCGTACTGCACCACAGGGGGAACATTTGAGACTGGGGGCGAAAAGCCCAGTGGCTTCACCCGCAGCATCAAATGGCCGCCATCACTGGCTCAATCACTTGCGTGCAAGTAATTAAAGGCCTTCTTGGGCTCGACCAGCAGCTGTTTAAGAGCCCCAGATGTAACATTTCACGGAAGCGTTACTTAGATGAAAATTTCTAGGAGATAAAGGCTCTCAAAGTACGAAAGGAGCCGTACTTGGGTCAAAGGATCTCGGAGATAAAGGCTCTACAACTACTAAAGGAGCGGTACTTGGACGAAAGGGACTTGGAGATAAAGGCTCTCCAATTACGAAAGGAGCGGTACGTGGACGATAGGATCTCGGAGATAAAGGCTCTCCAAGTACAAAAGGAGCACTATCAAATATTTCTGAGCGAGGCGCTATGAGTATGGCAGTTTGAGGCAGTTGAGCAGCTACTCCAACAGACACCCAAAAAGGTAATTTGGGTCAGAGAAAGGGGAAACCTTCCTGGCCCATTCATTTCCTGTCTGCCTGCTTCAGCTACAATCTCCTGGACAGCGGAACCAGGACGTGGCGTTCCTGCTTAGCGACCGAGTCTATGGGGTCGCCTTTGCCATACCAAGGATCGATGCCCGCGCCTTCAACCTTGGACAAATGCAAGAACGGGGATCGAATGAGTGGGAAGTATCAAGGAACAACCAAGATCTTTAAGCCGGTTCCAGTGGTGGTTCTCGCGAACTTAAAGTCTAACCAAAATCCCCCATCTCAAGACCGATGGGGCGTGCTGGACGTCACCGACCTGGCCGTGGAGACCGATCGACGACCTCGAGTACCAACAGGCTCTCATGTCGAAGCGTTCGCATCTAGAGTCAGAACCTGCGCCAGAAAAAAAATAGCTAAATCCACACATAACGCACACCGTGCGTGCAGAGACAAAAACAACAACAACATACCTCCGCTTAAAAATGTTAGCTGCAGCAAATGCAGCACACTGAAGATCATGAACCAGATGACGCCGCAATAAATTTATCATTAAGCGAAATTAAGTACGAATTCTTTGCAGGTTGTAGCCCTATGCATACGCGCGAACCGCGTGGACGTCTTACAGTTGTTAGCTGTAGCACACGCCACTCAGGAAAAAAAAAGAGGTATTCAAACGTACTAAAGGGCTTCAGGGGAATGTTGCGGTTTGTTTTTTGGGGGAGGGGGCCTACTAAATCCGAGATTTATTCATTCGTAACCTTCGTCAAAAAGCAAAACAGATGCATTAAGGTCGAAGGCAGTGGCGTAACAGAATGAAAATAAAATCTATGAACAGAAGTTACAAATATTGGTAAATATGTAGATTAGCGACTCGGCCGAAAAAGTGTTTGTTTGCTAAATATTTTCGTTCACCCCAACCGGAATATTCATGCGCGTTTGAGTCGTCTGACGTCAAACCCCACCCCTAACGGGTCCTATTTATAAGCTACGACGTTGCCAGTAAGAAGCTGTTATCGTTCGCAGCAAACAAAAAATACGAAAACAATAAAAGACATCAAGAAACCTTACCTAACTTAAAAAAAAACTATTAACGAGCAGAGGTGCAGATATTTCGTAAATAATACAGACTAATAGTTACAAATCCCCCCCCCCAAAAAAAAAAAATTATATATATATATAACGCCGTGATTGGTCACAACTGAAGCTATCGTCTGACGTCATAAGAGATATATTGTAGCCCAAAATTGTAGCCTACTAACAGCGCCACCTACCGTGCGCCACTGATCTAAAGTATTACCAAAAAATGATTAACGTAGTTATCCAACGAAAATGAAACACTACCAATGAAGACTAAACTTTGGAAGGGTAACTTACATAACTATGAAATAAACATATATGCAAATACCCTCAACAGCATAATAAGATTTAGCGCGTGTTCTGTTATGGTCGAACCTTACCCCATCCCCCATCATAACGCACACATATACAGGGCGGTTGTCCCAAAAGATAATGTGTGCCCCCTCTACCCATGAAAGGCACCCAGGATAAGCCCACAAAGAAAATGTATAAAAAAAGACAAATGACCCTAGGAAGGCAACATGTACTCTTAAATGGTATAAGAGACTTTCAGAAGGGAGTTCGTACCTCCAAGCTACAATCATTTAAAAATTAACCACAAAAAGTGCTCGCAAACGATGTTGCGGGTAGGGGTGGGGGAGGGTGAATTCGCAAAATCAGAAACCGGTTGTTTCCTGTGAGGTGTTACCCCAACAATTACACACTACAACGCGGAAATGCAGCAATAATGTCTCAAAAGAAATAGTGAACGGATTGCGTCTCATGACAAAAAAAAAGTCCACCAGCAAAATGTGCGCGTCCAAAAGAATGCAAATGACCCCTAGGAAGGCAAGGCACACTACCAGATGGGGAAGCACACGCCCAAAAGGAAGGGCGCCTCTCCTAGCCAACGTAGGACTAAGTAATCCCCGTAGAAAAGGTGAAAAACAAAGCCGTTTCAGGGCTATATAAATGAACACCTACTATAGAAAAATCGGTACACATTCCCAGTACGGGGAAAACTCTTCTAAAAAATAATGCGCGCGCACCTGGAGGTAGGTGTTCGCCAGTTTATAGGGGTTACTAGATTATGGAGGAAGGTCCTCGATATTATTGCGCTTTTCAGAGTCACCCGTTTGTAGTAGTGGTACGCGAGTCATGTCGTCTGGCAGGGGTTGACTTGACAGGTAACGAGGGCTTGTAGGTAGTAGGCCTACTTTTGTCGTCCAATCAATTCGGTTCTGACTCCATAAGGCACAAAAAATAGGCTTTATTCTCAGTTTGGGTCTACTGGAAAGGGAGCAAGCGGACACGTTTAGAGTTCTTTGCGGTTATGTGTAGTCTCCCGTTTTAAAATTATACAGCTGAGTCAAAAAGTGGTAGGATTCAAGGATGAGGGAAAAAAGAAGCCACGGATTTGTAACGCTACCAAGGGCAATAAGCCACCAACGGACGACTTGACTGATTTTGTCTCTTTTTGTGTCTCTCTGTCTGTGTTTGTCTTTGTATCCTTGTCCCCTGTGTTTGTTTTTATATAAGCGTCCCGTCTCCAAGGGGCGTGACTTTTTCACTTGAACTGAACGCGAGGCGAGGCCAACAATCAGAAATATTTTTCGGTTTCTTCGTTGGGCGGAGCTACAAGAGTTATGTGCAACTATTTAACTAATATATTTTTCACGTTTTTGGCCTATTCTGTACCAAAGAGATCGCTTGATTCGCAGTCCTTTGAGAATTTTAACCAGTCAAGCATACATTGCCCTGTATTTATTCAGCTTCTCCCTGTTATCTATCATTGCGACCTTTTTGACAGACTGTTGTTTCCAGCGTGCGTATCTTAATGTGTGGCTGCGTGAGACTATGGCGATCCGCTTGCTTTATACATTTTCTTAAGTATACAATGTGATATATATATATATATATATATATATATATATATATATATATATATATATATATATATATATATATATATATATATATATATTATTTCTCTTATGATCTATTATACATGGCATATTACTTCATTAATTCATGCGAGTACCCATTTTTAGTATTTCATAGATCCACCGAGTGCCCATTTATGGGGTTCTTCGCTGGACCTACCTATCCTACATTTTGGGTGCCACAGGCCTACTTTCTTTGCCATTTTAGTGACACACACCTCCCAGAGTCAATAATAATAGCAAAGGTCCCATAGGAATTGGTTAAATAGCAAGAAAACCGGATAAAATACCTGGAAAACTGATTGGACAATTAGTTTTTCTTTTTCCAGTTGTAGTTTTTTGCTTCCTTTTTTTTTAGGGTGTATCTTGAGCAGTTTGTGTTAATTATAGACAAGAAAATATTCTAGTATTCTTGGGGATTGTCGTTAGCGTTAGCGGTGACCAGGCCTGATTTTGTAATTCATCAACCATTAGTTCGCGTTTGCGAAGTCTGATATGAGGGGAGCATTGTCATCCCCTTTGTATTAATTAGCATTTATCTTGAAGTTCACTTTGAATCCCACCTCTCTGTGGTCACTGGAGGGAAAAAGTAGCCGAGTTGAAGGCAAGTTACTATGTTCGGGTCGAGGATTAAGACAAGTCTAGAATATTCAGGTCTCGTGTATGCAAGTTTACTACTTGGTAAAGGGGGCCACTTAGAAGGCCTTGGTAAAGATGATTTCCAGAAGCTGTAGAAAGCGGTTCACCTCAGTTTTTGGAGGGTAAGTTAAAATCTCATAATATTAGCGAGTTGTGCCTTCAAACTATATGATTAATATTCTCACCTAAATTTGTATCAACTTCTACGACCTGTTTCGTGTGATTTCAAAAACCTCTTTGAATTGGGAAAAGGGATAATTTAACATACGAGTATAAAATAACTCCTCCACCAGCGCCTACAAATCTATTATTATAGAACATTGAGTATCCTTGAATTTGGAATTTTGACTCAAAGTCTTTACTTGAGAAATTTAGCAACGATTCCATGACGGAGAGATAATCATAGTCACTGGCCTGGTTTAAGGCCGGTAAAAAGTGTTCATAATTTCAATTTAATTTTTTATCAGTCTCCTAAATAAAAGATCTACAATTGAAGGATTAGATGCGATATAAAGGATGGAGAAGGAAGATCAAGAATACTACGGACTGATTAATGACTTTAGACGTCAGGTTTACGAAGGAAGGATTTCTTTTTATCGAACTACAACTCGTGTTTCCAGAAGGCCAAGACCTACAACCATAAGAGAAAAATATGTTAGTGTCAGAAAAAGAAGAGAATTAAGAAAAAGAAGAGAATTAGGAATATCTTCCCATCTTGGCTTTGTTGTTTACGGGGGAAAGAAATAAATGAATGTGAGTTAAAGATGAAAATATAGAAGAATAATAGTAGAATATAGGTCATAAACTTTATTATCTGCTTTAACATATGGAGTGAAAGTGGGTACGCATAAATAACTAAAGGGCAATTATGAAAGTGTGATAGAACGAGTTCAGAGCTGCATTCATTTCAACTTCTATCACATTTTATTTAAAACCATGAGGCTACCCACGTGCATCTTCGATTCGAGGCTTGGAGTCTTATCAACAGCTACCGGACGCCAATGTTTAAACAAGGAGGTTATCGTCCCCCCCGTTCGCCCCCATACGCCGACCTCGCCAGATCGAGTTAGGCTTATGAACAGATAAGGCATTTTTCTCCGGCCCGGCTGTGCGTTCCCTCCAAGCTTTCACTCCATTTTCCCCCCCACGCCAAGGAGATGTCCTGGCTATTTATATGGAAACTTTACCACTAAGATCAGATTGGAGATCCAGATTTTCGTCGCGAAACATCACCACGACCCTCTCTCCCTTTGTGCGCCAAGGGACCTCGACCTCGAGATTCACCATCACTTGTCCAGAAGGAGGACAATATTCCTTGAGTGCCAAAGGTTCGAGCCTTTCCGACGCCAAGTCCCAAGGCTTCCCCCCCCCCTGTTGTTCAAGGAGAACAGCATTAGAACAGCCATTGTTCGTTTTGAGCCCTTCGCCAAGAAACGGTTCTCTTCCCCCCCCCCCCTGTTGTTCAAGGAGAACAGCATTAGAACAGCCATTGTTCGTTTTGAGCCCTTCGCCAAGAAACGGTTCTCACCCCCCCTGTTGTTCAAAGGAGAACAACATTAGAACAGCCATTGTTCTTGAGCCCGTAGACAAGAGACGGTTCTCATCCCCCCTTTTTTTCAGAAGAGAACAACCTAGAACAGCCATTGTTCGTCAAGCCGTTCGTCGAGTAACGGTTCTCCTTTCCAAGACGCCACGTCAGGATCCTTTTATCCCCCCCCTTCGGCTGGAACTCGCCAGCGGACCGAATATTCCTTCAAGTACCTTCCACTGCACCCTAATGAAGTTACGTAAGCCAAGCGTCACCTTTTGAGTATTGATTCCTTATTTGTCAATTCTATCCTGTGCTTTAAATGGTTTATCGAACCATCCCATCTCTTTAACTCCATATTTGTTTTACCTTTTTTGATCCCTTAAATCCTTGGATTAGCCCGAGTCTCCACGACCCTTTCCATTCTGTTTGTCAATATTTTCCGTTTTTGTGTTTGCTGATAGTTATTATTAATAAAACTCTATTTTATTAATGATAGCAATATTATTATCCTTGAGCTCAGTTCCACTTCTTAAGCATTTTGAAGATACATAATATCGGCCGCCAGACAGTAAAAACGCACTCTAAAGATAATTAAGGAAGTTCCCTCAACGAATAGTGATATATGGTATATCGTCGGGAGTCATTCTACGACAGAAAGTATATATTTTTCATTTTTAAACCTTTAACCTTAGATCATATTTTTTTGTTTATTTATAAAATAACCGAGAGTATCTTCTTTTACTTCTTTACAAAATTAATTCTTTCAATTATTTTGAATGAAAATAGGTCTTTTGAACATACTCCCTGATTAAGAATGGGGCGGGAATATTGGCAAGATGGGCAGAGTATTTTTCCTTTCTTCTTAACACAGAGAATGAAACGGATTTCACTGTGATAAATGAAATTCCGGAACTTGGTTAAATACCTGAGATAGACGACCCACCAAATGAAGAGGAAGCTCAAAAGGTTATAAAGCCTCTGAAGCATCGAAAAGTTCCTGGCCCGTACGGTATAGCAGACAAGACTCTCAAATATGGGGGAAAGCGACTGACTGACCTTGGCTGGAGTTTTTGCAATCTTGCTGGAACTTGGGGACTGTGCGAAAGATGTGGAAACACTCACGTCTGATAACTGTCTACAAGAAAAGAAGAGATAGATCGGTCTGCAGTAACAGCAGAGGAATCGCTTTGTTGGACGTGGCAGTAAAGATTCTGGGCAGGATTATTTGGGACAGACTGTTGGTACATTTTGTGGGTAGAGTCTTGCCAAAATCTCAATGTGGTTTTAGAGCAGACAGAACGGACTACTTCAGATATGGTTTTTTGTGTGCAGAGAAATTGTAGAGAAGTGTGTCGAACAGCACATGCCATTCTCGGCTGCTTCTATTGAGCTAGAAAAAGCTTTTGACACAATCAATCGCAGTGTCTTTTATATAGGGTTCTGGAGAGGTTTGGTTGCTCACCAAAGTTCGTTGCTTTAATAAGAGCTTTGCACAGCGAGACAAACAGGCGATAGACAAGGCTAATCATGACATACAGATATGACAGCGGTATAATTAAACTAAGAAGATTGCAAGCTTTTTTCAAGGAAGAAAACGACAACGTTCAGGGATCTAAAATATGCCGAAGATGCAGCTACCATCAGCCACACCCTGAATTCACTGCAAACCTTGATATACGTGATCTTGGAAGCATACAGCAGGGCGTGGGTACGTGTTTACGCCGGAAAGACACGTAATGCAATGTGCCGAAGGGGATGGAGAACCGGTCCAGATGAACGTAGATGGCCACCCTCTGGAAAATACAACAAAGCACTTTAAATACCTGGAAAGTATCATTTCGGTCAATGGTGATGCGCAGAGAGACTTCACAAACAGAATACATAAAGCAAGCAGTTCATTCAGATGTTTTAAGGAGAAAGTTTTTGAACCTCAACCTGAGGATTCAGACTAAGGGATCTGCCTACGAGGCAGTATTGTGTCAACCCTCGTTTAAGTAGCAGAAACATGGACGATGTACGCGAAATACCTTAAAATGAATGAAACTTTCTATATGAAGTGCCTCAGAAGAATATTTGGGGCGTCTCGAGAAGGCAGAGTCACGAATAATGAGTTTCTGTCTCTAGTGGGAGATGTGAGTCTGGAGACATATTGCAAGGAGGATGCTTCGGGGAACAGGACACACCATGTGAATGAACGATTAGCGGCTACCAGAAAGAATACTTTCCAGACAGCTCTCCCCATGTGCCAGTACATCCAGGGGACAGAAGAGAGAGACATAAGGACTATTGGAGAACTCAAGAGATGTAACATAAACGCAGACACCGTTGAAACAATGAGCGCATACAATTGGAATGGAGGAGAGCTCTCTCTGCTGGCGTCTAGAGAAAACATCAGGAGAACCAGATACGAGGGGCGGTCAATAAGTCTTTCGAATTGGTAGGGCAAAACAGAGGAAGGGGGATGGCTGTTTGTGGGGGTGTTAGGATAAGTTATGACAAATTTTTCAACAATGAAGAAGGTTGAACACCGCGCAGTGATCAAATTTTTGACCAAGGAAGGCAAGAATGCAAAAGATATCCATGAACGCTTGGTTGCAGTGTACACCGACACCGCCCCTTCTTATGCATCCATTGCTCGCTGAAATAGGGAGTTCCGCCATGGTCGTGAGTCCCTTGAAGATGACCCCCGTCCAGGACACCCGTCAGACGTAACCAACGAGGACAATGTGGCCCGTGTGGAGAGGATGATCCTCAAAAATCGACGGGTGAAGGTCAAAGAAATCAAGCGAGAACTTGGAATATCACATGGAAGTGTTATCAACATCCTCCACGACAATTTGGCCATGACCAAGGTCTCTGCCCGTTGGGTCCCTAGAAACCTTACGCCCCATGATCGACTTCAACGTCATCAAAGTCCACAAGGCCAGAGTTGCACAAGCTGCCCTGCGCGAGTGCGGATTCGAGGATCTCAACCATCACGCCTACAGTCCAGATCTGGCCCCTAGCGACTGCTTTTTATTCCGCCAGCTCAAGTCTGCACTGCGTGGACGCCGGTTTGGGGACGATAAAGATGTCCAGCTCGCCGTCCACGAGTGGATTGAACAGCAGTCGGGAGATTTCTGGTTGTCGGGAATTCGAAGCCTCAGGGACAAGTGGCGCAAGTGCATTAAAGTCGAGGGTAGTTATATTGAAAAATAATAAAACACTTTTCCTCATATCTCGTTTCCTTATATCCGAATTGCAAAACTTATTGACCCCCCTCCCTCGTATTAGAGGCGGCGAAGAAGACACCTCTATCTGCAGGGCCAACGGTAGGGCGGAAACTTCCTGTATCACGGATGTGGTCGGGCTTTCATCTCAAGATCTGGTCTGCTATGTCACATGCAAGCGCACGAGAGACGAGACGGGATAGTCGTCATCGCAACAATAGATAACCATAAGCAAGTAAACATTGCTGAGACCAATTCTCGATTATGGAGGGCAGTGCTGGTCTCCTTACCTGGCTAAATAGATTCGAGCTCTAGAGAGGATTCAACGAAGAGCTACGAAATCAGTACCTGGATTTCAAACCTTACCCTACATGGAGAAGTGTAAATGCTTTGACCTGCAGACACTGAGCGAACGAAGAAAGAGGGCGATATGATCGTCCAATGGACAAGATTTTCTAGAGATATACAAACAACCTATGTGACCCCTCGATGAAGCTCTCAAAATCAACACACTGGAGTAAAGCACTGAAAGGAAACTGGTTCCTCAAAAGAATGGTGAGCCAATGTAATTCACTCCCAGAGAGTGTAGTGACAACGACTTCCATTTTAAGCAAAGATATGACCGACACATAGCAATGACCTAGGTTCATAATTGCCTGAAAAGTCTTAGGAGGTTTGGTTCATACAAGAAGCTAAGCCTCCGATTTACCATCTATTTTTCAATAGGTAAGCTAAAAGGTAGGCTCAGAGGCGGTCTCTTTTACTGGGGCTTGAATAATACTAAGGCGCAGAGATGAGCACACGGTTCGGCCACGCCGGCGGTCCATATAAAATTCGTATTTGTTTCAATATGACGGGGACAGTGATTATTATTTGTATGTAAGTAAAAGTGCACAACGAAACCCTAATTCGAGGCTTAAAACAAGGAAATTAGGTAGAGCAAGCAAGAAAAAATATCGGATTTCATATATTTTTTCTATATATCCTGATTTTCACAAACGAGATAAAACTATATTTGGCAGTAGGCCTTATCTTTTTCAATTAATTCAGGATTCAGCAGAATTAAAGCAGGATTCAGCTCTCAAGAATATTGTCTTAACCGCATTTTTACATTCTTTCCGATGGTACGCAAATTATTTTGTGGCTTTCGTTTTGAGGCCGCCCTAAAATAAGATTTTGTTGGTTATTTGATGGCACTACGGTGTTTTTTTATTTTCAGTCTGCAACTACTGTATCCTTCAAAAGTATTGATGGTTTAAGTTGGGTCTACTGCAGATCTGTTTATGTAGCCTCGTTATATATTTAGTTTATTGGGTGGGGGGCAGCGATCATCGCGATCAGTCAAATGTGTGTGCACAAAACAACGGCTAAAAAAATACTCCCAAAGATGGTCAACAAGTATAAAGTCACCATTCAAATAAAAAGGGCGGGTTCATAGAAAACGTTGCGCCACTGACTATCACGCATTTTGTGTATAGTACTTCTACTAGATACTAGTTCTTAACATTATGTTATGTGTCAAAAGTAGAAAGTATTTGACAAATTTAAAACCGAGTAAATGTTCCTACCTATTGGGTTGCCCTCAGAAATGAGAACTGAATTACTTTAGAAGTAATATTTCCATTATGGAATTTAAATCTTTACTGCAAAGCAGAAGTAGCAGCCCGTCCTATTTGGCCTTCATAAGTAGTTTGTGTTATTTTTTTACATTAATTTATAGAAATAAAACGAGCTTCAAATGTAATTTTGTGTTTTTCTTGTATAAACCTGTAATAGTAAGTTTGATGTTGCTTTGGTTGATTCGCAAAACGCAGTTTCAATAAGTTAATGAATGTATCAAAATGCTTCAGTATGTGAAACGCTCGCGAAATTCACGAATGTCAGAGACTCACGTTTGTTCATTTTTCTAAAGAAGGCGGAAAGTTTAAATCATTATTCAAATACTCAAAAAAATCCCCTTCTTAAATTATAGAGTTAGTGATAATTAGGAAAAAGAACAGGCCAGTAATAAAAACCAGGCTTCTCAACAATCGTGATACTAAGAGCGACAATACGGATTAAGCACATAATATTTGTAGATTCTATTTGTACTGAAATTTAATGTTTATAATTTTCTCTTTCCTGAAAATCTTTGCTTTTGGGAAAATTTATTGTTACAAATCTAATTCATGTCGGGATCAAGACTTATAATTGGTAGTTAACCGCATCATGTTTCTCTATCATGCTGTTCCATTATCTCTTTGTGTTCGTTGCTCCGCAAACGCTCTATTATTGCCTTTTTTGATTGCCGCATTCCCTTGTTCTTTTGGTGTTGGATTCCATTTGTTGTCCATTTTCCGCCAGAATTAGCACCGTACAACAATAAAACAGACGGAAAGGAGAATAACCTTTTCTAGGGGTATTGTTTGCGTAAATCACGAATATATCATCAGTCTCTTCCAGTTTCTTGAAAATAACCATCTTAATTACGTTAAATACATTGATGGTTCCGTAAGGATTGAATGCAAACAGGAGTGGGCCGAAACTGACAACTCTAAAAGTTATACAGGAGACACTTGATTAAACATATGAACAAACTTTATGAACTGTACCTCCGATGTAAAGTGAGTGACCAGGACAAACGCTGGGCACCTCACATATGTTTTGTCATGTGTACAAGTTCCCTTTCTGCCTGCGTGAAAGGCAATAGACATGGCTTGGCTTCAGGTTTGGCGTACCAATGGTCTGGAGGAAGCCAAAAGACCCTTTAACCGATTGCTACTTCTGCTTAACAGATATTAAAGGTGGGTATTTAATCAAAATACATACTATGTTATACTTCTACTATTTCTGAAAATGATCACAGTCAGTAATATCTATTTTTAGTCTGATTTTATTCTATTTCACTGCAGGTCGCAACAGAAAGGACAAGAAATCTATCATGTATACTCAGTCTGTTATTTGCCCAGTTCGACATCAAAGTGTATTCCTGTACCTCTGAACTACCAAGCGATGACACTAACAAAGCAGATGATTCAGAATCTCAAGATACATCATACGTGGCATAACTCGAAACTGACACAAAATCATACCATTCACCCAACCTAGAACGCTATGATCTAGTTCGTGATCTAACACTTACTAAGCAACAGAGTGAGCTCCTGGCCTCACGTTTGTAACAATAGAACCTGTTGGATGAACATGCTTGAATTACAGTATTTTGGAAGCGTTCTGCAGATCTACAGTAATTCTTCACGTTTGAAAACGACTGGAATTACTGTAATGATATCAGAGGCCTATTCAATGCCCTTGAGCTGACCTATGAACCAAATGAGTGAAGGTTATTCACGGATGCATCTTTTTACAGCATAAAAGCCGTTCTGTTACACATTAGGAACACCATGCCTTCAGTTTCGATTGATCAGTCAGTAATTTTAAGAGACATGAGAACCTTGTTCTATTCTATGTCGCATAAGTTACAAGGAGCATGAGTGGCTAATTTGTGCGAATTGAAAGTTGTAGCCCAACTTAATGAGCTACAAACTGAATACACTAAGTTTATGTGCATCCTTTGCAAGTGGGAGAATAGGGCCAGATCAGAACATTATGTATGGACAGAATGATCCCCTCGGAAAACTATAGTGCCTCGTTGCCATAATCTAATTTATGAGTTAAGAAGGAGAAAATAATTTTGCCATCACTGCATATAAAATTAGGCATAATGAAGCAATTTACCAAGGCGCTGCAACATAACAAGCCATGTTTCCGGGACCTCAAAGCGATCTTCCCTAAAATAAGTGATGCCAAGATTAAAGAAGGAATATTCGTGAGCTCTCAGCTTCGTCAACTTATAGCTGATGATGACTTTGAGGCAACAATGGATGAAATTGAGCTATCGGCCTGGCATGCATTCAAAAATATATTCAAAGGACTTCTGGGAAAGCACCAAGGAACCCAGCCAGAGCCTATAATGGAGAGCATAATCAAGTTCTACCAAGTTCACTGAAGATGCACTTTCTCACCTGTCCTTATTCCTTGAGAATGCAGAAGATGAGAGTGATGAACATGGAGAGAGGTTCTGTCAAAATAGAGCGTCAAAGCATTAAAGCCTACACAAAATCTTTGCCTCTTAAGAGGCACATACAGATACAGTCAAAAATACTAGCCAGCAGACTACGACAAACCATCGACTGAAATTAGCCAGTGAAAGAGGCAGAACCAAGAAGTAACACGACCATCTTTAGAGTGTTATGGTAGCGAACCACTGAAGCCGAGAGACGGGTCTCCTACGCATGGTGTTCTTGGGATGGGAAGAGCCTTGGATCAAGTCAATACGAGACACCTCTCAGAGACTAAAGAACCTCTGCAGCGAGACTTCCTTGAACCACTCTCCTACCACTACAGGAACCTAATATCTCCCACGGAAGATCAGTAGAGAAAGCGGTGAAGTTGGAGGAAGGGAAAATGTGCGGAAGATATATGGCCGAAGATTCACCTCTCGGTGCTATTCGGGCCGGGTGGGAAAACTCTTCTCGTTGGGGCTGGAAGGGCACACATCCCTCAAATGTCAGCTTCAGCAAGTGGGCCCAAGGTATGGTTGAGATCAGCTTTGTGGTTTAGAGAAGGGACCTCAAAACAGGGGAAATGGGGGGAATAGTGGAGGGGGGTTCAAAACCACCCTCTCAACTTGGGACAGGAGGGTAGGAAGTGATCCATTCGCTCTCGGCCCAAACCAAGGTTGGAATGCGACTAGCCTATAAATTTAGTTACCAGCCAAGAAAATTAGGCCGAGAGAAGCTGAGGAAAAAGAGAGAAGATGCTGGAAGGAATAAAGCCCAGGTAGTTTCATCATTGTTTGAGAACACCGGGATGACTGGGACGGGAAGGGTGTAGCACTGCTCCAAGTGCTAGGTATAATAGTGAATTTGGGGTAACCCCCCGCGGGAACAGAAAAAGAAAAGGAATTTGGAGAGGGATGAAAAATGGATCTGAAATAATGGGAGTTAATTGAGGCAGCGGCGCTCGGTCGAGGAGGCGCCGTTGTTGACTTCAAATCCAGATGAATTACGGGGAAAGAGAGAAGAAGAAGAAGGAGAAGAAGAAGAAGAAGAAGAAGAAGAAGAAGAAGAAGAAGAAGAAGAAAGATTACAAGTTATTATTCACGAGAGAGAGAGATTGACAGACAAATATGGAGCATATTTCGAGGGTCCTTTCCGAGGTGATTGTACCAAAGAAGGGCACCGACCCAAAGAGGATTATCTAAGTGGTCGTGGATTTAATTAGAGAGGGATTAACATAGAAGTCAAGGCTCTTCCTTATGTGGCAGCTTCGCTCAAGAGTTCAACAAACTCTTAAGGGAAAAGGGCCTGGCCAGGGAACTCTGGTTTCCGCAGAACCGCCCATCAAGCGACCTACTAAGGAGGAGTCTCTCAGTAACCACACTAACAAACGATCAGAACGAGGAAGTAAATACAGAAGATCAGCAAACATCCGAGAACGAGGAAATAACCTAAATAGAAGAAACAACAGAAACAGAGGAATCTCATAACCCTCCAGAACTAACAGATGATGGACGGGATAGATAGCGCCATCTACAAATGGAAATATTACTAAGAACATGACTTGGACACGCTCGAAACGGCATTAGTCAAAGACACAAAAATATCCCACAGCCGAAGCAGCCTAATAAGTAAAGAAAAATTTATAGACCTCAACAACGGGAAAAGATGCGATTAAAGTCCCCTGTCACCCGTCATTGGGTCTAAACCTACTTGGAAACGATTTTGTGCCGTTCTTCTAGGTTTCAGTTTTAGCAGAGGTATTCTCCCAGTTCCACCCTCCCCTCTTCCATATATAAATATAAAGTTTTTTGAAAATATTAATAAATAAAGTTGATTATTGTAATGTCTTGTTCCTCAATTATTCTTTTATCCCATTCTAAATCAGTTTTCGTTCATTATTTCATATTTAAACCAACCAAAATTCTCTAAAAAACTATATTTTTAAAACCCTTTTTCCTTAAACAAATTGTTTAAAATCTTTTAAAATTTATTCACTTTCGAATGAAGTGAAAGAAAACTGAAAAAGCTCACTTCTTTTATAGATAGGCAAAAAGGCCGTGTCATTTTACTTTTACTTTTATTATTCAATATTTGAGGTAATTACTGTTGATCTTTGTCTCACAACTTTGATACCGAGTTTATATAAGTAATCGCGCGGTTGTGTTTTCTCGGTTGTCGAGAAGCTTTATTCCGGTCGACCGCATCATTTTTACGAGCTCTTGACCTCCTGAAAAATTGGTCATCTCTCAATTCAATATTTTGATCAGTCTCCTAAATAGAGATGGAAGGATTAGATGCGATAGAAAGGATGTGGGAGGAGGATCAAGAATATGACCGAGTAATAGAGGAGTTTAAACGTCAGGTTTGCGAAGGAAGGATTCCATTTTATCGAACGACGAGTCGCGTTTCAAGAAGGCCGAGACTTAGAACAATAAGAGAAGAGTATGTTAAGGTGGAGAAAAAAAAGAGAATTAGGAAAAAGAACAGAATTAGAAACATCTTTGCATCCTGTCTATGTTGTTTACGAATTAAAACTAGAAATGGATGAGAATAATAAAGAATATTAATAGGACATAGGAGATAAACTTTATTAACTCATGCAATTTTATTAGAGAAAGTGGGCATGAATAAATAAATGAATAATGAGGGTATCATTTTTTTTCTTTAAACCTTTAAACTGAAATTATATTTATTTGTTTATTAAAAAAAATAACCTCCGAGAGTATCTCCCTTTTTAAATTCTTACAAAGTAGATTCTTTTAAATATGGTACATGAAAATCGGCCCTTTAAACAACCTCCAGTTTTCAATAAACAAAATAAATTCACCTTTCATTTTTCGACAGGTGAATATGCCATCACCTGTTACTCCATCCACCCTTCGGGTGATGGGTGGTGTTACGACTGAAACTTCGAGGGGCGGTAGGTTCTCTAGACCCAAGTGCCCCAAGAGAACCTGGGGCTCCTGACTCTCTCGGGTCGTCTTTTTCACCTCTTTTCAATCCCCCACTTTAATTGCCGCTCCTGAAAAGACCCAATTAATGGAGAAAGATGGCGTTACACGTTCTACAAAAAAAAAGGGGCTTTCCATCCATTCTCATTATTTCGATAATTTGCTATTAATTTTAAGAAGATTGTCTGCCATTAAAAGGAAAAGTGTTGAAATACTTGACTGGACTGCCAGGTCCCTACCTGCTGGCAGGACCGACAGGCCGCCGGCTAGGCAAGGTAGTATGTGCTTCCAGAGCACATATGAGGTGGCTACGCGGCACCACCATTTAGAGTGCCAAACCCGAGGACCAAATCGCCTCTGCGCCTGATCGGAGTGTCAAGGCCCATCTTAGCTCATCTCTGCAAGCCGAGGATGTGTAAAAGATCGCATTGGG
This sequence comes from Ceratothoa steindachneri, assembly GCA_963969495.1. Taxonomy (NCBI): domain Eukaryota; kingdom Metazoa; phylum Arthropoda; class Malacostraca; order Isopoda; family Cymothoidae; genus Ceratothoa; species Ceratothoa steindachneri. Next base: position 24,369,252 of record OZ018331.1, on the reverse strand, counting down.
GGCGTTTCTGATCCTAGAGAGACTTTTCCCATATTCATAGTCTCTACTTTCCACTCGTCTCTTTATTTCTATGGCCACAAATGTAGGGAATAGAGGAATGAACTCATAATCAAAAGAGGAGCTGCCTCCAAGCGAGGCCTCGTCCCCCCTTGGTGCCTGGGAAGACCAAGTAACTCGAGGCGCCCCTTCAACTGATTGAGGGGCTCCCATCACAGCAGGAGAACTCCCTTAGAGGGGCAAGGCGTGTTGCGTTCTCCGCAATCCGGCCCCTCACCCTTTGCGGCAGACAAAGAGAGACAGACAGACAGACAGACATAGACAAGAATAGACAGATAGACATAAATAGACAGAGATAGAAACATACAGACAGAGAGGCAGACACATACATGGGCAGATAGCGAGACAGAGACAGACAGACCAAAATAGGGAGAGAGAGCGAGACAGGGATTCATAAACAGACAGAGATACAGCGATAGACAGAGAGAGACAGACATACAAGACAAGACAGAAATACATAACCAGTAATATACAGACAGTCAGACATACACATACAGAAACAGCCATACACAGCCAGCAATCGACAAAAGAGAGATACAAACAGAGATTGAGAGACATTCAGTTGCAGACAGAGAGAAGACACAGGCAGGCAGAAACAAAAAAAAAACAGACCGACAGAGATAGAAAGATACAGACAAGGAGACAAACAGACAGAGATAGGCCGAAAGACAGAGGCGGGCAGACACAAACAGACATACATACATACAGGTACACAGAGAAATTGAGACAGGCAAACATATAAAGCGATACAGACAGACCAAAATGGAGAGACAGCCATAGATAGAGAGGAAGAAAAGACAGACAGACAGATAGAGGCAGACAGAGACTGAAAACCAGGTAGAGAGACAGGAAAACAGACAGAGAGAGACAGATGGGGACCAACTGAACCAGACAGAGACAGACAGATAGTCAGATTAGGAAAGACACACAGACAGTCAGAAAGAAAGACAGACAGAGATAGACAGATAAATATAGCGAGAGACAGAGACAGGCATAAAACAGAAAGAGACAGGGGAACGGAAACGACTGAAGGAGACAAGCAGACAGAGACATACTGACACACAGGGACAGACACACATGTACAGACAGACAGGCTCGAGCATACATAGAGAGACAGAGAGAAACATAAATACAAGTCGACTGACAGACAGACACACAGTAAGACTGAGATAGACAGGCTAAGACAGACAGACAGATACATGGAGGCATAGAAAGATGATAGATACATGCAGACAGAGACATACTAAAGACAGAACTAAAGACAGAATCCCACCTGAAATGAGCTGTTCAGTTGTCTATAAATTCATTTGACCCAGGTGCCACCAGGAGATCTACATTGGCAGCACTGTTCGCTCACTTAGGGCTAGGGTCTGTTCTGATCTTGGTATTAGCTCTCGCACTGGCTCCACCTTGACCAATAAAGAAACTTCTCCCATTCGAGATCATTCAATTAAATGTAAGACAGAAATTTCCCACAAAAACTTTCAAATTATAGGACATGCAAAGGACTCCACTTCCCTCCGCATTCTCGAATCATAATTTATAAAACAACTAAATCCCAGTTTAAATTCTGATTCAACTGCTTTTTCCCTTCTCATTTCATAAACCACTCAAACTATTTTCACAACCTACCAATCTCTAATCGGTTTCCTCTATAATCTTTCCTCAGTCTCTCCGCTTTTACCGTCCACTAAAGGTGACTAATATTTTTGTGTACCAATTAATTGCCCCAATTAGTATATTCTTATATTTATCCATATTTATAGCATTTATATTTAGTGTCAAGTTTTCAAATGATTTTTTCACATTTTCATTTTATTAAATAATTTATTACTATTTCTGCTTCATTTAGTGACTAATATCTGTGTCAACCAATAATTGCATCAACTAGTGTTATATTTATGCATATTTAAAGTACCCATAATTGATCCATATCTAAATTTCAATAGTTTTCAAACGATTTGCCATAATTTCAATTAACTAAATAATTTATTTTTAAACTTTGTGTGCATTATAATTTTTTTAATTTAAACCTTTTCTAAATCTCTTTTATAGACCAGAAGATGGGTAAGATACCCGAAACGTTGTTCTTAATTAAATGAGAAATTTTACATGTCTCATTTTGGGATTTATCCTCAACCTCAAAATAAGCCTTCTTAGAAGCAAACCTATAGAATATATATATATATATATATATACAGAGACTGACACAGGCAGATACAGATGGACAGACATATACAGACCGAAAGACAGGCAAAGACATACAGACATAAACAGACAGAAAGAAAATACAGCGAGCTGCAGACGGAGCCAGAGAGACAGACAGCGGCAGACAGAGACAGAAAAATACAGACAGCCAGAGACAACTGAAGAAGCCAGAAAGAGACAGGCAGACAGAGGATGATAAAGAGACAGAGATAGACAGATATAAACATAGAGACAGACATAAGGGGGAGATACCATAGAGAGAGAGAGAGAGAGAGAGACAGACATAAGGGCGAGATACCATAGAGAGAGAGAAAGACAGAGAGAGACATCCAGACGGAGACAAACTGAGGCAGACAAAGACAGACATGTATAAAAACAGATAGAGACACAGACAGACAGACAAATACAGAGGGAGAGAGAACAAGAGAGAGAGAGACAGACAGACAGACAGAGACAGACAGACAATCAGATACATACAGAAACACAGCCAGTCATACAAACAGACAAAATAGAAAGACATATCCAGCAAGACAGACAAACAAACAAACAGGCAGTCAGACACAGACACAGACGAACAGACAGACATAGACGGACAGATAGACACAAACAGGTAGACACAAACAGGTAGACACAGAGAGTCACAAACAGGCCGAAACAGAAAGAGATAGACAGACACAGACACATAGAGTTTACACACAGATAGAGACATATATACAAAGTATACAGATACAGACAGACAAAGAGAGACAGGTAGATTGATCCACCAATAGAGATACCAATCTACTACACGGAAGACACCTGGAACCCATTGTGCCCATATTAATGATCCTCCCCCCCCCCTCGATCGATTATCTGCCGCTACCCCAACACAATAATTCGAGAAAATAGAAAGTAACCACAATTAGGGTCAGGGTAAAGACCCTTTTAAAACTCCGTGGCCAGAATAGCTCCATTAAAGTGAGATTCTTCTCAAGAGGAATCGCAAGAAAGGCGCCGGACTTTGGCCTTTTGGCTTTCAAATTCAGCATCACAGCTCTTCAATTTAGAAGGAGTAATTTAAATAACCATACCTGATATAAATCAAAAACAAACAAATGTGTCCACTGTGACCCTATCCCCCCCTCCCAAAAAATATTCCACACCAAACAAAACAATATAACTAAGACCAAGAGAAAGAAAATGAATGAATAGAAGAAAATAAAAGAGAGACAGGCAGGGAAGAGCTAGATCAAGCTGTGCCCTGCTAGCCCAAGTATCCCGAGATATAACAGTAGAAGGTCAAAGCAGGAAAATAATGGCAATGCCCATCTATGCCCACGCAGTAAATGCAGCCACTCCAGGCAGCTCTGCTAAAAGACCTCAACACATTCCTAAGGCAAAACGGCATGGCCAGAGACCTGTTTTCCAAAGAACTCCCGCATCAAGATACATCTTAAGGAATAATCTCTCAGAAACCACAGCAACATACAAACAGAACAAGGAAGTAAATACAGAAGATGAGCAAACACCCGATAACGAGGAAATAGCCCAAATAGAAGAACCAGCAGAAGCAGCGGAATCTCATAACCCTCCGGAACTAACTGATGATGGACGGGATAGATGGCGCCATCTATAAATGGAAATATTATTCAGAACATGACTTCGACATGCTCGAAGCAGCATTAGACGAAGAAGACACAGAAATACCCCACAACCGAGGCAGCATTTTAATTACAGTAAAAATTATAAACCTACCCCACGGGAAAAGAAAACACGAACTTGAATCCAACTAAGAAAAACAGGAGAACAAAGACAAAAATAAATAGTAACTGAACAAACTCGAAGATCTAATCCAATAAATATAACATACAGAAGAGAAAGAAGAAAAATAAACTGGATTAAATACCAAACACAATAATTAGACGGTATTTATTTTCTTTAAAATAAAGTGTAACAGCCTCTTTCACCCATTATTGGGTCTAGACAGACGCGGAAAAGTTATTGAGAGATTTCAAACAGGGGAAAAAGACGACCCGAGAGAGTTGAGCGCATTTTCTTGGGCCACTCGGATGTGATGTTATGTCGCTCTTCCATGGTTCAGTTATAGCAAAGGCAGTCCCCCATTTCCTCCCTTCCCCCCTCAATATACATTTGTATTCAAATAATAAAAACTAAAATCGATTATTGCAATTTCTATTTCCTGCTAAATATATTTTGTCTTCTTCCTCAATTACCCTTTTCGTTCAATATTTCATATTTAGAGCCGCCAAAATTCGCAACAAAATCAATATTTTTTCCACCCTCGACCTTTACCCTGAAGCCTATTTACTTTCGAAAGTTTTCAAAATTTATTTACTTTCGAATGAGATGAGAAGAGGCCTAATAAGATAAACATTTAATAAAATTGAAAAAGCCTACTTCTGTTATAGATAGGCAAAAAGCCACAATAGTTTACCTTTTCGTGAGATATTCGAGGTACTTTATTTTTAATCTCTGTCTCCCAACTGTGATCCCGAGTTTATAAAAAATCTGGTTTTAATAAAATGTGGTTCCCAGAGAACCCACCATCAAGCGAAATCTAGAATGTTAATATGATCCCAAAAGAAGTTACATAAAATACCGAAAACGTAAACTAAGAAGAAGATAAATCAGAAAAGGAAACAGAATCCGAAGAAAAATCAACCGACGACGAAATCTCGAAGGCGATTCTTGAAATCCCCGAAAAACTGAAGAGAAAGAAACAAAAACAAAACCCAAAATAAATATCCAGGAACTGAACATAAAAAATGGATGATTGGAAGCATACCCAGTTGCCCCCCAAAATAGAAATTGTAAATGGCCTCGTAAACGGCAAATTCAAATGGGACTACGTCGCGGATGCCGACGAAACTGAACTACATGATGCACTGAAGCAAGGAATGATTCATTTCGTTCCAGAATCTACCACAACCTTCCAATCGGAGAATTTAAAAAGAAACTATCCGGACGCACCAGATCACCAGACCGACTAGAAAAAAGCAAAGAGAGGAAGAGAAAAGAAATAAACAAGGAAACCAACATGGAAACGTACTAGGATAAAATCAAAATATTCACGCTCAACGTAAACGACTGGAAAGAGACAACCAAAGATGTAATCATAACTAGAAAGAAAACCAAGAAGAGAATAAACCGAATGTGGCAATCCTAACTATCCTATCCTTCTCATTCTCCACTTATGTTGTGTTATCTTATCATTTTGGTCAATGGCCGATAAAACTTATTCCGATCGACCGCATCATTTCCGAACTTCCTGAAAATTGTTCATTATAATTTTCGATCCGTTTCATAAATTAAGATCGATGATGGAAGGATTCGATGCGATGGAAAGGATGTGGAAGGAAGATCTACAAAGGGATTAATGAGTTTAGAGGTCAGGTTTGCGAAGGAAGGATTCCATTATTTAGATCGAACTCGGCTTTCCACAACACCAAAACTTAGAACCATAAGAGAGGATTATGTTAAGGAGGAGAAAAAGAAGATAATTACGAAAAAGAAGAGAATTACGGGCATCTTCGCATCTTGGATTCATTGTTTACGGAGGAAAGAAAAAATGAATGAGAAAAAAGATGAAAAAAAGACGAAGAATAGAGGAATATAGGTGATAAACTTTATTATCCGGTTCAATGTATAGAGTGTAATTGGACATGCATAAATAAATAAAAAGGAATAATGAGGGTATATTTTTTTATCTATTACCCTCTAAACTGAGATCCTATTTATTTGTTCATTTATAAAATAACCTCCGAGAGAATCTTTTTTAAATCTTTACAAAATAAATTCGTTTAATTATGGTAAATGAAATAGGTCTTTTAAACATCCTCCATTTGTCACTAACAAAACAAAATCTAAAAACATTTTCACTTTTCATTTTTCAAGGAAACCATCTCCTATTACTCAATCCATACCCATCGGGTGATGGGTTGTGTTATGATGCCCCAGTTACGACTGAAACCCAGAGGGGCGGTAGGTTCTTCCGACCCAAGTGCCCCAAGAGAACCTGGTGCTCCTGACTCTCTCGGGTCGTCTTTATCGCCTCTTTTCAATCTCCAACTTTATTTTCCTCTTCTGAAAAGACCCAATAAAGGAGGAAAGATGGCGTTACACGCTCTGAAATCAAATGGGCTGCCATCCATTCTCGTTTCATATATTTGCTATTAATTTTAAGGAGATTGTCTAACATTAAAAGGAAAAGTGTTGAAAAGCTTGATAGGACTGCACCCCGGCCCCCCTAAAGGCCAAAGCCTTTATACCTTGGGCACCCTTGCTGCAGCTGATATCTGGGGGGCTGTGTGTGCTTCTAGTCCCAAGTGGGGGAGTTTTCCCTCCCGGTAGAAATACCATATTTGCACTTCCCCCAACTTCACCGCTTTCTCTACAGATCTTCTGTAGGAGATGTTAGGTTCTTGTAGTGTAGGAGTATGGTTCTCGGAAGTCTCGGTGCATCCTGTCTCTCGGTTTCAGTGGCTCGCCACTATAACACTCTAAAGATGGTCGTGGTACTGTAGGGGTGCGAAGATGTATAAGAGAAAAACTTCCTTCCAAAAGCGAGAATATAAATAGCCCATTAAATTACCAAGTCAAAACGGACTACGCCGTAGCGTAACGGCAGAGTGCTAGCCTCTGGATAAAAAGACCTGAGATCGATCCCAGACAGTCCACAATTTTTACGAAGAAAATTCTCGAAGAAAACAGAGACCACGAAAAATGCTTTAAGGACAACTCAAGAAATCGACTCAAGAGAAAACCGATGTCAAGGAAAACGGAAAGAAAACGACTTCAAGGGCTAACTCGTCTCAACTCATCAAGAAATCATCACGTCATCAAGAAGCAAGAAGAACTCATCGCGTCATCAAGAATTAAGAACAAAACATCACTTTGATGAAGAATTTGGAAGGAATCATCACACCAAGATAAATGCAAGTTAATTGGAAGATACATCAAGAAGAGAAAGAATTACGAAGATCAACTACTAACCCAGGCAAATTAAAGAAGAAGGAATCTCAGCCAATAAGTATACCAAGAGTCAGATATATGCAACGATGTTTCAAGGGGCAACTTCAGTCAGGAAGTAATAAATAGATTTCGAAATTCTAAAAATCTCAAGAAGAATGATATTGATAAAATAAGAAAAGTAATTATAATAAAGAGGAGCCCCCTCCCTCATAACTGGTGTCCCTTAAAGGCCTAAAAATCTTTTGATCTTCGTTACAACCTGCACCTGCTCTCCTACTAGAGATTAAGAAAAGGTGCTGCGGGAAGTTCAGGAGATCTGGGAAGGAGATGCTATTATTACTCAGTGATTAAGAGACAAGGCTTCGTTCGCTCTCCTCAATCCCACTCAATTAACTCCACTCATCCCGCAGACTCGGAAGTAGGGGAGGGAGAGCTACTAGTAATCCTCGATTAAGAAATCCAATACTAGTCTCTCCCCAATCCTCAAATTCACTCCGCGTTCTAGAAAGGGACCTGTGTAGGGGTGCGAAGAAGTATAAAAGAAAAACTTCCTTACAAAAGCGAGAATATAAATAGCCCATTAAATTACCAAGTCAAAACGGACTACGCCTAGCGTGACGGCAGAGTGCTAGCCTCTGGATAAAAAGACCCGAGATCGATCCCAGACAGTCCACAATTTTTACGCAGAAAATTCTCGAAGAAAACGGAGACCACGAAAAACGCTTTATGGACAGCTCAAGAAATCGACTCAAGAGAAAACCGATGTCAAGGAAAACGGAAAGAAAGCGACTTTAAGGGCTAACTCGTCTCAACTCATCAAGAAATCATCACGAAGAACTCATCCCGTCATCAAAAATTAAGAAGAAAACATCACTTTGATGAAGAATTTGGAAGGAATCATCACATCAAGATAAATGCAAGTTAATTGGAAGATACATCAAGAAAAGAAAGAATTACGAAGATCAACTACTAACCCAGCCAAATTAAAGAAGAAGGAATCTCAGCCAATAAGTATACCAAGAGTCAGATATATGCAACGATGTTTCAAGGGGCAACTTCAGTCAGGAAGTAATAAATAGATTTCGAAATATAAAAATCTCAAGAAGAACGATATTGATAAAATAAGAAAAGTAATTATAATAAAGAGAAGCCCCCCATCCTCCATATTACTTCTTGGTCCTGCCTCTAACAGTTAATATTTTCAGTCAGGGGCTTGTGGTAGTCTGTTGTTATGCTTTTGTCCCTGTATTATTTGTATGTTCTTCTTAGAGGCAAAAATTGACTGTAGAGTTTTACTCTTTCTGGATCGCTGATTTTGGTGTTCTTCAAGTACAAATGAAGCGTTTTGCGACTTTTTAAATGCTATTTCTTCAATTAAAGATGACAAGCATGTAATCAACATAACACAAGAGAATAGCTAGTATGTATTCAAACTTATGCTAAAGAATGGCAAGTATGTAATTAAACCAATGCAAGAGAATGGCAAATATGTAATAAAATCAAGGCAAGAGAACAGCAAATATCCAGTCAACACAATGCTAGAGAATGGCGACTATGTAATTAAACTAATGCACTTAATGCAAGACAATGGCAAGAAAGTAATCGATATTATCCAAGAGAATGGTAAGTATTCAATAGCGGCATTCAAAAGGATATTATGTAGGTAATCATCCCAATGCAAAAGAACGGCAATTATGCAATCACTGCATACAAGAGAATGACAAGTATGTAATCAAATGAATGCAAGAGAATGGCAAGTATGTAATTAAACCAATGAAAGAGAAATGGCAATTATGTAATCAATTCAATGCAAGAGAATAGCAAGTGCAAGTAGGTGATCAACCTAATGCAAAAGAATATCAAGTATGACATATAATCACCGCATTCAAGAGAATGGCAAGTAGCTAATCATCACAATCTCCCTAAGCTTTTATGTCACCGATCCTTTTCTCTAGGCGCTCTATAATTGTCATTTGTTCAAAATTCATTAATGCATTTGCTTTGCTGCCTGTATACTCATCAGTTGATGTTATTTGATCCTGTAATCATATATATATATATATATATATATATATATATATATATATATATATATATAACACGACGTAGAGATATCTGAAGTTTCGTCCATCATCAATTTTACAAAGATTAGAATAAATATTAAAAAGTGAGTTGAAGACTGTTGGCAGTTGAGTTTAGGGGTGAGTTTGGAAATATATAGACTCCAAAATATCCAGATCATAACTATTACGACACGAATCCAAAATAGAGAATTCAGTGTCAGAAATTTTGAATTGCAAGACATGTAATGGTTTCGAATAGAAGATAATTCAAGCGTAGTAAATGGACCGCTAGTATAGTGTGAGAAACCTCGATGACTGTGTTTACTAAAAATAGCTTTTTAAACGCATAATCAATTGTGTTACTGCAATCAGTTTCCTTAATTTATAAAGGTGTAGCGGAGATGGAGAATAAAATAAATTTTCCATTCTCTTCGAAAAGCAAGGGTGACTCTTGAAAAGGCCAATCGAAAGATAGTTTTGTGGCTATCTGAGAGAACGACTATTTTCAGTGTTTCTTTCTCGTGTATGTGAGAAGAACTTCTTCCGACGGCTTTAAGGAAGACTGTGCCTGCTAAAAATAGCCTTTTACCGCATAATTAATTGTGTTACTGAAATAATTTTTCTTAATTTATAAAGATGCGGCGGAGATAGAGAATATTTTTTTCCCATTCTCTTCGAAAAGCAAGTGTGAGTCTTAAAAAGGCTAATCGAAAGATATTTTGGGGCTATCTGTGAGAACGCATATTTTAAGTGTTACCTTCTCGTGTATGTGAGAAGAGCTCCCCCGAGGGTTTGAGGAAGACTGTGTCTCCGCCAAAAATAACCTTTTAACCGCATATATATATATATATATATATATATATATATATATATATATATATATATATATGCAAATTTTGTTGAAGATCATTGTGTATTTTGCCTTAATTAATTTCCTTTGGAAACTTTCCCTTCTTCTAACTATCTTTTTATTCCATCTTGTAGATGGTGAATTACTTGCCAAAGGAAATTAATAAGGCAAAATATACAATGGTCTTCAACAAAATTTGCATTCAAGAAAGACTGCTACCCAACTACACTAATATATATATATATATATATATATATATATATATATATATATATATACGGTCTTTCAATAAAGTCGCTCGATTTTTAAATGTAAAAAGAGCAAGTTGTGTGAGATATATGAACTCAATTTATTTTAAATTTGAAAGTACATTTTATGGCATTAAGTGTGGAATATGACGTCCTTCCAATGTCCACCGCGGCTTCACTTGGTGGAACGTTTTCGGAAGGCCTAATTTTCGATGACTTTGTCGCATAAATCTGGCTGAATTTGCTAGATGGTGTTTGTTATATTGACTTTGAGGACATCAACTGTTTGCGGATTATTCGCATAGTCCTGCGATTTAAGGTAGCCCCAAAGAAAGTAATCTAATGGCGTTAAATCGCATGATCTCGGTGGCCAGTTGACGTCGCCGCCACGCGAGATGACCCTGCCCTGAAATCGCTGTTTCAAAATGTCTATCGTGGCGTGCGCAGTGTGGCATGCAGTGCCGTTCTGTTGTAACCACATGTATTCAGTATCTATATTAGGCATATAATCCAGTTGAGGCCACAAGAAGTTGTTTATCATCCATCTGTAGGTCTCGCTGTTGACGGTTATGGCAATCTCATCTTCGTTCTCAAAAAAATACATACCGGTGATTCCGTTAGATGAAAATCCGCACCAAACAGTGACTTTGGTGCTGGTGTATCTCATGTGGATTTTTTTTTCTCCCAAATCCGACAATTTTGCTTCTTCACAAATCCATTCATCCAAAAATGGGCCTCGTCGCTGTGGCGAGGATAGAAATCACGTAATGCGCGAATGTTTGTCTAACGGAGCACTGATTTTGATAATAACATTTGATGATTCACTGTTCAACGCTATAACCTTCCATCGTGAATTGCCAAGTACTACTGAACAGTTGACAGTGAGGGTGCCAGATGTCGCTTTAACAACATGGCCACTATCGCCTGACAAAGCTCGAGTGTCCTTGTTGAAAGACCCTTTATGTGAATAAGTTTGGATTCACATACCACGAGGCGAGCCGGCATAAGAAGATCAGCTCGTTTTTCAAGACCAAAGTGGCCAAGACGAGTGATGATTGGATGCGTGATGTTAATGATCCGGAGCAACAGGCAAACACTTCGCCATCGACAGCCTGTAGATCCGACAGAGAAGCCGAATCTCAACATGAGGAGCAGGAGGGCAAGGAACTCGCTTCTCTTTTTTCGCATGACACGCTCACACTCCCCGCAGCTCCATTGGACATTGCCAAATTCATTAGGAACAAGGCGGCTACAGACTCCGAGAAAGTGCCCTTAATTAACCAGACTGCCACGTCTGTCGAGGCGCTACCCTTCATTGAAAGAGCTTCTTGAGGGCCCAAAAGCAGACGTAGATGCCGTTCTTAATGTCGCTAAGCTCTACGAAAGCGACGTTGAGTAACTGGTGCTCGTGCAGGTGGAGGCACAGCGTGGCCAAATTCCGCTCCGGTCTTCGGGAACGTCAAGAATGTAAATGAGTACGCCGAGACACGCATGTTCCCGAACATTGCGAAGCTCCTGACGATCTTAATGACTCTGCTGGTCTCAAATGCAAAGGCCGAACGCTCATTCTCAGCCTTGAAACGGCTAAAGACGTACATGAGGAGCAGCATTGGCCATAATTGCATCAGTGGTCTCGCACTACTCGCCGTCCACAATGACATTCAGGTTTCGAATGATCGAATGATTGACGAGTTTACAGATAAAAGCCGCCATCTCTTCTTCGCTTATGCAAATGAAGAGGGAAATTTTCCTACGCTTTTGATAGAGCCTACTCCTGGAAAATAAAAATACTTTTTTCTATTATATTCCTTGATACTTAAGTGGGCGAAATAACTTGCAAGTATCCTACATCATTATAGTTTACATTACATGTACATATTGATCATTTATGCCTATAACTTATTCGTATGTATTTAACACTTATTATTTGTATGATCATAGATGTATTACTCGGAAAAATGTGTACCATAATAACCAGCTTTAACAAATTTCAACTCATCAACGACATTGCACCCCCCCCCACCCATTCGCTTTTTCTAGATCTACCACTGAATGCAAGCCATGATACCTCTGCAATTTAGTAATTTGTTACATTAGATATACTCATCTATAAATGTCATTTATATCAAGAAGGTCCTTTACTCCAATACAACTCTTTTTAAATTAAAAAAAAACTCTAGAAACTTGGATTCTATTTCTCAATCTGATTGTTCATTGTTTGGGTAATCCTGCTCTTGTAAGTGCAATGTTTTAATCAATTTTTGCTTATTTTGGAGAAGAAGCCCTTTTCATATACACGAGAAGGTATCACTTCAAATAAGTTTAGAATTGTTTAGAATCTAAACAATTTAGCTAATGGAATATTTTTTCCAAAGTTAAACAATTCAGTCTTTATTTCATAAACTTGGATACTTATTGACCATACTATATCATATCCTTATGATAATTTATTAGTTCTCTTACCGTATTTTTCCATATTAGTAAGTCAATAAATAGAGTATCAATTTGGTAAGTTTTCGGTTCATCCGGTTGATATCTAATGTATGCAAAAACAGGGTCTAGTTTGCACTCTCTAACCGTTTGTTTACATGAATATCCTCCAAAATGTAATATAAACTCGCGTCTACAGCCTTCATATCACAGTGAGGGCCCTCCTATCAAGCCTGGGAATCCGTCAGCTAACCTTGGCAATCCTGCTAGATGGAGCAGGTTTTGACCCCCCCATCCGTCAACAAATCCTCAATGACACAGCAAAATTCATCACCAACAGTGGACAGCTCTCAAGAATATGAGCAATAAACTTAAGACACAACTATTACTAATTAAATACCATATAAATAACTTGACCAAGTAACCTACATGCAACAAACTACTTGCAGCAGGGCTCATGTGACTACCATCCAAGCAGCCCAAATCAACAACAACAACAACTAATAGAAACTCAGAAAAATTTTACTAGATACAATCTGATCATAAAGTTAGGAAGGATTATATATTTTTTTTCGGTTTTGGACTCTTCAGCGATAAGATAATTTGGAAGATATCGCGTTTTGAAAAAAAAAATCGCATTTATAATGGGCTTTTTCGGAAAGGTTTCTTGCTGAGATTTCTTCGTATCGGTTCGCTCTCGATTGTTTTTCCTAATACCTCTTGGAGTGACATCACTTACAGATACTTACGGATACTTACAGAAGACTTCATGGAAGAGGCTTATGCCTGTGACTCCAGATCTATATTATCAACCTGCGGCAGCGTGTGGTGGATTATCTTTAAGAAAAGAAAAGAAGGAGACTGCAAAAGACCATTCATGGCCTTGTAATTGTATTTCAATTCTTGATTAAACCAAAATTGATCAAGTCTGACCTCAAACTGGTTGGCCGATGCCGCTGCAATCACCCACTCAGGCAACTGATTCCAGTTATTTATCACCCTACACGGGAAAGCATACTTCCTTATATCCAGCCTTGACCTTGTCTTAAAAAGCTTCAGTGAATTTCCCCTGCTGATGTTTTCTTCTCGAAGTTTCAATATGCCTTGACTACATTCCCCATCATATTTTCCAGTGAGTATCTTGTAGGTCTCTATTAAGTCTCCCCATGCTCTTCTGTATGCCAGTGTTGGTAGGTTCAACTTCCTTAGTCTTTCTTCATAATTAAGTCCTTTAAATTCCGGCACCATCCTTGTAGCCCTTCGTTGCACATTCTCCACCATCTCAATGTCTTTAACCAGGTGAGGACTCCATACCTGATTAGTATACTCTATATATGGTCTTACCAACGCTACAAACAAAGCTTTAAATATTGTTGCATCCAATGTAACAAAGGTCCTTCTGATTATTCCCACTAATTTGTTGGCTTTATTTACTTTCTCTGCCAGGTGATCTACACAACTCAATTTATCATTGATTATTACTCCCACATCCTTCTCAGAAGTAATCTTTTTCAGCTGCTTCTCCATACTTTATTATTATCTTAGAACACTCAAAAAGGCATTATACATGTGTAAACTGTGTAAAAGGTATGGTAGACACATTTGAAGCAGATCATGCTAGGATCGATGCCGAAATAGCAGATGAGATCCAAGAAGAAGAAATTGAAATTCATAATCGTGAAAGGAAAAAGAATGAAGCATATAACCAAAACGAAAATCCAAACAAGACAGATAACCACCAAGATAAAAATTCAAAAAAAGAAGGAAAAAAAACTGTAGATGTAGGAAAATCAACAACTGCCAGTATGCAACAAGAAGCCACACACAAACCAGTATGTAGGTTTTACAGGAAAGGGATATGCAAACATGGGGCTAAAGGAAAAGAATGTGCTTTTAGCCATCCCAAGCCTTGCCAAAAATGGGTAATGCATGGGAAAGACCACATTAAAGGCTGTAAGCTAGGTCCCAAATGCTCCAATTTCCATCCTATATTGTGTAGATATGCAGTGGAGCACCAAGAGTGTCTTAGAGAAGGATGCACCTATGTACACAGAAAAGGAACCAGACGAACAAAACAAGACGTACGTCCAAAAACCAGGGCCAATGTGCCAGAAGAGAAACCGAGGGATATGAGACAAGCTTCGACTGGACCCAAAACCCAAACAACTCCCAAAGAGAACTCTTTTTTAGAAATGATGGTGGGTGTAGAAACAGTTATGGAAACACTAGTCAAAGCGATAGAGTCCCAGGGACAAATGCTAAACAACATGGTCAGGGACAACCGGGGGTACTGGATGGCACAAAATCTGCAAATTCCTGGCCAAAGGATGGGCCTACCCTGGGCAAATACAATAATAGCCCATTAGAGAAAATTATGATGGGTAATATACAGGGTCTATATCCCAAAACAAACAGAAGTAAACTACCACTCTTAAGGGACATAGTAAAACTAGAAGACCCAATGTATATTACCCTCACTGAAACGCACCTAAGGAGTGAAATACATAACTCAGAAATAGCAATTGAAAATTACAGTATATATAGAACGGACAGAGTGAACCGAAAAAATGGTGGGGTGATCACATATGTAAGAGATGATATTGCTAGTAAAACCCAACCACTAATGCTACACTCGGATGGCCAGGTGGAAATGATGGCTCTCCTGGTAAAACAAAATACTGGCAGCCAAATAATAGTAAATTGCTATCGACCTCCACAGTGCGAACAAGCAAACTTTGAGGCCTGCATAAAGAAAATAATGGTCACACTGGAAAAGCTGCAGACACCTATGCCAGAGATAATCTTCTGTGGGGACTTTAACTTCCCCCACATTAGGTGGCCAGAGGGCCTAATATCGGGAGGCACAAGGGAGGAACAAAACCAAGCTAACCTCCTGCTTGAAACTACAGAAAAGGCTTTCCTGACACAAATGATTGTAGAGCCTACAAGATTGGCTAACGTATTAGATTTGTACTTTACCAATAACTCAGAGGCCATCAGCAATATCAGGGTGGAAAAGACAATCATATCGGACCACAATCTTATAATCCTAGAAACTAATTACAGTACAAATAATACCAAAGGGACAATTCTCTGCCAGAAGGAAACATCTACACTTGCATCCCTAAACTTCTTCAGTGAACAGGCAAATTGGGAAGAAATTAAACAAAGACTTGGTGAAGTAGATTGGGAATTGACCCTCGATAGGACGGGGAAAAGTCCCAGTGAAGTACTAGATGTGATCATGGCAGAGATAACAAAAACATGTCAAGAACATGTCCCCAAAAAGAAAAGGAAAACAAACAGACCTACTGCAATACCAAAGGACAGAAGGGTTTTAATGAAACAAAGAGCAGCCTTAAACAAACAGTTGGACAAGGCACACAAGAAAGAGAGGATGCAAGCTCTTAGTGCAAAAATATTAAAGGTAGAAACCCAAATCATGGAATCCCATACGGAACAGAGGGAAAGGGAAGAAAGAATAGCGGTAGAAAACATCAAAAGAAACCCCAAATACTTCTTCAGCTACTGCAAACGTTCCACTAAAGTAAAAACTAAGATTGGGCCACTACAAACAGACCAGGGACAAACTACGAAGGACCCAGAAGAAATGTCCAGGATTCTGGTCAAACAGTACAGTAGAGCATTCAGTACGCCACAGGTAACAAAACAAGTTAAAGACCCAGCTACCTTCTTCACTGAAGCTCACCCTGGACCAGCCATCACGGACATGGATATCACACCCAAAGAAATTGAGAGGGCAATAGGAGAGCTAAGAAACAATGCAGCTCCTGGACCAGACGGAATACCTGCAATTTTGCTCCTCAAATGCAAGGAAATCCTGGCGGAACCCATCAGTAGGCTTTGGCGCTGTTCAATAGACGCAGGAGAAATTCCAAGCCCACTCAAGAAAGCAGCAATCAGCCCCATTTACAAAGGAGGAGACAGGACCCTGCCCAAAAATTATAGGCCAGTAGCCCTGACCTCACACTTAATTAAAATATTTGAAAAATGTGACAGAAATAAGATACTAGAGTACCTGGAGGAAAATAAGCTACTCACACACTCACAACATGGTTTTAGAAAAGGAAGATCTTGCCTCTCAAACATGTTGGCCCACTATGACTGGGTCCTACAAAGCCTAGCCAAAGGAGAAAATGTTGATACGGTGTTCTTGGATTTTTCTAAGGCATTTGATAAAGTGGATCATGGGATATTACTCCATAAGCTAAAAGGTCTAGGAATAAAGGGTAAAATAGGTGAGTGGATACATAGCTTCCTCTCAGACAGAACACAGTTTGTGACTGTAGAGTCCCAAAAGTCAGAAGAGGCCAAATTAATAAGTGGAGTACCACAAGGTTCGGTTCTTGTCCCACTATTGTTTCTGATACATTTGAATGATATTGGCGCAAGAGCCGGAGCATCCCTCATGTCTTTCGCCGATGACACGCACATCAGTCGGCAAATCAAGAAGGAAGAAGTGCATCTGCTCCAAGAAGACCTGGACAAAATATATGACTGGGCCAAAGAGAACAACATGGACTTTAATGAAGATAAGTTTGAAGTACTGAGATATGGCACAAACCAGCATATAAAATCAAACACAAAGCTCCTCACAGAGAGTGGTAAAGAGATAATACCAAAGGAACACGTGAAATGCTTGGGTGTATATCTGGAAAGCGATGGTACCTTCAGCCACCACATTGGAGAAGCAGTGAAGAAAGCCAGAGGCATGAGTGGATGGATCCTTAGAACCTTCTCATCGAGGGAACCTGAACCTATGCTAACCCTTTGGAAAGCCCTAGTACAACCCATACTAGATTACTGCAGCCAACTGTGGTCCCCATCCAAGAAAAGGGAAATACAGATGCTGGAGACAGTACAAAGAATGTTCACCAGACAAATCAGGGGCATGAGGGAATTGGACTACTGGCAAAGACTCAAAACTCTAGGCCTCTACTCTCAGCAGAGGAGAAGAGAGAGATATAGAGTAATCTATCTATGGAAGATCTTAGAACAATTAGTGCCAGATCCAAATCCCTCTGTACTGTACATCCATGAAAATGAGAGAACTGGGAGAAAATGTGGAAGAAGATCCTTACCTGCGGGAGCCCCAACAAGAATAAGATCACTGTTGGCATCAAGCTTGCTACAAGAGGGGCCGCGGATATTCAACACAATCCGCAAGGAAACAAGAAAGTTGACCTCCTGCTGTGTGGAGCGATTTAAATCAAGCCTGGACAAATACTTAAGGTCGCTACCAGACGAACCCACAGTACCGGGATACATAAAGTATTGCCGAGCGGAGTCAAACTCAATACCGGACCAAGTGGCTCTAATGAAACGGGACACAAGGGACTGCAGCAGCGGTGGACCACCACGACTGTGAGGCGTAGACCTCTAAACACGACCAAGTATACCAAGTAAGTAAGTATACCTTGATCTTCAATAGTCGTTCTTCCTATTCTCATATAACTACACTTATCCGGATGAAAACTCAACAACCATTTTTCACTCCATGAGTATACATCCTGCTGCAGCTTTTGACAATCCTCTAGATCTTTTATGCATCTAAATATCTTTGTGTCGTCTGCATACAGGTATACTTCATTGTCATTTACTATACTATCGGGGAGGTCATTGATAAACAAAACAAACAACAATGGTCCAAGAACAGTGCCCTGCGGCACTCCACTTGTCACTGGCTTCCATCTTGACATTTCTTCCTTCACCACCACTCTTTGTTGTCTTTGTGTTAGGAATGCTGCAATCCATTCTTGGTACTCCTTTCCAATTCCATAACTACTAATTTTACTGAATAGTCTTCTATGTGCAACTCTATCAAAAGCCTTCATAAAATCACAATATATTACATCCACTGCATGTCCATCATCAATAATTTCAGTCCATCTGTCCAGAACCTTTATGAGCTGTAGCACCGTTGATCGTCCTGAGATAAAGACATCAGAATATAACATAATTTCTGGATGTATTTTTAGTGCGTCATGGGGTAACACTTCAGTTTTGAAAGAAGGTGTGTGAGGGGAGATATGATTGAGCTTTTTAAAATCTTTTCTGGGATGGATAAATTGGATTTCAGCAAGTTATTTGAGTTAGAAGGTAGTAATAGGGTAAACATGTAGATGAGCGGCCCGACCGAAAAAATTTATTTTGTGTAAATATTATCGTTCACCCGTGCTTGAATATTCATGCGCATTTGAGGGTAAATATGTAGATTAGCGGCCCAGGCGGAAAAAAAATTTGTGTAAATATTATCGTTCACTCGTGTCGGAATATTCATGCGTGTTTGAGTCCTTTTCAAATTATTATTCTATAAACAATTAGGATTATATACTGGGGGGCTGTGCCCCCCAGACCCCCCCCAATTTAATGTAACAGGATCATCGTAGTGTAGTCCCCCCATTGTGTTTACCCCCACACGAGCCATCAACTTGTATGTACTCGAAACATTTTGGAACACAACCGAAATAGTACGTCCCATCGTTTGCGCCGATAATCTACATATTTACCCGTTTGAGTCCTTTTCGAATTATAGCTGGTGCAATTTTTTTTAGAAAAAAAATGCCTGAAAGTAAACAAACGGAAAACGCTGTTTACGCAGGCCATTTTTGTTTTACAAAATTGCCCGAAAAAAACAAACAAAACACGCTGTTTCCGTACTTGATTGCAGTGGTTATACTTCCGAAATAGCGAAGAGGAAAGCCTATTTATTTTGTGCGTCTGCGTCCTATTCAAAATCTAGCTGACTTGAATCACGTTTTATTTTAGAGCATCTAAATTCAAACTGAGGGTTCACATCTAATGCCCGGCCACAGATGTCGCATTCGCTTTTAATTCGCACTAAATTATAAACATCCAAAAAGTTGCGTAATTTATCTTTATCATAAACTAGAGCGAATGTAGTCCCCATTTTCAAGAAGGGTAGTAAAGAGGATCCAAATAACTTAAAACCAGTTAGCCTAACTCCTGTAGTCTGTAAAATTCTTGAGAAAATAGTTAACAAAGGGATTTGCCAACATCTAGAGAGGGAGGGGTTAATCAGCAATGCTCAGCATGGGTTTAGATCAGATAGATCATGTTTGACTAATTTACTAGACTTTCTGGAGTTTGTAACAGATCAAGTAGATAAGGGAGAGAATGTAGATATAATTTACTTAGATTTTAGTAAAGCATTTGATAACGTACCACATAGGAGACTAGTTCATAAATTAACAATGATTGAGATATGTAAGCGTGTTTCAAATTGGATAGCTGAGTGGCTGAGTGGAGGGATGTTATCAGTGGGGTTCCTCAGGGATCAGTTCTCGGTCCATTAACATAACATAACATAATTTCACGGATGACAAAAGCCACAAGGGCCTATCAAAGGTCATCCGCATCCGTCAAATCCCACCCACATAATGCATCCATAGGATTTTGTCAGATCATGCATCTACAATATACAATTTAACAATATATATGAATGTCCAACCATGCATCTACAATATATAATTTAAAGCCTCCATAGGAGTCTGTCAAAAAAAAAATCAAAGTCCCCCAAAATATACAATAAAAAGAAACTGCATCCACAGGAATGAGTCAAGAAACATATCCACATACCAAAAGTAAGAAATTAACCCTCCATCCCCATATAATCATCCAATCTGCGCTTGAAAACATTCAAGTTTGGGCTGTCTACAGTCTCAGGTGGCAAACTATTCCAATAATCCACCACTCTGTTAGTGAAAAATATTTTCTAACATCCAGTCTGCACCTCTGTTTTTTAATCTTTAAGTGGTGGCCTCTAGTTCTATTACACCCTTCTAACTCAAGTAACTTGCTGAAATCCAATTTATCCATCCCAGAAAAGATTTTAAAAAGCTCAATCATATCTCCCCTCACACACCTTCTTTCAAATGAAAACATGTTTAATACCCTTAGTCTATCTTCATATTCAAGGTGCTTCAGGGATGGTATTATTTTTGTTGCCTTCCTTTGTACCGACTCTAATAAGTTTATATCATGTCTAAAATGTGGTGACCATGCCTGTATACAGTACTCTAAATGTGGCCTGACATAAGAGTTGTATAGTTTAAGGATGACCTCCTTACTCTTGTAGCTAACATTTCTTTTAATGTAACTTAGCACCCTATTTGCTCTATTTTTCGCCTCAATACACTGCTTTGAAAACTTCAGTGACCTATCTACTACTACTCCTAAGTCCTTCACATCTTCAACTGAATTAAGCCAATACCCATCCATCTCTTAGCTAAATTCCCTATTATCTCTCCCCATGTTAATAACTTTGCATTTATTAAGGTTAAAAGTCATCTGCCACTTCTGAGCCCAAGCTAACAACTTATTTAAGTCACCCTGCACTTTAAAGCTACCCTCAACCTCTTTGACTACAGCTGCCAATTTAGTGTCATCAGCAAAAATTGACACTTTGCTATTTACACCTTGCCCAAGATCATTTACATAGATTATAAATAATAAAGGGCGTAAAACTGATCCCTGAGGTACGCCACTAATAACATTCCTCCACTCTGACCTCACTCCATTCAGTACAACTCTCTGTTTCCTATTTTTCAGACATTCAGTTATCCAATTTAAAATGTTCCCACATATCCCATGCAGCTTTAATTTATGAACTAGTCTTCTATGTGGAACCTTATCAAAAGCTTTGCTGAAATCTAAGTAGATCACATCAACTTTCTCACCCCTATCTAATTCTTTAGTTACATAATCCATAAAATCCAGTAAATTAGTTAAACACGATCTACCTTTTCTAAAACCATGCTGAGCATCATTAATTAACCTGCTACTCTCTAGATGATCAGAAATTTCCTTCTTAACCATCTTCTCAAGAATTTTACAGACTATAGAAGTTAAGCTTACTGGTCTAAAGTTATTTGGATCCTCTTTGCTTCCCTTTTTAAAAATTGGCACTACATTTGCCAATTTCCAATCATTTGGTATTTCTCCAGACCCTAGTGATCTAATAAACATCAGAACATTATTCTATAAACAATTCTATTCTGGGGGGCTGTGCCCCCCAGACCCTTCCCAATTTAATGAAATTCAGGATATTTATAGTGTGGCCCATCCCCTTGTGTTTCTCCCTACACGAGCCATCCCCTTAAATCTACTCCAAAAATGTTAAACATTTTGGAACATAGACGAAAATAGTACGTCTTATCAGTCGGGCTGCTTGTCTACATATTTACCATATTTTTTCACTAACAGAGTGGTGGACTATTGGAATAGTTTGCCACCTGACACTGTAGACAGCCCAAACTTGAATGTTTTCAAGCGCAGATTGGATGATTATATGGAGATGGAGGATTAACTTCTTACTTTTTGGTATGGGGGTATGTTTCTTGACTCATTCCTGTGGATGCAGTTTCTTTTTATCGTATATTTTGGGGGACTTTGATTTTGTTTTTGACAGACTCCTATGGAGGCTTTAAATTATATATTGTAGATGCATGGTCTGACATAATCACGTTTCATCCCCCTGAAATGTCCCCGTCGGTCTTCTGTTCAACCAAAGTGGTTTAATCGAGAAATCGGCCAACTGCTTAGGAAGAAGAGAACTGTGTACCAACAATCGAAGATCTCGGGTGACTTTGACGAATACCGGAGGCTAGCCAGGAGAGTGAAGTCCAGCATAAGGGCGGCTAAGCGGTCTGAGGAACTCCGAGTGGCGAGACTCTGTAAAGAGAATCCCAAGGAGATTTTGGATATGTGAACAGCCGTAAACCAATCCGTCGAACGATTGGCCCTTTGATAAATGAGGAGGGGGCATTGAAGCACTTAGATGCAGAAAATGCTAACCTCCTCAATGACTACTTCTCTTCAGTGTTTACTGAAGAGTGTGGTCCCATCCCCCAGCCAATGGATTCCTACTCGGGAGGAAAAAGCTAGAGGATATGGACTTCACCGAAGGGGAAATAAAAAAGATAAGTGACCCAATGACAAATAAGTCACCTGGCCCGTATGCGTTTCTACCTAAAGTGTTGAAAGAAGTGCACGATCAAGTGTCACGACACCTGAGCGCAATCTTCAACATGTCAATCCGGATCGAATGCATTCCTAGAGACTGGCGTGAAGCGGAGGTGACTCCTATCTTGAAGAAAGGAGACTGAAGCCAACCGTCAAACTACCAACCTATCAGTCTGACTTTGATAGTCGGTAAACTCATGGAAAGCATTATGGTGGAAAAAATGACATCGTATTTAGAGTCAAACCTGCTACTGAGGAGTTCCCAGCACGGCTTCCAAAGGCAACGGTCATGCCTGACGAACCTTGTGGAATTCTTCCACTTCGTGCTCAGTGAGCACGATCGGGACAAGGCGGTGGATGTGGTGTACTTAGACTTTCAGAAAGCCTTTGATAAGGTACCACACCGCCGCCTTCTCCGGAAAGTGCGAGCACTGAGCATAGACGGAAAAGTAGCCGGCTGGATCGAGAACTGGCTAAGTGGCAGACGGCAACGGGTGGTGGTGAATGCACAGGCTTCTAAGTGGGTGCCCGTTACTAGCGGGGTGCCTCAAGGTTCTGTCCTGGGACCACTACTATTCATCATCTATGTCAATGACATGGACGGTGACATGGTTGCCAAGATTTCCAAATTTGCCGACGATACCAAGCTTGGTATGAACGTTGCAAAGGATGGAAATACTGCCTGCCTGCAGGAAGATCTTGGGAAGGTTGGGGAGTGGTCGACACGTGGCAAATGCCTTTTAACATGAACAAATGCAAAGTAATGCATATCGGCCACAGAAACCCCCAATCTCAGTATATCCTTAAGGGCACTGCTCTTGAATCGAGTGACACTGAGAAGGACTTGGGTGTAACTATCACTAATGACCTCAAGTTCTCGAAACAGTGCATTGATGCAGAGAAGAAAGCCCAAAGGATGTTAGGCTACATAAAGCGCCAGTTTGGATACCGTAACAAGGAGATAGTACTTTGTCTGTACAACTCCCTCGTTCGGCTGCACCTGGAGTATGCCATACAATTTTGGAGTCCTTTGTTTTGAAAGGATTCCCTCTATCCGACATAAAAGTTATGAGGATAGACTAAGGGAATTAGATCTGTTCTCGCTGGAAACCCGTAGACTGCGTAGTCAGCTCATCGAAGTTTTCAAAATACTTCGAGGGTTCCACAATGTTGATTACCGGGATATTTTCACACTGAGTGAGAACAGAACGCGCAATCACGGCTTCAAACTTGAACTGAAGCGTTACAACTGCAATCTGTGTGGAAATATTTTCACTTACAGTATCTGCAGTAAGTGGAACGCACTTCCAGTGGAAGTTGTCAACAGTGAATCTGTTGACCAGTTCAAGTCAAGACTAGACAAAGTCTTGAAAAGTGGCCGTTTAGGGACGCAAAACAATTGAGCAACCATGTGCCTGCTCGATTGCTAGTCCGAATGGACCGTAAGGTCTCCTAGGGTACTTCCTTTCCTTGTTACTCCTTGTTACCTTCTTTGAGTAACCCATAATATATGTTGGTGGGCCAGATGCTTTACTAGTATTTAATATAAGCCCATTAATTATTTCCCTGCTCACATTAATGGTATTCAACACTATTTTTCTTGACATAGAATTATCATCAATTAATTTATCCGGATTCTCCTCTGTAAATACTGAAGAAAAATAATCATTAAAATCCTCTACTATTTTCTCCTCTGATTCTTTCAAAACACCTTCATATATAATATGCCCTATTTTATCACTTAAATTTGTTATTGATTCTATAATAGCTAAAGAATTTTCTTGGATCTTTATTATTATTTTCAGTTAAAATAATGGTAAAGATTCGTTATAACACATATTTAAAAATGTGCTTTTCTTATGCAGTTTTACATATATGTACTTTTCAGATCTGACATTCATTTTTCCTGAAATGCATACTTTTCCAATGATTGATTGAAGTTCCATAATAGGAAAAGTAAGTATTTCCAGCAAAGTGAGTTTCAGATCTGAAAAGTACACACAAAACTATAAGAAAAACATTTCAAAAATCATTTAAAAGATCCAAAACCTAACCTAAACTACCAAGATAAAATCAGACAGAAATTTGTGAAAATATGTGCCTCATTTGTCTTGAAATTCATGCCGATACTTGGTCGAATACTGGCATTAGAAAGCCACATGCCCTTAAACCTATTAATGGAAAATTTGCATGGGGCCTTGCACCCTTCTGATTCCTCGGTAAATCTCTAAATCTACAAATACTGCAGCATGTAGGTCATGTAATATCTCATGGGATTAGACTGTGAGCCCTATATATTAGTATTAGTTGGTATTGCAACCTAGCACAGCTACCACACGTCATTATACCATATGAACTGTGAAAACACTGTTACCCTGCAAATCATCCAAAATATATGAAAATATAACAAAGAAGGCTATTGGTTAATTTCTAAAAGATGCATGTGCAGATCACCTGCTATTCACTAACTAGTCAGGCCAAAAGCTTGAAGGTAATAGGGCAAATGGCATAGAAAGATTAAAATTTTACAAAGTAAAAATACATTTTCTAAAAGTGAATAACTACAATATTAAGTTCCTGAAGTTGAAAATGATATCAGTAAGCATCATTTTAAGAATTAGAAATGTTTGTCTTTGAAAATTTTAAAAATTGTAATTCTGTTAAAATGAATCTTATCTAAATTAATTTCTGCTGCCATTTTGCTCTTCTCAGTAATCTTATTTAGCTAATTTCTGGTTGACCCTCTAATGATTTAAATTGTCAGAAGTTCTTTCTCTCTGTAATCTCTGGTATACCCTTTTCTTCTCAGAAACTTTCCTAGCTATCTCCTGATTCTACCACAATGGCTTCCTACATTTCTTCCTAATAGCCTTCATTGGAATACACTGCTCCTGGACTATGTTTAATATAGTTTTAAAAGTGTCCCACATCTCGTAAGTATTCTTGCCCCTGGATTCTATATCCCACCTAATCTGATTTAGCAATTGCATAATTTAATATAATCACCCCTATAAACATTTGGAGATTTCATGTAGTTTATTGATGTTCTACCTTTCACTATTCCCAAGTTAAAATGAATCATCTGATGATGACTATTTCCCAATGCTTTCCCTGACAGTCAATTCCTGAACCAAGTGATCATTATTTGAAAGAACCACCTCTAATATATTGGCACCTCTTTTGACTTATTAACAAATCGAGTCAAAAATTATCCTCAAAGCATTCTATAAACTTACAACTTGCTCTATCCCTTCCTATAATATTTTCCTAGTTCACAGAATTTAAATTAAAGTCACCAAGAATAACTGTATCTACTTCACATCTTTTCCTTATTTTCCTGATCATTAGCTCATCAATACTGTCTGTCTGGGTTATCTGTAAAAGGCTCCCAAGTGTATTATCCTATTTTTACTGAGCCTAATATCTATCCTCAGTGACAACTTCTCCTTGTTTTATAGAATTATTTAGATTTGAAGAAATGCTATTTCTGATATAAATAATTAACCCACTACCAGTCCTATCTATCCTTTGACTAATGTACATATCTCAGGGGAGAGAATACTCCTACTGAGTGCTTCCCCTGGGTGGTGGATAGGGGAATAATGTCAGCTGCCTATCTTGGCTGTTGTTGTTGCTTCTCTGCTAAGAAAATGACATCTGCAGTGCGATGGTTGTCTGACAGTAGCTTTGAATAAATAAGAAGCCATGAACCAAATAATAAAAACAATGAAATATCTTCTAAGGAAAAAATGTTTTGTTGTCCCATCCTCCCATAAGCAGGAAGGGACTACTGCCGGCAATGCTGATGCTCTAAGGGGTGCATTGGGAGGTTAGGGCATTGAGCCAAATCAAGCAAGCGCCCCCAAGGAATGGTGGTCACCAGGCCCTCTCTGGTTTCAATGCTACTGGGAAACAACCTGAGAAAGTTAAGAAAAGAAATGTACATGATAACACTTCATCAAATTGGAGGAACACAATATTTAGCCCAAGAGAGGATTATAAGCAATATTTTATAGTAAAGTCAAAGACAGATGAGATAGACATCAGTAAGATAAACTTTTTCAAATTTAATAGAGATATGTTGAAAAGTTCAGGTGGAGAACCAACTAAGACATAATCCAATAGAGATAAGACAGTGACTGTTCAAGTATGCAGCAAAGAATAAAGTGAGAAAATTAAAAAACTTAAAACCATAGGGGTATAGAGGTTATAGTTGAGAACAATCACAAGTTTACTAAAGTCAAAGAATAATAAAACAAAGAGAACTTTTAGATTATACAGAGCAAGAAATTTTGGAAGGATTAGAACATAGAGGCGTAATAAAGGTAGAAAGAATAAAAAAATGTGAAGGCGACAAACTCAGAAATACTGTAGCTTTAAAGCTTACATTCGATAAAGTGGATCTACCTGAGGAACTACAAATAAGATTAGGAATCATAGCAAAAGTGAAACCATACATACCTCTACCTAGACGATGTTATAAATACCAGAAATTTGGCCATGTTGGTACCTACTGCAGGAACAGATATATTATGCGTGTTGTATGTGGACTACTAGAACATGGCTCTGAAGAATGCCAGAGAAGACCAACATGTGCCAACTGTGGCGGTTCCTATACTGAAAAGGATTAGAGCATGATAAGTACCTATTAGAAAGGGTAATACTAGCAATAAAAATAATAAAGAGAATAAACTTCAAGGGAAGCAAGAGAAAAGGCATTATCTATGCGAGAGAAGGAATTACTTTTACAGCGGCATTGAAGAACTGTGAAAGACCAAAAGTAGCCAACTCTCAACATAGCAACAACACTCAAGCCCAGGCTCTCATGTCAGCGATGGCTATAAATCCATGTAAAACAGCTGGAGGATGGGCAGCACTCCCATCTGCTAAGGGGAGGGCAAATGGAAGAGAAGCGCCGACTCCTTGCAAAGAGAGGGCCGATGTTGGCACAACTGTACCTATACCACTTCGGGGAAATACAGATTGTGAAGAGATAACACCATTATCTGCAGAAGAGGATGCAAGTGGCTGTTGGGTCAGCCCTGCATCACATAGTGGAGATGGCGATAACTGAGCATCAGTGACTGACTTTTGGGATGACTACTGATGACTGTGTAACAGCATCTGAGTCATCTACAGGTGGGGGTTCTTAGGCCTGCTCCCTCCTCAAGTGCCGGATGGTGAATTTTTGAAGACAAAAGACTTCCACCTATCGACCAAACGCAAAACTTCAGAGTGAACAAAACGGAGAATTGTGCAATCCCCTGCAAATTATCCTGAAGAAAGGAAAACTTAAAGCAAAATTGGTATAATTACTCTGCTGGCTATGGGCATTCTGTAGATGGGGAAAACATGGACTGTCCTGAGGATGATCTCAAGCTGCCTCTGCCTGCAGACACATCTCAGGCTGACTTGGTCCAACCAACATCAGAAAAACCCCATAAATAGAAAACAAGCAATGAAAACAAAACTCAATACAAGAGTCAAATAATAAGAATAAGACAATGAAATCTAAACACCATACAGAAATTAAGAGTACAAGTTTCAGGACACAGGACTCTTCTTTTGATCCTCAGAGCCTGCTAGCCCATTACATGAAAAAAACCACTGAAATATGATAAAATGAAAAAAGATAAATATAAAACTAAGATAGGTCCCCCCCAAAACTCAAAAACCTAAATAACAAAGACCAAAGAAGGAAGAGAAGAAGAGCAGGTGGAAGTAAAATGGACTTTTCCTTTTTCTCTAAGATGTCTATTATTCAATGGAATATACGTGGATACTGTGCTAACTACCATCAGTTAAGGTTGCTACTCAAGGACACAAATTGCAGTTGTGCGTGTATCCAGGAAACCATGGAAGGTTTATATGAATTGAGACCTCCTGCCGGATTTGGCTTTTTGAACCAACATGGCCCAGGATAAAGATATGCCTGGGGTATTGCAATTTTGATAAGAGATGGGACACCATATGACAGAATAACTCTGGACACAAATTTGCAAACCATGGCAATTCGCATCAAACTGGATCAACTTCATAGTGTATACCACATATATATTCTCCCAGATAGTCAAATAGACTGCAGACAATTAGAAACACTGGCAAATCAGCTCCCAGAACCATTCCTAATACTTAGAGACTTTAATGCCAGACATACTCTCTGTGGAGATTCAATTACCATCTGTAATAGAGAGATAGTAGCGTCATTCCTAGAAAATGAATGCCAGCCAACTCACCTTCATTTTCAAACTGGTATAACATCTCACATTGATCTGTCTATCTGCTCAGCTGATTTAAGACTGCATTTTGAATGGAAAATAAGTAAGAATCTATATGACAATGATCATTTTCCGATTTCATTACAGCCATTGGAAGAGGCTAATGTAAACATCATGCCAAAATTTATTATAGATAAAGCAAATTGGCCACTATTTGCAGAGTGAGCAATACCACTATGTAGTGTAGATGAATTTGACTCTGTTGATGCTACTGTTGCTCATATCAATGATTGCATCAAAAGTGCAGCTCAGAAATCAATACCCATGTCAAGTGGCAAGATGAGACCCAAAGTGGTACCATGGTTGTGCCCCGAACTAGCTAATGCAGCTAAGGAGAAAAATAGAAGACTGTACAGTGGGCGCAAAGGAAATGTTAACCTCTTAAACGCAATGGAAATGTTAACTTGAATTTTGTGGTTAACTTTTTTACTGCGTTCCTGCCATATAGGTAGTGGGAGGAGCTTGGTATGATGCATGTACCTGCAGCCAGGGCTCCCTCTCAACTTCCTGCCAAGCTCAGTTTAAGTGTGCTTGCAGAGCTCAGACAGTGTACATCTGTGTTACGCTGCCCCACAGACCGCATCTTTTTCACCTTTCTGCTCACTTTGACGCCCTACCAGACATTACCATACCATCGCATTGGGGCGTAGCAAGCTGACAATGGAGGAGAAGACCCATGCCCTAACCCTAATGGAGTAGGAAGTGCCAGTAAAGGGTGTAACTGCCGATCTGAATGTGAGCCGTGTGTCACTCTTTGAGCTAAAAAAAAGCACCCACCACACTCCCTTTCCTCCTGGGAAGCGGCTGAATTGAAGGGAAAATATCCTGACTTGCTCCACAACATTGCTATTTGTAGATCCAGCACCCGCTACAAAAAGACCTGGGTTTTCCCTCCGCTGTGCTGCCATGAAACCGCTGCTGACAGAGGGTATGAAGAAAAAACGTGAAGAAATATCAAGATTGGACACCAGAGCAATGGAAGAAAGTTATGTGGAGTGACGAGAGCAGTTTTCGGCTCGGTGTGGCGGCCCAGTGATGTGAGGAGATATGACCACCGCTACACCGTGAAGCACCCCAATGGCATCATGGTTTGGGGATGCTTCAGTGAGGAGAAGGGCAGGGGTGGTTTCTTTTTTATGCACGATGGCGCCCCTGCACACAAGGCACGAGCTGTCAAAGACTTCCTTAATGAGCAGAACACCGAAGTTTTGGACTGGCCAGGCAACTCACCCAACTTAAACCCTATAGAGAATGCCTGGAACCAAATGAAAAATGAAGTTGCTAAGTCCCGGCCCACCTCAATCCCTGCCCTGAAGGAGACACTCATTAAGCTGTGGGTGGCAATGGATGGCTCCTACTTCGAGAATCTTGCAACATCCATGCCCAAGAGGATCCAGTAGGCGTTAAAGACCTGTGGGAACATGACAAAGTACTAAGTGTAAAGAAATGTAAGTAAAAGGACCCAATAAAACAAACTTGAAATGTACTTTTGTGTTTAATTATCCCCAAATTCTTAATGTTAACATTTCCTTTGCTAATTATCCCCAAATTCTTAATGTTAACATTTCCTTTGTGCCCACTGTATAAGTACTTAAAAACAAGACTAGCAATAGACAAAATGGAATACAATAGAGCAAGAGCAACTTTTAATTACTTATCAAACAGAATTGTTCCAACTCACTTCCTACACTAATTCAAATGTGAAAAATTGAGGAAGAAATGAAACGGATTGTATGTACAATCCTTTATTTACAAGAAAACTATGGGGGTAAATATTTATGAGAGATCTCTTTACTTATTTATACAACAAAAAAATGGGCTTGATCAATTTGCAATTCCAATATCAAGATAACAAGCCTATAACCCAACCAAGAGACAAGTGGAAACCAAAAGAGATAATTGTGCAAACAAAACTGGTATTACTCCTATAATCAAGGTCTAACACTTTGGATCCAACACAATACAAAAAAAAGAAAAGGCCTCACATGGTACCCCAAGCCTGGGGGTGGGTGGGGGAAGTCCTGCTAGCTGCGGCTCGACTGTTTACAAATTTAAGAGGACTAACAAGGTTGGCGCCTCTTGAGACATCTTAAAGAAAGGAAAAAAGCTAGTGCCTCTCAGCTCGATACAATGTGAAGTGGAACCTCGACATACAAGATTATTTTCATTCCCTGGATTGAGCTCGTATCTCGGACAAATTTTTCCCATAAGAAATAACCGAAAACCAATTAATCCATTCCTGGCCTCTCAAAATCCTCCAAGTCAACCCTAAATAACTAGAAAACACATCTTCCTGATTACTAAAAATACATTCAAATAGTAATTGAACATAAAAATACAGTAATAAGATAAATCAAGATGATATTAACAAAATATAATGAGTTTATTATGAGCACTTACCATGGAGGAAGTCGGCAGCGGCTAATAGAGGTGTATGCGTGGTGGTAGTAGAGGAGTGAGGGAGCGTGAGAGACTGTTGATGATACGTAAGCACTTACACTTAAAATTAGAGTTAACTTTAAATCAAAAACTAAATTTTTTTATTGCACTAATTTTATTTTTTTTATTTTCTGTTTTTTTTTGGTTTTTTTTTTGCTTTTTAACATTACTGTATCAGTTTGTACTTTTCCTTACTTTCCTTTGCCCTTTTAGCTGGACTGGCAACACTTTCACTATCTAAAAGTCTTTTAAAGAAAAACCTATCCCTATCCCTTTCAAAATGTTACGGAAATGTATAAAGCAAGTATCATTAAAAAGAGCTGTAGCACGATCATTAACAACTTTTTCTGGGTGTTTCTTTTCAACAAAAGCAGCAATTTCCTCCCATTTAGCCAACACACCTCTAATCTCCTTTGTAGATGTCACCTTCTCCGGCTCATCCTCCCCCTCACTGCTGATCTCTGGCAACACCTCTGTATGTTGCATTGTAGTGGGCCGAAAATCTAGACTGACCCCCAATCGATCCAACCCGCTTCCTACACTAATCCGAACGTGAGAAATCGAAGGAGAATGAAACGGATTGTATATACAGTCCCTTTACTTACACAAAAAAATATACAATGATAATTACAATGGAGAGGGGTGATATATTAGAGATCTCTTTCCTATTCACACACAAAATATAGCTAAATTTCCTTTATACCCCCAATAAAAAAAAATAAACAAATCCTACTTACAAATCCTATTAATTGATCCTAAGAAACATTAAAAAAAATCAACAGCCCAAAAAAAGATCCGGACTATAACAGTCAATATATAGTTTACAAAAAAAAAGAGAAGGCCTCACGTGGTACAAAGAGGGGGGAGGATGTCCAGCCACCTACCACTCGAGAGAGCAAAATGCATACATCTTCCAAACACTTAGCGCCTCTGCGCTTGATGGAAGATAAGTGATCTTATCACTCTTGCGTGGCTATTCTAAGCCCTCTTTCATTTACAATACTTTTTGTTTGCTATATAAAGATGTGCTAGACTAAGTCCTTTCCAGAAGATTGTACTTTGTTTAAAATAACCTTTTATCAATTCAAACGGTTCGTTTGCATCAACTTTCAACATCGGTGGTTTCACTTGCACACCTTGCACCTTACGCTTCTGACACCTTTCACACGTAGTTGCAACATCATTCACAACAGTTATCAGAAACGGATGGAACACACGCTCCTTCATACACTCCCACAGCTTAAACTTGCCCATAATTATCATGCACAACCTTCACCAGACCAATCATACCAACGAAGGACATCACAGGTACATACATATCATCACCACCCTTCACACGCCTCACAAAATATACAACATCCATACAAACAACAAAATCCTTAGCATACCTTTTAAAATCACTTAAACACTTTGGCCATTCATTCAAATCAACATGCATCATTACACACCTCTTCAACTCACTAACAAAAGGACACATCTCTTGCATCTTTAGAATATCATCATCACTTAAAATCTCATTCTCATCATCCATGACCAACTCAATTATGCCACAAAATTTTACAACATTCTTCGCACACTCATTCAACCTCATCACCTCACATCCACCTTTCATAAGACAATCCTTATCAGCATCCAAAGACAAATCATTCTGTAGCGGGCCGAAAATAGATCTCTAATCCCAATCGATAATCGATCCAACCCGCTTCCTACACTGTCCGGACTTGAGAAATCGAGGGAGAATAAAACGGATTGTATATACAGTCCCTTTACTTACAAAAAAAATACAATGATAGTTACAGTTTATATTTACAACAATTTTATATTTACTAGGGAAGTGTGCACACTTCAAAATGAGGCTAAATTCCCCAATCAAAATACGATACCAAATGAGAATCTTATAACCGGCGGATACAACAA
Organism: Ceratothoa steindachneri; assembly: GCA_963969495.1. Taxonomy (NCBI): domain Eukaryota; kingdom Metazoa; phylum Arthropoda; class Malacostraca; order Isopoda; family Cymothoidae; genus Ceratothoa; species Ceratothoa steindachneri. Next base: position 24,335,786 of record OZ018331.1, on the reverse strand, counting down.
TTTACTTATATTCTACACAAAACAAAAAAACACAACCACAACCGAACGAAAAGGGGGCACGCGCTATCACTTGTGTGCTGGAGGTGGGTGGTAGTAGGCTAACTTAGAAGGAGGCAGGATTGTCAACGAAGGCGGGTATGGCGGTTCAGGTGCTTAGAGAGGCACGAAAGCCCTCCTCTCAGGGCTGGGTGGAGCACTCGTCTATAGAACCCCTCTTGCTACCAGTCCACACTTCCACTCTCTCTTTCCAGAATATGACGCTTTGATAAAAGTTTATTTTAAGCAAAGTACAATATTATTATAGTGATATCTCAAAATTAGCTACTATCTTTCCAGAATAACGCTTTGATAAAAGATTAATTTAAGCAAAGTACAATCTTATTATAGTGATATCTCAAAATTAGCTACTATCTTTCCAGAATAACGCCTGGAAAGAAAGAAAAACATGGTAATCATTTTATACATGAAATAAACAAAAATAAAACAAACCCATTCCCATTCACGCACATTCTTACAGAGGGAGGGAGAGGGTACTGAGAAAAGGGGTGGGAGAATGGCCCTTTTACACACACTCACATTCGCCCCACCACACCCCTCCTTCCTTAAGCCATTCAACCAGCCACTCACTAAACCCTTTCAATCACTCTTCACGGTACCACTTGTGCTCAATCGCACCCTTCTGCACCCATTCACACTCTTCTACTGGTCCCTGGCTACGCGTAGCAATTAGTCGGGGTTGTTCGTCAGTCGTCCTGTCAGTCTCATCGTCACTATTTATCATCTCATCAACCATACTCTTAGCCCTCATTACCAGTTCTCCCATCTCACGACAGAATTCTTTCATACTCTTCCGTTCAGAACCCTCACTCTTCATACCCCCATTCATCAGCTCCTCACTCACAGCTCTCATCCAACTCAAGGTACATTCTTGCGAAACAGACAGGTCACTCACATCCCCTGTATTCTCAACAGGCATACCAGAAACCCCTTCGACTGGTTCCCACCAGAAACCTGAAAAATCAGCCACTTCATCATTCACTACATCAAACTCACCCCTACTATTACCATTCATAAAACCCGAAAAATCAGCCACACTAGGTTCATTCTGCCCAAACACACTATCATTCATACTGTTCCCAAAACCAGAAGAATCAGGCACAGGCAGCTCACTCACTCGTCTACTTATACCAGCCAAATCACTCACCTGTTTACGCAAAAACTCAATCTCCCTTTCAAGATCCCCCATACCAGAAACACTCTGCTCAGACTTACTTTCATTCGTACTTGCATTCTTCCTTTCACCCTTCTTTGTACGCTTTCTACTCCTCGAGACCAAGACTAGCTCTTTCCCAGACAGATCCATACTATCACATTCAATCTCATCATCATGCACTTTACCTCTCTCTCTACACAGTCCATACACCGGATGGCTCACCAGGTAGTCAGGAGGTTCTCTCCATCTCCTTAACTGACTCTGATGAGCCCGCACTCTCTCAGTCATGCCGTCATTCAAACTCTCCAAAACATACGTTACCCCATTTTCCCAAACTCTCACAACTCTATAAGGTCCATCAAACTTCTCACTCATCTTTGATACATTCAACCTACCCTTCACTTCTTTCACCTTCAATACTTTTGTACCTAATTCAAATGAACGGAACCTTTCATGCGCCTCACGCCATACACTCTGCTCACTTTCACTCAAACGAAACCTATCTTTCACTCGCCTTTCAAAATTCATCACAAACTGACATGGGGACATTCCAGTTGGACTATGCACAGTTGAATTATATGCCCACAACACTCTCCCCAGACACACATCCCAGTCATTCACTGTCGTACTCATCATTCTCAACATCTCACACAAGGTTCTTATAGTCCGTTCAGCCAATCCATTTGAAGACGGTACATACGGAGTTGTTCTCACATGCTCCACACCATTCTCTCTCAACATTTGCTCAAACACTTCCCCTACAAATTCAGGACCATTATCACTCAGACATCTTCTAGGCTTCCATACACACATAGGAAAAAACAACTGCTCAACCACACGCGCAACAGTCACACTCCTTTTATCTCTCACAGGCTCTGCATACACAAACTTACTTTTATGGTCAACCATCACAACCATACCAACATTCCCAGCTCTCGTACGCGGCAAAGACACACAATCAATCACTACCAATTCAAACGGTTCTTTCGCATCAACTTTCAACATCGGTGGTTTCACTTGCACACCTTGCACCTTTCGCTTCTGACACCTTTCACACGTAGTTGCAACATCATTCACAACAGTTCTCAGAAACGGGTGGAACACATGCTCCTTCATACACTCCCACAGCTTAAATTTACCCATATGCCCATAATTATCATGCACAACCTTCACCAGACCAATCATACCAACTAAGGACATCACAGGTACATACATATCATCACCACCCTTCACATGCCTCACAAAATATACAACATCCATACAAACAACAAAATCCTTAGCATACCTTTTAAAATCACTTAAACACTCTGGCCATTCATTCAAATCAACACGCATCATTACACACCTCTTCAACTCACTAACAAAAGGACACATCTCTTGCATCTCTAGAATATCATCATCACTTAAAATCTCATTCTCATCATCCATGACCAACTCAATCATACCGCAAAACTTGACAACATTCTTTGCACACTCATTTAACCTCATCACCTCACATTCACCTTTCATAAGACGATCCTTATCAGCATCCAAAGACGAATCATTCAATCTCATAAAGTCTACACCAAGCAAGAAACAACAAGGCATTTGCTCACCTTTCAGAATCACAAAGTCATGCTTCACATTCACACCATTACCCAAACTCACTTTCAGACTAACCTGTTCCCATGCCACTATCATGCCATTCCCTAATCCACTTATCCGTAACTTCACAGGTTTATGCTTGCAACATCTAAACTCTTCATACTTACTCAGAATATTCTCATTCACTAAAGACACTTGCGCTCCAGTATCAATCAAACCACAGAACAACCTTTCACCAACTTTCACTCTCTCTTCCATCATATCAGGTCCACCATGTTCGCAATACACAGAAGGAACAAGCACACCAACATCAGCACTGATATCCACACTGTCATTAACTCCCATATCATCACTCAACACACACTCATCTTCATCCAGACAATCATTCTTCTCTTTTATATATGAACACTTTTCAATTACCCAATTGTAGTGCACACCGCTCAAACATTGCAGATGTACCACATTAGGATTCAAACCCTTCATCTTATCCTTGTACACAATCGGCCTCTCACCACCAAAGTGCACATAAACAATCACTCCATACAAACGACTCACTACAATCAACACTTCCTGAAATGGCGGGACCCCTTGCATACACATCGCTCTCAATTCTTTCATGAAGTTCCGCACCTTTGCCATACCAATGCTTTCAGGCTTCCTACACACTTCATTCATTACCTCCTTCCTTAAATCATCTACACTATCGGGCACTCTTACATCTACTCCATCACTCTTCAAATCTTGCAAACCATTCCATACACTCTCAAACAAGGAATCACCACCACCCTTACTCTCTTTTCCATTTATAATTCCTTTCGGAAAATACTCAGGATCACTCACTCCACACACATTTTCATCATTCGTACCAGGATACCTTGACATCAAATCAGCCACTCCATTCCGTTCACCAGGCACATACTCAATCACATAGTCAGTCACTCAAATCTTCCAAAGTCCTTGCAATCCTACTATCAGCCCACTTCATATGCTGCAGATACACAAGAGGTTGATGATCGGTTTTTATCACAAACCTCACACCATACAAAAATGGACGCAACACTTTCAAACAATATCTTATCGCAGCCAACTCTCGCTCCACAGTCGAATACTTTCGTTCTGCAACATTCATAGCCTTGGATACATACCCAATTATTCGCCTGACACTCTCTCCATTCAAATGCTGCTCTTGCATCAGAAAACCTCCCATACAATACCCACTCGCATCTGTATACAATTCAAGCATTTTAGCATTTACACTATAATCTGGGTAAGCCAATTCAACATCTTCAGCCGCTGCCTCTTTCAGTCTCTCATACGCCTCATTCATCTTATCATTCCACTTGACAACCGTACTACCTTTCTTGCCCATCCACTCAGTCAGAGGCTTACTCACACCAGAACAATCACGTATAAACTTTCGCTGGAACTCAATCAAACCCCAAAATGACTTCAGTTGCTTCACAGTCACCGGTTTAGGAAACATTCGCACCTTCTCAACATACTTCGCTGATTTTCGCAATCCATTCTCACTCACCATATGCCCAAGGAATTCCACTTCTTTCGCAAACCATTCACACTTCGCCACTTTCACCTTCACACCAACACTCTCCAACGTTCTCAACACATCATTCACCAATCTCATATGCTCCTCAAAAGTCTCAGTCATAATCAAAATATCATCTATAAACGCAATCACATTCTTACTCGCAAACTTACTCAACACAACATTCATTGCCCGCTGGAAGGCTCCGGGAGCATTAGCCAACCCAAAGCTGAGGTTCCGGAACTGGTAATGCCTCTTTGAGGAAGAGAAGGCAGTTACTGGCCGGCTCTCCTCAGCAATGGGCATCTGGTAATACCCCCGTACCAGATCCAGCTTCGTAAACCACTCCATCCCATGCATACTATACACATACTCAGATACCACACACATCGGAAACCTTTCTTTGACAGTCCTTTCATTCACCTTTCGATAATCCACACACAGACGCAATCTTCCATCCGGCTTACGTACAGGTACAATTGGACTATTCCATGCACTCTCGCTCTCTTCAATCACCCCCAATTGCTCCAATTCCAAACACTGCTCCTCAATCTCATCAGCAACCGGACGTGGGAAATGCCTCGGCTGCTGATAGATTGGGGAGTCCCCCTTCAGGACAATCTTGAATTCCGGGAGCTTTGCAACCCCGAAATCCACATGACCCTTACTGAGGGTTCCCTTTGGTTCAAATATCATTTGATACACATCCTCCCTTTCGTACTCAGTCAAACATCCATCCAATTTCACCATGTCCTTCACCTCATTATACATCCATTCACGTCTTTTCATTCCAACATTCACCCTGATATCCGTACTATCATCCATACCTACCTCATCAACAGTGGAGAGGTGGCCCAGTACATCTCCGACTTGGATTCCCCTCACCTGCCCTTTCACACTGGGGTCCGCCTGCACACATACAAAAGGATCATTCATTCTCATCAAGCCATCAAACACACAAGCAACACGCCTTACCTTATAACACGCATCTGTTCCATCCAATATCACAGTGTTCTCACTCACATTCAAACTAACATCCTTACTCCAACTCACTCTAACAGACACCCTTTCACCCTTCACAAGCTTTACATTCTACATAGCAGTCACCTCAATACCAGTAAACACACTCCTCAAAACGCTACCATCTTTCCCTACATACAACTTATACACCCCATTTTTACCAATCTTTTTCTCAATCTGATCACTCGCAGGATGCACAACCATACGATTCATTTTCATAAAATCATAGCCCAAAATCACACCATACTCACTACTCACCTTATCAATCACATCAAATTCACATTCATTTATCATCATACCATGCATTCGAACAGCTGACCTTATCATTCCAATCACAGGCACTCTCCTATTACCAATACCTACCAAACTACCCTTGCACTCAGACAGGAGGGCTTTCTCGCTAAACTTGTCATACACATCTTTATACACCAAGCTCGCCTTGCATCCAGAATCTATTAAAGCCAAACACTCAATTCCATTCAACTCCACCTTCACACTCAGACACTCATACTTCCTACCAGACAGCACTTTCACACTAGACAGACTTACCAACACATTACTCACACTCATGCACCCAGAGGATACTTCAGCAGGTACCCTCTTACCATTCAGTTTCCCGCTTCAGACTTTCCATTCACACCTGCTCTCAGTCTAATCCAACACTTTTCACTTGAATGTCCTTCCATCGCACAATAGCTACATACATTCCTCTGGTCACGACACATCCTTGCATAATGACCAGCCTTTCCACAATTACCACATGCATATTTCATACTTTCCCCACCAGTTGCTCCACCATTCAACCTCGGACAATCTTTCCTTAAATGGCCTATTTCTTTACACTCGAAGCACTCTTTCACACTTTCCTGGCAATCCTTTATCATATGCCCTTTCTTACCACACCCAAAACATGCACCAGATGTCCACCTACATTCTGCCAACATATGACCTTTCCTTCCACACCGAAGACATTCCTCAATCTTTCTCCCACCACTCAGTCTCTCATTTGCTGGGACATACCTTGGTTTCTCTCTCATATATCCGTTCCCACGCTTGAAATTCATCTGCCCCCTTCCATTCGACCACCCTCCATTTGCCCATCCATTCTGCCGGCCCAGGAAGTTTGACATCACTCCAGCTGGTGCAGCCTTCAGGGCATCCCTGTAGCTGACAAACTGCTGGGGTGGATGAAAGCTCCTGGGCTTCTTACCTCCAACATTCACACTGTACCATCCATCCTCTTCTAGATCGCTTTCATCATCAAATCGTCCATCTTATAACAGTTCCAACACATCCTCCCACATCAACCGTTCACCTGTCAGTCTCACTCTCTCTTTCCTCTTTCCACTCAGCCATTCACTCACCTTTCGCGGGATCGTGTCCAAAAACTTCCTCATGAGTGGTTTACATTCATTTACATCATCATCACCATACCTCGTTCTTGCCATACTTTCAAGCCTATGTGCATACATATTCACACTTTCACTCTTCCCCATTCGAGCCTTCTCAAATTCATTCACCCTTTTATACTTCACACTCTCTTTCATTCGTTTCACCTGCCCAATCAATCTCTTCTTCACTACATCGTACTTTGGCTCTCCCACACTCGTTATCACTCGCAAGAACTCCAACACTTTCCCATCCAAACAATCTCCCAGAACACTCACCCAGTGACCCTTGTTCTGCGGGTACTTGAGCTTGCAGTACCGCTCAAAATCCCCGAAGAACTCATCCATACTCTTTCCCCCATGCAATCTAAACTTATCAATCCCTGGCACTTCCCTAATCAAAATTCCTTTCCCCACGTTCACTTCACTCTCCAAAGAGCTACTCTCGGTCTCACTCATTCCAATCATATTGTCACTCTCTCCCTCATCTGAGTATAGCGAATCCACACTCTTCCCTCTCGCCTTCCTATCCTTAACCTTAGAACCATGCTTACTTCCTCTCTTACTTTCCACTCTCTTCCATTCACCCCCTTTCCTACCACTTACAGTATCTTCTTTAGACTCAATCATACTGCCATCCATTCCATTTAGCGGAGTCCCTTCAGTAGGAGCAGGGGTCAGGGTTGTAGGTCCTGGGGCTGATCCAGCCCCTATCATCATGTTATACAGGTCCTGCATCCGTCGGTCCGTCTGATCCTGTCGGTCTCCCATTTCCTTCTTCATCCTATCAGTCTTTTCATTCATCCCTTTTATTTTATTCTCCATTCCCTCCATCATTCCCCGCAACATTTCACACTCCTCTTCTTTCTTTCTCAACTCCAGTCTCAATCGCACTACTTCTTCATTCAATGTTTCCGCTACAGCCATTGTTCCCAAGTTAGTAAAAAGATAGGAGAAGGGAAAAATCAATCAAACTACTTGTCACACTAATTGGGTATGGACTGCAATCCAATCCAGTCACGCTCCCAGTTTCGAAGTCTCACATCCCTATTCGGGCGCCAAATGTAGCGGCCTGAAAATAGATCTCTAATCCCAATCAATAATCGATCCAACCCGCTTCCTACACTGTCCGGACGAGAAATCGAGGGAGAATAAAATGGATTGTATATACAGTCCCTTTACTTACAAAAAAAATACAATGATAGTTACAGTTTATATTTACAACAATTTTATATTTACTAGGGAAGTGTGCACACTTCAAAATGAGGCTAAATTCCCCAATCAAAATACGATACCAAACGAGAATCTTATAACCGGCGGATACAACAATTTACTTATATTCTACACAAAACAAAAAAACACAACCACAACCGAACGAAAAGGGGGCACGCGCTATCACTTGTGTGCTGGAGGTGGGTGGTAGTAGGCTAACTTAGAAGGAGGCAAGATTGTCATCGAAGGCGTGTATGGCGGTTCAGGTGCTTAGAGAGGCACGAAAGCCCTCCTCTCAGGGCTGGGTGGAGCACTCGTCTATAGAACCCCTCTTGCTACCAGTCCACACTTCCACTCTCTCTTTCCAGAATATGACGCTTTGATAAAAGTTTATTTTAAGCAAAGTACAATATTATTATAGTGATATCTCAAAATTAGCTACTATCTTTCCAGAATAACGCTTTGATAAAAGATTAATTTAAGCAAAGTACAATCTTATTATAGTGATATCTCAAAATTAGCTACTATCTTTCCAGAATAACGCCTGGAAAGAAAGAAAAACATGGTAATCATTTTATACATGAAATAAACAAAAATAAAACAAACCCATTCCCATTCACGCACATTCTTACAGAGGGAGGGAGAGGGTACTGAGAAAAGGGGTGGGAGAATGGCCCTTTTACACACACTCACATTCGCCCCACCACAATTCAATCTCATAAAGTCTACACCAAGCAGAAAACAACACAGCATTTGCTCATCTTACAGAATTACAAAGTCATGCTTCACATTCACACCATTACCCAAACTCACTTTCAGACTAACCTGTTCCCATGCCACTATCATGCTATTCCCTAATCCACTTATCTGTAACTTCACAGGTTTATGCTCGCAACATCTAAACTATTCATACCTACTCAGAATACTCTTATTCACTAAAGACACTTGCGCTCCAGTATCAATCAAACCACAGAAAAACCTTTCACCAACTTTCACTCTTGCTTCCATCATATCAGGTCCACCATGTTCGCAATACACAGAAGGAACAAGCACACCAACATCAGCACTGACATCCACACGATCATCAACTCCCATGTCATCACTCACCACACACTCATCTTCATCCAGACAATCATTCTTCTCTGGCATATATGAACACTTTTCAATCACCCAATAGTAGTGCACAACGCTCAAACATTGCAGATGTACCACATTACGATTCAAACCCTTCATCTTCTCATCCTTGTACACATACGGCCTCTCACCACCCAAGTGCACATAAACAATCACTCCATACAAACGACTCACTACAATCAACACTTCCTGAAATGGCGGGACCCCTTGCATACACATCGCTCTCAGTTCCGCACCTTTGCCATACCAATGCTATCAGGCTTCCTACATACTTCATTCATTACCTCCTTCCTTGAATCATCCACACTATCGGGCACTCTCACATCTACTCCATCACTCTTCAAATCTTTCAAACCATTCCATACATTCTCAAACAAGGAATCACCACCACCCTTACTCTCCTTTCCATTCATAATTCCTTTCGGCAAATACTCAGGATCACTCACTCCACACACATTTTCATCATTCGTACCAGGATACCTTGACATCAAATCAGCCACTCCATTCCGTTCACCAGGCACATACTCAATCACATAGTCAAAGTCACTCAAATCTTCCAAAGTCCTTGCAATCCTACTATCAGCCCACTTCATATGCTGCAGATACACAAGAGGTTGATAATCTGTTTTGATCACAAACCTCACACCATACAAAAATGGACGCAACACTTTCTAACAATACCTTATCGCAGCCAACTCTCGCTCCACAGTCGAATACTTTTGTTCTGCAACATTCATAGCCTTGGATACATACCATATTATTCGCCTGACATTCTCTCGATTCAAACGCTGCTCTTGCATCAGAAAACCTCCCATACAATACCCACTTGCATCTTTATACAATTCAAGCATTTTAGCATTCACACTATAATCTGGGTAAGCCAATTCAACATCTTCAGCTGCTGCCTCTTTCAGTCTCTCATACGCCTCATTCATCTTATCATTCCACCTGACAACCGTACTACCTTTCTTGCCCATCCACTCAGTCAGAGGCTTACTCACACCAGAACAATCACATATAAACTTTCGCTGGAAGTCAATCAAACCCCAAAACGACTTCAGTTGCTTCACAGTCACCGGTTTCGGAAACATTCGCACCTTCTCAACATACTTCAGCGACTTTCGTAACCCATTCTCACCCACCATATGGCCAAGGAATTCCACTTCTTTCACAAACGATTCACATTTCGCCACTTTCACCTTCATACCAACACTCTCCAACATTCTCAACACATCATAGACCAATCTCATATGCTCCTCAAAAGTCTCAGTTATAATCAAAATATCATCTATAAACGTAATCACATTCTTACTTGCAAACTTACTCAATACAACATTCATTGCCCACTGGAAGGCTCCGGGAGCATTAGCCAACCCAAAGCTGAGGTTCCGGAACTGGTAATGCCTCTTTGTGGAAGAGAAGGCAGTTACCGGCTTGCTCTCCTCAGCAATAGGCATCTGGTAATACCCCCGTACCAGATCCAGCTTCTTAAACCACTCCATCCCATGCATACTTTACACACACTCAGATACCACACACATTGGAAACCTTTCTTTGACAGTCCTTTCATTCACCTTTCGATAATCCACACACAGACGCAATCTTCCATCCTGCTTTCGTACAGGCACAATTGGACTATTCCATGCACTCTCGCTCTCTTCAATCACCCCCAATTGCTCCAATTCCAAACACTGCTCCTCAATCTCATCAGCAACCGGACTTGGGAAATGCCTCGGCCGCTGAAAGATTGGGGAGTCCTCCTTCAGGACAATCTTGAATTCTGGGAGCTTTGCAACCCTGAAATCCAGATCACCCTTACTGAGGGCTCCCTTTAGTTCAAATATCATTCGATACACATCCTCCCTTTCATACTCAGTCAAAAATCCATCCAAATTCACCATGTCCCTCACCTCACTATACATCCATTCACATGTCCTTCCACTCGCAACACTCACCCCGACATCTGTGCTATCATCCATACCTACCTCAGTGACAGTGGAGAGGTGTCCTAATACATCTCCGACTTGGATACCCCTCACCTGTCCCTTCACCATGGGGTCCACCTGCACACATACAAAAGGATCACTCATTCTCATCAAGCCATCAAACACACAAGCAACACGCTTTACCTTATAATATGCATCCTTTCCATCCAATATCACAGTGTTCTCACCCACATTCAAACTAACATCCTTACACCAACTCACTCTAACAGACACCCTTTCACCCTTCACAAGTCTTACATTCTCCATAGCAGTCACCTCAATACCAGTAAACACACTCCTCAAAACACTACCATCTTTCCCTACATATAACTTATACACCCCCATTTTTACCAATCTTTCTCCCAATCTGATCACTTGCAGGATGCACAACCATACGATTCATTTTCATAAAATCATAGCCCAAAATCACACCATACTCACTACTCACCTTATCAATCACCGAGAATTCACATTCATTCATCAACATACCATGCATTCGAACAGTTGACCTTATCATTCCAATCACAGGCACTCTCCTATTACCAATACCTACCAAACTACCCTTACACTCAGACAGGAGGGCTTTTCCGCTAACCTTGTCATACACATCTTTATACACCAAGCTCGCCTTGCATCCAGAATCTATTAAAGCCAAACACTCAATTCCATTCAATTCCACCTTCACACTCAGACACTCATACTTCCTACCAGACAGCACTTTCACTCTAGACAGACTTACCAATGCATTACTCACACTCATGCACCCAGAGGATACTTCAGCAGGTACCCTCTTACAATTCACTTTCCTGCTTCAGACTTTCCATTCACACCGTGCGCTCTCAATCTAATCCAACACTTTTCACTTGAATGTCCTTCCATCGCACAATAGCTACATACATTCCTCCTGTCATGACACATCCTCGCATAATGACCAGCCTTTCCACAATTACCACAAGCATACTTCACACTTCCCCCAGCAGTTGCTCCACCATTCAACCTCGGACAATCTTTCTTCAAATGGCCTATTTCTTTACACTCGGAGCACTCTTTCACACTTTCCTGGCAATCCTTTATCATATGCCCTTTCTTACCACAACCAAATCATGCACCAGACGTCCACCTACATTCTGCCAACATATGACCTTTCCTTCCACACCGATGACATTCCACAATCTTTCTCCCACTATTCGATCTTTTGTTTGCTGGGACATACCTCAGTTTCTCTCTCATATATCCATTCCCACGCTTGAAATTCATCTGTCCCCTTCCATTTGACCACCCTCCATTTACCCATCCATTCTGCCGGCCCAGGAAGTTTGACATCACTCCAGCTGGTGCAGCCTTCATGGCATTCCTGTAGCTGACATACTGCTGGGGTGGATGAAAGCTCCTGGGCTTCTTGCCCCCAACATTCACACTGTACCATCCATCCTCTTCTAGATCGCTTTCATCATCAAATCGTCCATCTTCCAACAGCTCCAACACATCCTCCCACTTCAACCGTTCACCTGTCAGTCTCATTCTCTTTCCACTCAGCTATTCGCTCACCTTTTACGGGATCGTGTCCAAAAACTTCCTCATTAATGGTTTACATTCATTTACATCATCATCACCATACTCTCAAGCCTATGTGCATACATGTTCACACTTTCACTTTTCCCCATTCGAGCCTTCTCAAATTGATTCACCCTTTTATACTTCACACTCTTTCATTTGTTTCACCTGCCCAATCAATCTCTCCTTCACCACATCGTACCTTGGTTCTCCCACACTTGTAATCACGCGGAAAAACTCCAATACTTTTCCGTCCAAACATTCCCCCAAAACATTCATCCAGTACCTCTTATTCTCCGGGTACTTGAGCTTACAATATCGCTCAAATTCCCCAAAGAATTCTTCCACACTTTTCCCACCATGTAACCTAAATCTATCTATCTTTGGCACTTTCCTTATCAAAATACCCTTTCCCACATTCACTTCACTCACACTTGAGCTGCCTTCACTCTCACTCATATCAATCATACCATCACTCTCTCCTTCATCCGAGTACAATGAGTTCACACTCTTGCCTCTTGCCTTCCTATCCTTTCCCTTTGCACCACTCTTCCTTCTTCTCTTGCGTTCAACTCTCTTCCATTCTCCATCCTTCCTATCACTCATAATCACCCTATCCTCTCTAGACTCGCACACACTCCCACTTAGCCAACACACCTCTAATCTCCTTTGTAGACGTCACCTCCGGCTCATCCTCCTCCTCACTGCTGATCTCTTGCAACAACTCTGTATGTTGCATTACCTGTAGTTCCTTCAATTACTCTCTTGTCAGTTCCTCCTCATGCTCCTGCACAAGCTCGTTGATATCCCCCTCATCTACCTTCAGCCCCATGGAGTTTCCGAGGGAAACAATCTTGTCCAACACCACCTCGGACCCAGGTTGGGGATCGAACCCTTAAAGTCTCTTTAAGCGATGCAATTAGGCCCCAATTTTTTCCAGGCAGAATTCAATGTGCGTGTTGTAACGCCCTGCCATGCAGCATCAATAATTTTCAGAGCTATGACAATGTTGAAATGTTCCTTCCAAAACTCACGAAGGGTTATCTGACTATTTTCCGTGATTTCAAAGCATTGTTGGAACAAATGTTTAGTGTACAGTTTTTTAAAGTTTGAGATCACCTGCTGATCCATGGGCTGGAGGATTGGGGTGGTATTGGGGAGGGGGAGAGGAAGAACACCCGGATAAACTTGAAATCTTCCATTATGTCGTCTTCTAGGCCGTGGGAGTGTGCGGGAGCGTTGTCCAGAACAAGCAAGCATTTCAAGGGAAGGCCATTTTCCTGGAGATATTGCTTCACTGAAGGCCCAAACACTAGATTTAGCTATTCAGTGAAGAACTGCCGGGTCACCCACGCTTTGCATTTGCCCTCCACATCACCTGTAGTCTCTCTTTTAAGACTTTGAGTCTTAAATACACGCAGGTTCTTTGCATGATACACCAGCAGTGGCTTTACTTTGCAGTCACTGCTGGCATTAGCACACAATGCTAAGGTTAGACGATCTTTCATGGGCTTGTTGCCTGGCAGCTTTTTCTCCTCAGCAGTGATGAATGTCCTATGTGGCATTTTTTTCCAAAAAAGGCCCGTCTCGTCGCAGTTAAAGACTTGCTTCAGGACATAACCTTCTTCCAAAATTAGTAAAGCGAAGCGCGGCGTAAACTCTTCCACACCTTTGGTATCTGCACTCGCTGCTTCGCCATGCCTTACCACATTGTGGATGCCAGTCCTCTTCTTGAATTTCTCAAACCAGCCATGGCTGGCCTTGAAATTCACTCCACGTGTACCTGACGATGTCTTCCCCTCTGTTGACGCTGCCTCACGTTGTAGGTCCTTGTAGATGAACAGCGCCTTCTCAGAGATGATGCTCTCCATGACGGTATCTCCCACAAGCTCCTTGTCGCGTATCCACAACAACAGAAGTCTCTCCATCTCGTCATTAATGTCAGTCCTCAATTTGGAAAGAATAGTCAAGTACTTGGTTGGTTTTATAGCGTTTATGGCATCTTTCTGTTTCAATATCGTACAAATCGTTGATGATGACCAATCCTACTGCTTTACTAGATCACTCACACGAACACCACCCTCATGTTTGTCTATTATCTCCTGCTTTATTTTGATTGACATCATCCTATTTTTTCCTAGAGGACACCTTTCCATTTTTTTTATAGCTCATGGTTTGGGTCATAAAAAAGCCACAAAAAGGAGATAAATGTGATAAAAACAACACAACACAAGAGCGCAGGATCGGGTCTATACTGCAGGAAACACACTTGCTAACTGCTGGGACGAGCTGGCTGATGCTGGGCAGTCTCAACCACTCAGCCACCTAGAGGGAGCATCTGGAAATTCTCGTAACTTGGATTTTCTCTTGCATGTCAGTCAAGATTTTTGCTCAAAAGACATATAGTGTCTCAAATTTCTCATAAATAGAGCAGCTCGTATGCAGAGGGGCCACTGTATAGTGATTTTGTCACACCTCCAAGGCTACAAAAAACAACTCTTCTGTCCCAATAGAACGCACAACAACTTCTGGTGTACCTCAAGCCCTACTGTCTCCGCCACTCTTTACAAATTTGAAAGGTAATATCAATAATTTACTAGAGTAGTTTTTCCCCCCCAAAATATTTAACATTTAACTGGGGAAGAGAAAAAAAGACATTTTATACAAAACATGAATATCAATTTATATATACAAAAGAAAAATAAAAAAAAACATTTCTTTTTATACATTTTTACAGAAGAGAGAGGGAGAGGGTATTGGGAAAGCAGTGGGAGAATGGCCCTTAACACACACACTCACATTCGCTCCACCACAACAATAGATCTCTTGGTTAGATTAGACAGTGCTATCAAAACAGCTTTTGAAAATAAACAATATACAATTGCTGCATTCTTTGACTCGCAAAAGCCATATGGCACTAATTGGCGAGAAGGAATACTACAAAATCTCCATAAATTAGGACTGAGAGGCATGCCTAAATTTATCAATAACTTCCTATCCAACAGGAAATTTAAAGTAAAGATCAATAAAAACTACCCAGAACAGCATATTCAACATCAGGGTGTCCCACAGGGAAGCATCCTAAGCTGTGCTTTATTTTTATTAGCAATCAGTTAAGTCTCCACAATTTTACCACAGCATACTGACTGCACCCTATACGTAGATGATTTTGCTGTTTATGCTCATGGTCCTTATTTGCCATCTTTAGTCCGCTGAGTCCAACTTGTGCTAAACAGAGTGTATAGCTGGCTAATAAATCATGGCTTTCTAGTTAATTTACCAAAACTAAAGCAATGCACCTAACAAAACTAAGAGCAATGTGTCCTGAACCGGACCTACATCTAGGTGGAAATCAGTTAGAAATGGTTGACCATATTAAATTCCTCAGAATGACTATAGACAGGAACCTCTCATGGAAGCCACATATAGTAAATCTACAGAATCAATGCCTCAAGAATATGAATATACTGAAAGTATTGTCATATAAGAGCTGGGGTGCTGACAGAGCATCTTTGCTCCACATCTATAGGATGATCATACAAAATAAACTAGACTATAGGTGTCCTATATATGCATCTGCTCCAAAAACAACCCTACAACTATTGGACCCACTACACCATCCCCCGAATTTGTTTATGTACAGGAGCCTTCAGAACATTACCTATTCCTAGCTTATATTATGAGTCAGGAGACCCTCCCTTTATGATTGGAGAAACAAATTAAGCCTCTGACTATATACTAGATTCTGTGGAATGCCAGGAACACCAGCCCATTGTATCATTTCAGATACTAGTAATGACCACCTGTTTGCTAATCCAAGAACACACACAACTCTTAGATATAGAATGAGACAATAAAATTACCAGCTCAACTTAGCAAATATTCCAACATCAATTATAGCCTCTGTCCATCACTATAGAGAGCCGTAGTGTTTATCTTTACAATGCCCATGTGAGAAATATACTGAAAGCAGAGCAGGTATTCTTGACTCTATTTTATGGATGGAACCTGAAGCCCATAGACTCACTAAACATAGAGGACAAACTCCTATCTAAACTAATGGATCCAGGCAGGCGGAGGGTGTCGGGTGCTCAGATATCTTTCCAGACCAATCCTACTCAAGACGTCTGCTGGGAGCCACCAGCATGCTAACTGCAGAATTGTGAGCAATATATATGCCACTTCCATATACCTTACATACTGGATCCTTAAACTTTGTAATATTCTCAGACTTCCAGAGTGTTATTACTGCTATAACAAATAAGTACTCCACCCACCCTCTAGTTCAAGAAATTCATAACTGGATGGGAATTTAATCAGCAAGAGGCATAAACATAAACCTTCATTGGTCTCCTGGACATGTAGGCATTCCCGGAAATGAAAGAGCAGATAGATAGGCTGAAGATGCAACAAGGAATAGAAACTTAGACACTAGAGTAAAAATACTGGCAAAAGATCTTTACCCTGAAATCAAGAGGGTCATCTTGAGAAAATGGGAAGAAGAATGGAGTGGAATACTTGAAGCGCAAAACAAACTAAGAAATATCAAAGACAAAGTGCAACCATTTAATACCACTCATTCAAAAATATGCAGAAATGAAACCCTACTAACAAGACTACTCATACATAGGACACACTAGAATCACTCATGGCTCCCTACTGACAGGAGAAGAACAACCCTTGTGTGAATATTGCTATGTATATTTGACAGTCCATCATATTTTGAGTGAATGCCCTAATTATAGGCAGAGCCGAATAAGGCACTACAGAATGGATGGCCTCATTACACCTCTGAGCCTAAAAAGTATGCTAGGTGATGACTAAAACGTAACAGGAAAGATATAAAAATTTGTGGAAGAGGCTGAAATACTGAATGAAATATAGAAGGATCCGGAAAGGATTATGATTGAACAATAGAAAAGGAGCACACTGAGCCTAAATAAGGACTGTGCATAAAAACTATTACAAAACAAAAAAACAAAACTAATGTACATATCATAACCCTGTAGTTCAAATTCACTCACATTGTCATTAAATTTATTTTCATTAACTCATTCTATTACACATATAATAATATAAAACTCTTTTCTTTCCCTGCCCCACCCTGCACTCTTGTATTTCCCTGGTTAATGTTAATTTTTATCTTCCACACATTTTAGAGTTCTAAAGCCTGTAATAATGCTTTGTATCATTGGAATAGTATCATAGGAGTAATATTTTGATGGTGATGAGGTCTATCACACATTATAAATTCACAATAAACAATATTCCAACCCATTGTTGAAACACAATGATTCTTCTACATTCTGCCTTGAAATGCTAATGCTCGCACACTTGTTTAACTGTTTGTTTGTGAGTCAACTAAGTTACACTTGCATATTTACAGTAAATTTCCGCAACACCCCGCCATGATTTTTTCACTGTACAATTTTTTAATAATGTGTATAGTCTTACTATCAAGTTAACTGTATTTTTATGTGACCACAACTACCACAAAAGTAAGCAATTTGCAAACAAAGATGATCATAAATCGCCAATATAACCAAACATTACTTAAAAAACATGCCCAACCTTACCTAACCAGTATACCACCATGAAACTGATAATATGACTGCTGAGTGGACATGCTACTTGTGATTGTCAAAGAGTGCAGTGATAATAGATACTGCCCAGACCAATCAGTGAAGATAACCATTTAGGCATTCAGGTCAATGTGAGCCACACTTCTCCCTACCTCACCTCTGGATTTAACCCCCTTAGCCACACCAACCACCAAAATGGCAGTGGAGTTCACAGCCGTACCCTATAAAAGGACCCAGATGGTGATGTACCTATATGCAAAATCCAATGCCCAAAACTCACTAAGTCTCCACAAATGAGGAAAGACGAGTGTGTAAGGTCAAAATCAAGCACCACCTACGAAACAGCAGCCTTATTCACCCCTTCCACAACTGATAAAATGATTGTGTGCATGTCTTCATACCAGTAGAACATGCTCCATTCATCCTATCAGTGTCTCAGGTATTGCACACATCTATCTTCACCAAGAAGATAGTGGGGGACACCCTGTGGTTCACTAGCAGGGGGTTTTGGGTATGTTTTCAGGTTACTAATTTTGACAACCTGCCTCAGACTCCCGAGTTGGTGACACACCTCGGAGAGTGGCCTGTGGGTTGCTGGGTGGTGGACCCTGACCTGGAAGAATATACGTAATTTCACCAAATCTGACTGACAATGACATCATGCAGACACTGACAATACCACCTGGAGGTATGGTATCCTGAAGCAACTATATGACTGGGGTATCAAAGGCCATCTTCTAGGTTTATACAGGAATTTCTTGCTGGATGCACATTCCGTGTTAGGGTAGGAAATGTCATATTGGAGCCTGTTGATCAGATAGAAGGCATGCCACAGGAAAGCATTTTAAGCATGACCTGCTTCTCTGTGGCTATCAACAGCATTATTACTGATCTTCTTGCAGAGGTAATGACAACTCTTTATGTGGATGACTTGGCAACTTTATCAGCATCGCCCTGGCTGCCATTTGTCATCTGTAAATTGCAAAAAGCCATAAACATCATAGCCAAGTTTAGGCAAGTTGACTAGGAACTGCCAACCTTATTATTGTATGGCTCCCCCATCTTGTTTGAGCCTCATTGTAAATTTCTTGGGGTTATCTTTGACTCAAAGCTCTCCTGGGTCCCCCATATAA
Organism: Ceratothoa steindachneri; assembly: GCA_963969495.1. Lineage (NCBI taxonomy): Eukaryota > Metazoa > Arthropoda > Malacostraca > Isopoda > Cymothoidae > Ceratothoa > Ceratothoa steindachneri. The sequence continues at coordinate 24,316,438 of OZ018331.1, read as the reverse complement.
CTGCCTTGAAAAAATCCTGCTTGAAGAGAATGGATATCTTAAAACTTCTATCACATGTTTCATGGAGAAGTGACTGCTGTACCCTGTGGCTTTTGTATACAAGCTTGATCCAGTCTAAGCTGGATTATGGGTCACAGGTGTACTCTTTAGCCTCATCCCCAAACCTAGATAAGCTTGATTCCATAAGGAACCAGGGAGTGCATCTAGCTTTGGGAGCATTCATGTCCTCCCCAGTATGGAGTCTCCATGCAGAGAGTGGGATCCTTCCACTATTTTAACCTGCAGTACCTTTTCAGGCTGCAACAGCTCCCCCAGTCACCTGTATATGAATGCACCTATAATATTCACTTGGTGGTCTCATATGACAGGACTCCGCTGACTCGCCCCTTTGCCCTGCGTATGACTGGAGATATAGGTCAACTGAGAGAATTATCAATTATTCCATATCAGATCCCTAAAGTACCTCCATGGCTATTGCCACCCGTGAGGGTTGGGGTTATAAGGTGCTGGCAGGCGAACCGAAGACCAAGTTTGTGCCTTGGGTTCTACGAAGCCTCTTTAATGAACACACTTTGTGCCACAAGCACTTTTATCTACACAGATAGATCTAAATCCTCCGATAGGGTAGGAGCTTCTGCTATCTCCCCCTCCCATCATGTGTCTGTGTGCCTGTCCAATACAGCCTCTATCTTCACGGCTGAGCTTGTGGCAATACTGGCTGCACTGTATACCATCGCTTTTTCATCACCTGGATCTTATACAATATTCTCTGATTCCCTCAGTTCTTTGGAGGCTTTAGTCTTTTTATTTCCAGATCACCCGCTGGTTTCAAAGATCCAACAGTGGCTTTTTTATTTATCCTCATTCCACAAAGTTTTATTCTGTTGGATACCCAGCCACATAGGTATAAAAGGAAATGAGAGAGCAGATACCGTTGCCAAGGCACTGCATCTCTAGGAACCTCCATCCTTGCTCCTCTTCCTTTCCGTGATGTCGTGCCATACATCCGTGAGTGCATGATTGGCCAGTGGCAGAGGACTTGGGATGACCCCCCCCCCCCCCAACTAAACTGCATGCCATCAAACAGTCAGTCCGCCCCTGGCCACGCACTGATAGCTCCCGTACTCAGGATGTTATTCTGTGCCATCTGAGAATTGGGCATTGTTGTCTGACACATGGCTTTCTGATGGAAGGCCTTCAGCAGCCTCCAATGTGCACTCACTGTGGAGTACCAATGTCTGTACTCCACCTATTTGGTGAATAGCTACGTTTCCATACTCTGAGGCAAAGGCTCAGAGTATTTTTTCAGCAGGTTCTGAGGAGCATCCTTTCCGAATATGAGTGCACCTTTATCAGAGATAATTCTTTTAAAGGAAATTTAATGTTTTATCATTTTTAGAACCAGATAGACGTGTCGTGTCTTATGATTTTACTTTGATTTTACAGCAGTCTAGAGGCATTTATTTTTCTATGTTTTTACTCCCTCTTCCATTTTTTATATATATATATATCTTTGAGATTGTTGACCATAGTCTATGTTTTTAAAGAACATTTGAAATTTTAACGAATCCTCTCTTTCTGAAAATGGCTGCGAGCTTGCCCACTTGGCCTTACGCAGCACCTGTCTTTTGGGGCCATTTATCCATTCTTCCCACCCTCCATGCCTGCTCCAGAGCCCATGCTGAGGGTGTGGTGCCGGCAAAGTGCTGTGCATTTCATGTATGGCACTGAAAGCCTACAGCGGAGCTGGGCAGGAGGTTCTGCCAGCTGATAGCTCTGTGCAGACTGGCCAGCTTGTCGTTCAAGTAAACATCCTGGTTAGCATTCTGCGAGTCCCTCAACTTCACTTCCTCACTAACCAAAACTTGGTTATTTTTCAGGAAGATGATCCATCCTCAGCATCCCCTCTCAATTCTCTTCAGCCACAACAGTGCTCCACTAACTGTGGGTGCTCAGAAGGTGGAGCACCTATCCACCCCCTTCCATACACATCTGGGCTTACAAGACCCAGTTCCTGTCCCTGCCCTACTGTAGCGGGCCGAAAATCTATAGTCTAATCTCAATCATTCCAACCCGCTTCCTACACTAATTCTTACGTGAGAAATCAAAGGAGAATGAAATGGATTGTATGTACACTGCTTTATTTACAAGAAAAATATGGGGTAAATATTTATAAGAGATCTCTTACTTATTTACACAACAAAAATATGGGCTTGATTAATTTGCAATTTCAATATCCAATCACAGGCTTATAACCCAACCAAGAGTCAAGAAGAAACAAAAAGAAAGCTAAATACGCAAACAAAACTGGTAAATGCAAAAAGAAAAGACCTCACATGGTACCCCGAGCTAGAGGGTGGGGAGTCCTGCTGGCTGCCACTTGACTATTTATAACTTTCAGAAGACTAACAAGGCTGGCGCCTCCGAGACTTCTTACAGAAAAAAGAAAGCTGGTGCCTTTGAGACATCTTATAGAAAAAAAGAAAGCTGGTGCCTCTGAGCTTGATACAATATATATAGTGATCTGGTCGCACCTTCAAAGCTACAAAGAACAGCTCTTTTGTCCCAACAGGATGCACAACTTCTGGTGTACCTCAAGCCCTACTATTTCCGCCACTCTTTACAAATTTGGCAGGTAATACTATCTATAATTTACTACAGTGGTCTTTCGGAAAAATATTTAACATTTAGCTGAGGAAGAGAAAAAAAGACATTTTATACAAAACATGAAAATCAATTTATATATACAAAAAGAAAAAACAAGAAAAAACTTTTCTGTTCATACACACATTCTTACAGAGGGAGGGAGAGGGTATTGGGAAAGGGGTGGGAGGATGGCCCTTCACACACACTCACATTCGTTGCACTACACCCCTCCTTCCTTAGGCCATTCGACCACAGTCATTCACAATACACTCGCAATCCTTACTCACGGTACTTTTTATACTCAATCGCACCCTTCTGCACCCATTCACACTCGTCTATTGGTCCCTGGCTACGCATAGTAATCTGTCGGGTTGTTCATCAGTCGTCCTGTTAGTCTCCTCGTTACTATTGATCATGTCATCCACCATACTTTTAGCCTTCATCACCAACGGTCATGCCTGATGAACCTTGTGGAATTCTTCCACTTTGTGTTCAGTGAGCACGATCGGGACAAGGCGGTGGATGTGGTTTACTTAGACTTTGAGAAAGCCTTTGATAAGGTACCACACAGCCGCCTTCTCCGGAAAGTGCGAGCGCTGGGCATAGACGGAAAAGTAGCCGGCTGGATTGAGAACTGGCTAAGCGGCAGACGGCAATGGGTGGTGGTGAATGGACAGGCTTCTGAGTGGGTGCCTGTTACTAGCGGGGTGCCTCAAGATTCTGTCCTGGGACCACTACTATTCATCATCTATGTCAACGACATGGACAGTGACATGGTTGCCAAGATTTCCAAATTTGCCGACGATACCAAGCTTGGTATGAACGTTGCAAAGGATGGAAATACTACCCGCCTGCAGGAAGATCCTGGGAAAATTGGGGAGTGGTCGGACACGTGGCAAATGCCTTTTAACGTGGGGAAATGCAAAGTAATGCATATCAGCCACAGAAACCCCCAATCTCAGTATATCCTTAAGGGCACTGCTCTTGAATCTTGTGACACTGAGAAGGACTTGGGTGTTACTATCACTAGCGACCTCAAGTTCTCGAAACAGTGCATCGAGGCAGAGAAGAAAGCCCAAAGGATGTTAGGCTACATAAAGAGCCAGTTTGGATACTGTAACAGGGAGATAGTACTTTGTCTGCACATCTCCCTCATTCGGCTGCACCTCGACTATGCCATACAATTTTGGAGTCCTTTGTTTCGAAAGGATATCGCAAGGATGGACATAAAAGTTATGAGGATAGACTAAGGAAATTAAATCTGTTCTCGCTGGAAACCCATAGACTGCGTGGTCAGCTCTTTGAAGTTTTCAAAATACTTTGAGGGTTCAACAATATTGACTACCGGGATATTTTCACACTGAGTGAGAACAGAATGCGCAATCATGGCTTCAAACTTGAACTGAAGAATTACAACCGCAATCTGTGTGGAAAATTTTTCATTACAGTATCTGCGGTAAGTGGAACGCACTTCCAATGGAAGTTGTCAACAATGAATCTGTTGACCAGTTCAAGTCAAGACTAGACAAAGTCTTGAAAAGTGGCCGTTTAGGGATGCAAAACAATTGAGCAGCCATGTGCCCGCTCGATTGCTAGTCCAAAGGTACCCTTTTTGAATGGACCGTAAGGTCTCCTAAGGTACTCTCTTTCCTTGTAACTCTTTCATACTCTTCCGTTCAGAACCTTCACTCTTCATACCCCCATTCATCAGCTCCACATTCAGAGCTCTCATCCAATTCAATGGGTACACTTGCAAAACAGACAAATCGCTCACATCCCCTCTACTCTTAGCGGCTATACCGGAAACCTCTTCAACTGGTTCCCACCAGAAGCAGGAAAAGTCGGTCACCTCCTCATTCTCCACATCAAACTCACCTCTACCCTTACCATTCGCAAAACTAGAAAAATCAGCCACAATAGATTCACTGCCCAAACACACTATCATTCATACTGTTCCCAAAACCAGAAAAATCAGCCACAGGCAGCTCACTCACTCATCTACTTACATCAACCAAATCATCTACCTGCTTATGCAAACACTCAAGCTCCACCATACCAGAAAGACTCTGCTCAGACTTACTTTCATTCATACTTGCATTCTTCCTTTCACTCTTCTTTGTATGCTTTCTACTCCTCGAGACCAAGACAAGCTCTTTCCCAGACAGATCCATACTATCACATTCCTTCTCATCATCATGCACCTTATCTCTCTCTCTCTGCACAGTTCATACACAAGATGGCTCACCAGGTATTCAGGAAGTTCTCTCTACCTCCTCAACTGACTGATGAGCCTGAACTCTCAGTTATACCTTCATTCAAACTCTCCAAAACATATGTCACACCATTCTCCCAGACACTCTCAACTCTATATGGTCCTTCAAACTTTTCACTCATCTTTGACACATTCAACCTACCTTTTACTTCTTTTACCTTCAATACTCTTGCACCCATTTGAAACGAATGAAACCTTTCATGTGCCTATACTCTGCTCACCTTCACTCAAACTAAACCTATCTTTTACTCACCTTTCAAAATTCCTAACAAACTGACATGGGGGACACCCCAGTTGCACTATGCACAGTTGAATTATACGTTCATAACACTACCCAATCATTCATCCCAGTCATTCAAAGTCATACTCATCATTCTCAACATCTCACACAAGGTCCTAATTGTATGTTCAGCCAATCCATTTAAAGATGGTACATACAGAGTTGTCCTCACATGCTTCGCACCATTCTCTCTCAATATTCACTCAAACATCTTCTAGGCTTCCATACGCACATAGGAAAAAACAACTGCTCAACTACACATGCAACAGTCACACTCCTTTTATCTCTCACATGCGCCGCATACACAAACTTACTTTTATGATCAACCATAACAACCATACCAACATTCCCAGCACTCGTATGCGGTAAAGACACTCAATCAATTACTACTAATTCAAACGGTTCTTTCGCATCAACTTTCATCATCGGTGGCTTCACTTGCACACCTTGCACCTTTTGCTTCTGACACCTTTCATACGTAGTTGCAACATCATTCACAACAGTTCTTAGAAATGGATGGAGCACATGCTCCTTCATACACTCCCACAATGTATACTTACCCATATGCCCATAATTATCATGCACAACTTTCACCAGACCACTCATACCAACCAAGGACATCACAAGTACATAATGATCCCTATCCTTCATATGCCTCACAAAATATAAAAATATACAACATCCATACAAACAACAAAATCCTTAGCATACCTTTTAAAATCACTCAAATACTCAGGCCATTCATTCAAATCAACATGCGTCATTACACACCTCTTCAACTCACTGACAAAAGGAAATCTCTCTTGCATCTCTAGAATATCATCACTTAAAATTACATTCTCATCATCCATGACCAATTCAATCATACCATAAAATTTTACAACATCCTTTGCACACTCATTCAACCTCATCACCTCAAATTCACCTTTCATAACACAATCCTTATCAGCATCCAAAGACAAATCATTCAATCTCATAAAGTCTACACCAAGCAAGAAACAACACAGCATCTGCTCATCTTTCAGTATCACAAAGTCATGCTTCATATTCACACCACTGCCCAAACTCACTCTCAGACTAACCTGTTCCCATGCCACTATCATTCCATCCCCAATCTACTTATCCGTAACTTCACAGGCTTATGCTCGTAACATCTAAACTCATCATACTTACTCAGAATCCTCTCGTTCACTAATGACACTTGTGCACCAGTATCATTCAAACCACAGAAGAACCTTTCACCACATTATCGGGCACTCTCACATCTACTCCATCACTCTTCAAATCTTGTAAACTATTCCATACACTCTCAAACAAGGAATCACCACCACCCTTACTCTCCTTTCCATTCATAATTCCTTTCAGCAAATACTCAGGATCACTCACTCCACACACATCTCTTTATTCGTACCAAGATACCTTGACATCAAATCAGCCACTCCATTCCATTCACCAGGCACATACTCAATCACATAGTCAAAGTCACTCAAATCTTCCAAAGTCCTTGCAATCCTACTATCAGCCCACTTCATACGCTACAGATACATAAGAGGTTGATGATCTGTTTTGATCACAAACCTCACACCATACAAAAACGGACGCAACACTTTCAAACAATATCTTATCGCAGCCAACTCTAGCTCCACAGTCGAATACTTTCGTTCTGAAACATTCATAGCCTTGGATACATACCCAATTATTTGCCTGACATTCTCTCCATTCAAACGCTGCTCTTGCATCAGAAAACCTCCCATACAGTACCCACTCACATCCATATACAATTCAAGCATCTTAGCATTCACACTATAGTCTGGGTATGCCAATTCAACATCTTCAACCGCTGCCTCTTTCAGTCTCTCATACGCTTCATTCATCTTATCATTCCACCTGACAACCATACTACCTTTGTTACCCATTCACTCAGGTCAGAGGCTTACTCACACCAGAACAATCACATATAAACTTTCGCTGAAACTCAATCAAACCCAGAAACGACTTCAGCTGCTTCACAGTCACCAGTTTCGGAACCATTCGCACCTTCTCAACATACTTTGGCGACTTTCGCAACCCATTCTCACTCACCATATGTCCAAGGAATAACACTTCTTTTGCAAACCATTCACACTTCGCCACTTTCACCTTCACACCAACACTCTCCAATGTTCTCAACACATCATTCACCAATCTCATATGCTCCTCAAAAGTCTCAGTCATAATCAAAATATCATCTATAAATGCAATCACATTCTTACTCACAAACTTACTCAACACAACATTCATTGCCCGCTGGAAGGCTCCGGGAGCATTAGCCAACCCGAAGCTGAGGTTCCGGAACTGGTAATGCCTCTTTGTGGAAGAGAAGGCAGTTACCGGCCGGCTCTCCTCAGCAATAGGCATCTGGTAATACCCCCGTACCAGATCCAGCTTCGTAAATCACTCCATCCCATGCATACTATACACACACTCAGATACCACACACATTGGAAACCTTTCTTTCACAGTCCTTTCATTCGCCTTTTGATAATCCACACACAACGCAATCTTCCATCCGGCTTACATACAGGCACAATCAGACTATTCCATGCACTCTCACTTTCTTCAATCACTCCCAATTGTTATAATTCAACACACTGCTCCTCATTCTCATCAGCAACCGGACAAAGGAAATGTCTCGGCTGCTGATAGATTGGGGTGTTTTCCTTCAGGAGAATCTTGAATTTCCGAAGCTTTGCAACCTCAAAATCCAGATCGCCCTTACTGAGGACCCCTTTCATTCAAACAGTATTGGATACACATCCTCCCTTTCATACAGTCAACCATTCATCCAATTCCGCCATCCTTTCCACTTCATTATACGTCCATTCACACGTCTTTTCATTTGCAACATTTACCCTGACATCCATGCTATCATCCATACCTACCTCATTGACAGTGGAGAGGTGACCCAGTACATCTCTGACTTGGATCCCCTTCACCTGCCCTTTCACTCTAGGGCACACCTGCAAACATACAGAAGGATCATTCATTCTCATCAGGTCATCAAACACACAAGCAACACGCCTTACCTTATAACACACATCCTTTCCATCCAATATCACAGTGTTCTCACCCACATTCAAACTAATATCCTTACCTCAATCACTATAACCGACACCTTTTCACCTCACAAGCCTTACACTCTCCATGCAGTTACCTCAATGCCGGTAAACACACTCCTCAAAACAAAATCATCTTTCCCTACATACAACTTATACACCCCATTTTTACCAATCTTTCTCTCAATCTGATCACTCGCAGGATGCACAACCATACAGTTCACTTTCATAAAATCATACCCCAAAATCATATCATACTCACTACTCACCTTATCAATCACAGAGACTTTACACTCATATTACCAATCCATACCAAACTCCCCTTACACTCAGACAGGAGGGCTTTATCACTCAGCTTGTCATACACATCCTTATACACCGAGCTTGTCTTGCATCCAGAATCTATCAAAGCTAAACACTTGATCCCATTCAATTCCACCTTCACACTCAAATGCTCATACTTCTTACCAGACAGCACAATCACACTAGACAGACTTACCAACAAATTAATTGCACTCATGTAACTGGAGGATACTTCACCAGGTACCCTCTTACAATTCAGTTTCCCGCTTCAGACTTTCCATTCACACCTTGCACTCTCAGTCTAATCCAACACTTTTCACTTGAATGTCCTTCCATCATTTCGCTCTTCCTCACACCGAATACATGGCAGGAATACAGGCAGCTCTTCTGACTGCTTGGCAAAGAAGATGGGAGACAGTCGAAGGGAACTTAAAGTTGCGTGCCATTGCGCCACAATTGTTCCCATGGACCTATCCCCCAATGCTGCGATGGCTTCAGGTCGCTTTCTGTCATCTCCGAATCGGACACACTCGTGTGATGCATAGCTATTTTATGGAGCGCTCGCCTGCGCCCTATTGCGATGACGCAGTCGTCCCCCAGACTGTTCGGCACATTCTTGTCAAATGTCCGAGTCTGGGTGATCTTCGCGCATGTTACCTGTCCCGGTACCAGGATTGGTGGGGTCACTACCGCCTGTCCCTTGTACTCGGGACGAGTGCTGCACCATGACTGGTGGACTGATAGACTTTTGGGGGGAGGCCGGCCTTCTCCCTTGTATTTAACTAGTTTTTTTTTGTTATTCTTTTTCTTTTTTTTTGTAGGTCGCAGGCTTCTGCACCGGGGGAGGGGGACCTCCACCCCGATGCAGGAGCTTGCTTCCTTTCCCCCTTTTTGGGGTGTTTTTCGTCTTTAATTTTATTTTAAAGTAGCCTATACTAGGCCAGTTTTAATAGGGCGACTAATGCCCAAGTAGGCAGCCGCCAGATGAGCTCTTAAAAAAAAAATGGTCATGACACGTCCTCGCATAATGACCAGCCTTTCCACAATTACCACAAGCATACTTCCTGCAGCAGTTGATCCACCATTGAACCTCGGACAATCTTTCTTCAAATGGCCTATTTCTTTACACTCAAAGCCTCTTTCACACTTTCCTGGCAATCCTTTATCATATGCCCTTTCTTACAACACCCAAAACATGCACCAGATGTCCACCTACATTCCGCCAACATATGACCCTTCCTTCCGCACCTACAGCATTCCACAATCTTTCTCACCCCATTCAGTCTCTCATTTGCTGGGACATACCTCGGTTGCTCCCTCATATATCCATTCACACGCTTACCACTCATCTGTCCCCTTCCATTTGCTTAGCCTCCATTCGGCCATCCAGCCTGCCGGCTCAGGAAGCTTAACATCAGCCCAGCTTGTGCAGCCCTCAGTGCATCCTGATAGCTGACAAACTGCTGGGGTGGAGGAATGCTCCTGGGCTTCTTACCCCCAACATTTACACTATACCAGCCATCCTCGTCTGAATCACTTTCCTCATCAAATCGCCTGTCTTCCAAAAGATCCAACACATCCTCCCATAACAACCATTCACCCGTCAGCCGCAATCTCTCCTTTCTTTTCCCATTCAGCCATTCACTTACACTTTTGCAGGACCATATCCAGGAACTTTCTCATTAATTGTTTACATTCATTCACATCATCATCACCATACCTCTTTCTTGCTATACTCTCAAGCCTATGTACATACATGTTCACACTTTCGCTCTTCCCCATTCGAGCCTTCTCAAATTCATTCACTCTTTTATACTTCACACTCTCTTTCATTCGTTTCACCTGCCCAATCAATCTCTCCTTCACCACATCGTACCTTGGTTCCCCCACACTTGTAATCACATGGAAAAACTCCAATACTTTTCCCTCCAAACATTCCCCCAAAACATTCATCCAGTATCCCTTATTCTCTGGGTACTTGAGCTTGCAATACCGCTCAAATTCCCTGAAGAATTCTTCCACACTTTTCCTTGCCTCTCTCCCTTTCCGAGACACTGTGCCACATATCCATGAATATGTGGCCAACCAGTGGCAGAGGACATGGGATGAATTCCCCCCAACCAAACTGCATACCATCAAACAGTCAGTTCGCCCTTGGCCACCCACTACTAGAACCCGTACTCAGGATGATATCCTATGCCGGCTGAAAATTGGGCATTGTCGCCTAACACATGGCTTTCTAATGGAAAGCCATCAACAGCCTCCAATGTGCACTCACTATGAAGTCCCGATGTCCGTACTCCACCTATTCACTTAGTGCGCACGCTTCCAAACCCTAAGGCAAAGACTTTTCCCTTTTATTTGCCAAGGGATGCGTTCTCAGCAGGCTCTGAGAAGTATTTTTTCTGAGCACCAGAACACCTTTAATATGAACAAAGGGCTAAAAGTTTTATCAGAAATGAATCTACTAAAGGAAATTTACTATTTTATCATTTTTAGAATGAGATAGACATGTCTTATTACTTTATTTTGATTTTACTATATTTTAGAGACATTTATTTTTCTATGATTTTACTCCCTTTTATTTTCTACGGTTTTACTCGCTTTTATTCGAGATTTGTAACCATAGTCTATGTTTTTTAACGAATATTTGAAATTTTAACGAACCCTTTTTGAAAATGGCTACGAGTTTGTCCATCTGAACCTATGCAGCATTTGCCTTTTATGTACCAATAATTATAATTCCCACCATGCAACCTAAACTTATCCACCTTTGGCACTTTCCTTATCAAAATACCCTTCCCAACATTCACTTCACTCTCACTTGAGCTGCCCTCACTCTTACTCATACCAATCATACCATCACTCCTTCATCCGAGTACAATGAGTCCACACTCTTCCCTCTCACCTTCCGATCCTTCTCCTTTGACCCTGTCTTCCTTCTTCTCTTGCATTCCACCCTCTTCCATTCTCCTTCCTTCCTGTCACTCACAATCATCCTATCCTCTCTAGACTCACACACACTCCCTTTGATCCCATTAGTCTTATCCCCTTCTCCCCTTGGGTCGGAGCAGGAGTCAGGGTCGAGGGTCCTGGTGCCGTTCCTGACCCCTCATCATGTCATACAGGTCCTTCATTTGTTGATCAACCTGCTTCTGTCTCTCGTCCATTTCTATCCTCATCCTGTCTGTCTTCTCATCCATTTCTTTCCTCATCCTGTCTGTCTTCTCATCCATGCTCATCATATCACTCAATCCCTCAATCACTTTCCTCAACATCATACATTCCTCCTCTTTCTGCCTCAACTACAGCCTCAGTCTTACAATCTCATAATGGAGGCCCTATTCCACAGAAGCCATCCTCCCAGGTTAGTAAAAATGATAGGAAAAGGGGAAAAAACAATCAACTACCTGTCACTCTAATTGGGTGTGGACTGTAATCCAATCCCGTTATGCTCCAGGTTTCAAGATCTCATGTCCCTATTTGGGTGCCAAATGTAGCGGGCCAAAAATCTATACTCTAATCCCAATCATTCCAACCTGCTTCCTACACTAATTGAGATGTGAGAAATTGAAGGAGAATGAAATGGGTTGTATGTATAGTCCTTTATTTGCAAGAAAAATATAGGGTAAATATTTATAAGAGATCTCTTACTTATTTACACAACAAAAAAATGGGCTAGATTAATTTGCAATTTCACTATCCAATCACAGGCCTATAACCCAACCAAGAGACAAGAAAAAAGAAAAAAAGATAAATGTGCAAACAAAACCGGTAAATGCAAAAAGTCCTCATGTGGTACCCCGAGCTGGGGGTGGGGGGAGTCCTGCTGGCTGCCACCCTACTATTTATAACTTTCAGAGGACTAACAAGGCTGGTGCCTCCGAGACATCTTACAGAAAAAAGAAAGCTGGTGCCTCTGAGCTCGATACAATATATATAGTGATCTGGTCGCACCTTCGAAGCTACAAAGAACAGCTCTTCTGTCCCAACAGGATGCACAACTTCTGGTATACCTCAAGTCCTACTGTCTCCACCACTCTTTACAAATTTGGCAGGTAATATTATCTATTATTTACTAGAGTGGTCTTCTGGAAAAAATATTTAACCTTTAGCTAAGGAAGAAAAAAAGACATTTTATACAAATTATGAAAATCAATTTATATATACAAAAAGAAAAACAAAAAGAAACATTTCCGTTCATACACACATTCTTACAGAGGGAGGGAGAGGGTATTTGGAAAAGGGGTAGGAGAATGGCCCTTCATACACACACTCACATTTGCTCCACCACACTATTACACCTTCCTACACCCCATCCCATTGCAGTACCTTTCACACCACACACTATCTACTACCACATCAGCATTTCCACTAGGTAAGTCGGTGGCAGCTGACAATGTCTCCACCAAGTTTTTGAAACATCTTCTAGATGCTCATTACCACCTTCTCCTCCAAATCTTTAATGATAGCTGAGTGTCAGAAACTTTTCCTCACCAATGCTATAACACTTCCCATCCACAAACTGAGTGTCGTAGAATGGACTCTCGACGATATACCATATATAACTATTCGTTGAGGGAACTTATTTAATTATCTTTAGAGTGCGTGGATGTCTGGGTTGACTGATATTATGTATCTTCGATATGCTTAAGAAGTGGAACTGAGCTCAAGGATAATAATATTGCTATCATTTATAAAATAGTTTTATTAATAAAAACTATCAACCACACAAAACGGAAAATATTGACATAAACAGAGAATGGAAAGGGTTGTGGGGAATCTAGCTAATCCGAGGATTAAGAGCGATTTAAAAAGGTAAAACAAATATAAAGTTAAAGGGATGGGATGGTTTGCTAAACCATTTAAAGCACAGGATAGGGTTGACAAAAGGGTTAAATACTCAAAGGTAACGTTCAGCTTACGTAAATACACTTGTTGTGCAGAGGAAGGCGACGTGAAGGAATTTTTGGTCCGCTGGCGAGTTCCAGCCGAAGGGGGGGGGAATTAAATGATCCTGACGTGGCGTCTTGAGAATGAGAACCGTTTCTTGACGAACGGGCTTGAAGAACAATGGTTGTTCTACGTTGTTCTCTTCTCAACAACAGGGGGGGTGAGAACCGTTTCTTGTCAACGGGCTCAAAAGGACAATGGCTGTTCTAACATTGTTCTCTTTCTGAACAACAGGGGAAGCCTTGTGGACTTGGCGTCACGAAGGCTCTAACCTTGGAACTCAAGGGATATTGTCCCTCTTCTGGACAAGTGATGGTGGATCTCGAGGTCGAGGGCCCTTTGGTGCACAAGGTGAGACTGGACCGTAGTGATGTCTCGCGAAGAAAATCTGGATCTCTAATCTGATCTTAGTGGTAAAGTTTCCAAATAAATAGTCGGGACATCCCCTTGGTGTGGGGGACAATGGAGTGGGGGCTTCGAGGGAATGCACAGCCAAGCCTGAGAACAATGCCTTATCTGCCCATAAGCCTAAGTCAATCTGGCGAGGTCGGCGCATGGGGCGAACGGGGAAAGATAAACCTCCTTGTTTAAACATTGACTCAGGTGGCTGCAATAAGGCGCCCGGCTTCAAAGCGAAGATGCACGTGGGTAGCATCGTGGTTTTAAATAACATGTGATAGTGGTGGAAATTAAGCGGCCTCAACCCGTTCTATCACACCGAGATAGACCCTTCCCAAGATTCTTCCTATTGACCTTTAGCCCTCTTTTTGCATCAACAAATTCTTTGAACTCCTTGTGCTGGCAAGGCTCTCCTGGTGATTGGAAGTAAATGACTCATTCCCACCAACATGACATCTTCTGTCCTCATCGTTGTGAAATTGACATCCTTCTACACTTAGAGCACCACCTTCTGGATGGATTCTCTCATGACTGCTTCACCTTAGTTGTCTTCTTGGATCTAGAGAGATCTCAGCATCACACAATGCCATCCTCTCAAAACTCACCAGCCTGGGTCTTCATGGCACACCTTTAGACTGGCTACTCTCTTTTCTTTCCTCCAGAATTTATTCTGCCTCTCTTTTCGGAACACTTTCTCTCAATCCTTTTCTATCTGCAGAGGGGTTCCTCAAGGCTCACCCTTGAGTCCCCTACTCGCTGACTTGTCTGCACCACCTGGCACCCACACATTCTTGTATGCAGATGATCTGTCTATTCTTTGCTTTTCTTTTTACAGACAGCTCACATATCCCCTTCCCGGCCTCCACCAGTGCAGCCATCTATCTGCCTTCTCTCCATACCACCACCAACTGGAGACTGCATCCTGCAGTAACCATCTTGGGTGTAGAGCTCATAGCTATTAAGGAAGGCTTAAGCCATGCCTCAAACACTCCAACAGAAACCCACCATACTTCTCTTCAGTGACTTCCTCACTGCCCTACTTCTCTCAACCCACCACACCCTCTGCTTCAACATCCACTTACTGGTGCCCCATCTGTCCTCCAGGGCAAGATGTGTTCACCCACAGTGGGTGCCCTCACAAATTGGTATTGGGAGAAATACTATAGTGGACTGAGCGGCCAACCTGGCACTCACTCACTCACACACGCACGCATGCACTCACTCACTCACTCACTTTCTCACTCACTTTAAAAAGACTTGTAACAGACACTGGGACAGTCAACCTCAGACAGACCAATATAAGATGTTAAACCACCCAACACTGGCACACCTATTCCTCCAACAGACACTGCCATCACCTGTCTTAGAATTAGTCACACCCACTCAATGCAAATCTCCACAAGCTGAACATTTGAGAAAGTTGGTGATACCTAGACCAACATTAGAAGATATAATTGGCAATGACTACCTCAACCATAACATTGCCTTCCAAGTACTCAAACACACAGCCATCTTCCCGAAGACGTTAAGCCACATAAACAGGATATAGCCTTAACCCCAAGATCCAACCCACTAGTGACAAATCAAAGCAAATAGCAGAGCAGGGGCTCTATAGGTTGTGGTTACATGACCTAACTAGCCCCCTAAAACCTTGAAGAAGAACCTTGCTTAGCCTGCCATTTTTAGGGCATTCTAAGATCCATGCATGACTTAATCCAACTCTCAAGCAAATATTGAAACACATCTGCGAGTGTTAATCCTCATAGCATTTCAAGATGGGGTCGTAGAAGAATTATTGTTTCAGTATCAGGTTTAAATATTGTCCATTTGAGATTTTATAATGCATGATAGACCCTCCCTGCATTTAAATATTATTTCATGGATATTATTACAATGATAGGAAACAATATTACAGGCTTTATTAGCCTAAAATGTGTGCCTCACTCTAATTCAAAATTATACCTAGTAGTAATATTTTGATGGCAGAGAAGGTCTATCACACGTTATAAAGTTACAAATAGAAAATATTTTAATTTCATACTAAAATACAATGATTCTTCTACACAGCCACCTTGAAATGCTAATGCTTGCGTGTTACATTTACAATTTGCTTGGAAGTCTCACTCAGTTACTCTTGCTTGCAGATTTATGGAAAATTTGCAGAACATCCCTACCATGATTGTTGGCTAAAAATTGATTTTTTAGGACATTTTAGGTTTACATTTGAGCTAGCTTCATATTTATGTGAGCATAGCTTCCACAAAAAGAGTATTTTTGGCGAAAATAAACGATTTGCAGAGACATGACAATAATAAATCTGTAACTTAAGCGAACCTTACCTAACATTTACCCTTTTCATGACAAGCATGAACTACAGAAACAAGGACCAGCAAAGACTAAAGACTGCTCAAGACCACCACACTTTCAGAGTGTTAAACTTTCTAATGTTAGTGCATCATGCTATTTCTTTTTAACATGCTGTATTTTTTTAACTCTTTCATTTCTATAGTACATACCTATCAACATGTGAGCCATTTGGCCTTTTTTAGTATGCTGTTTTTAAGTATTTCAATTCTATGGTACACACTTATCTACATGTGTACACTCTGACATGCAGGTTCAGTTAAGCCTCTGAACTGGGAAGGGAGAGGTAGGGTAGGATAGTACTTTTGCCTGCTAGTGATGAAAATAATATATGTATAGGACAGACAGAAAAAGAAAAAGGAATATACATTCACCCCATGCCATGTGGGGGGACATTGCTGGCATCCTTTTATTGCTCATTTCATTTTATTCCACAACTGCTTATTATGTATGACATTTTCATCTATGCTCCCACTACATTATATTTACACTATTGAAGTCCTCATTAAGTCAGTTTTTCAACATATTAACTGATGTGCTTTCTACTATATGGTGGGGCAGGCTATTCCATGTTTGTGTGATCTTAAAAGTGAAGTAATTTTGAGCTATAGTAGAGTTAAAGCACTTGTTCACTAATTTGAAAATGTTTTGATGTGTGTTGAACCTTTTATCCATCTCAAACCATATTCTGTAATTAATATTAGTAAAAAATCCTTTTAAGATTTTGAATACTTCAATCAACTTTCCACGTAATCGTTTATTTTTAAGGGATAGTAGGTTTAACGAGTGGAGTCTATCTTTGTACAGTTTGTTTTGTATTCCAGAAACTAGTTTAGCCCTACATTGCACTCTTTCTAACTGTGCTATATGCTTGTCTACGTAAGGAGTCCAAAATTGAACTGCATATTTGAAGTGTGGTGACATGAGCACTTTGTATAGTGGGAGGATTATATCTTTTGATTTTAAAGTAAAATTCCAACCAATGTATCCTGGCATTCAGTTTGCTTATTTACAAGCTTCTGTGCATTTTTTTGATACTTTAAGGTCCTCTGGATTAAAATCTCCATGTTTTTTTCTAAGTTAAGATTTGGCCTTTCATCTGGTATTTTATTCTAGTTTTAAGTTATGATATCCTAAATTCATGACCTTGCATTTAACTATTTTAAAGCTCATCTGCCATTTATCTGCCCATTCAACAATTTTATTAAGGTCTCTCTACATCGGGTCTCAAAAGGGGCTCGGCTTCCCAGCCTCGTGTCATCTGCAAATTTAGAGATCCTACTAATCACTCCATTATCCAGGTCATTAATGTAAACAATAAATAATAATTGGCTCAGGAATGACCTCTGTGGAACCCTGCTAGTGACTGAGGCCCACTCTGAACACACCCATTTACAACCAGCTGTGAATGATTTGACAGCCAGTTTTTAATCCATTTAATTATGTTACCTGTCACTTAAATATTCATCAATTGCCTTTCGTGTGGGACTGTATCAAAGGATTTTTGAAATCAAGGTAAATTATATCTGCCACTTTAGTTGCATTGTAGATGCAAATCATTTGCCTTGAGATGGTTCACCAATCTATCTCTAATTTCAATTCCAAGAGCTTTCCAATTACAGAAGTTAGGCTGATAGGATGGAAATAAGTAGGCTCAGAGTTCTCCCCTTTTATGAATACCAGCCTAACATTTGCACACTTGAACTCTATTGGACTATGCCTTCCTCAATTGAAAATCCTGCAGAGCAGTATTGCTAATTCATTTTTTTAGTTCTTAAAGGTGGGTTGAGTACACCCTGTTGGGTCTGGGTGCGTTCCAGATTTATTTCCTTAACATAGTGTTGCTAATTGTGTCACATCCTCAACAGTAAAAATGCTCAGAAGTGCTCTTTTAATATTTTAGCAATTTGTTCTGGGACATCTGTCATAACACCATCTTTACTTCTGATCAACCCTATTAAACCCTTTTGAACCTTTTATGGGTTTTCTACTGTTTACATAATCAGGTTTGGTTAGGTTAGTTTAGTTTACTGATTTATGATCATCATCTCAGCAAATTGTTTATTTTTGCCAAAAATTTGGTTAAATTTGTGAATTTTGTGGTATGTTATCACTTAAATGTCAAATAACAAAATGAGCAGCCTAAAAAGGTGGAGATGTTCTCAAAATTTACCTTTACTTATGTTATTTCTATAACATCTTCATTTGCAATTTTAAAAGAGTTAACTAATATTAACTTTGCAAACAAATGCAGGAGCATTAGTTAAGCCATCACATGGCCTTTCAACATGTGTTTGTAACTTGCTCTTGTCTTTGCCCTTTTATGTTTCAGATGATGTAATTCATTTTCTAAAAGCATGTGATCTATGGTAGCCAGGAAATGTTAAGATTAGGGACTAACAATTTAGTTACAGTTTTGCTATTTTTATAGCGTTTTGAAGTTACCCACTGGCCCATCGGACTGAAGGTCCGACCTTTTTGTCCATTCAATCAAGGTATGAGTGTATTTAAAAATATTTGCTGCAAAATATGCCTATACGAGGAGATGCATGGGAGGCACAATGGAAGTCCATTTGGTCCCCCACTCAGATCATGACCCAGTTCTTGGTCATCTCAGCCACCCTAGAAAAAAAAGCTATTAGGCATTTAGGGTGATGAGGGGAGGCAAACTATCTAACTAATGTACTTCATCCCTCCTACCTATATTCATCTCATTTCAACATACAGTTCAGGAAATAGGACTTGGTGGAGCGCTCAGAGCTTACAGGGAACTGGGAGGTACAACAACACTGCTTGTCAAGACTTGGTCTAGCTGGTCCCAAACAGCTGAAAAGGAGAAGGCATTCCAGTCAAAAATTCACTGCTATATGCAAATATCTCTACCACTGAGGTTTTTGGCTCTGCTCCCCGTAAGGGGCGCAGCGATTTGCCATCCTGGCCGCCGTGCTGACGGGACTCAGCACCCCATCTGACCCCAGCTTAGTCTTTTCTCCTTTCAAAACACTTGTTTCCTCGCTTTTCATACAACCTCTCCCACAACTTTCTCTGGTCAGCCTCTAATTTCACATGGTAGATGCTGACCTTCTTCTCAGCCAACCGTCCCGAATCGGGGCTGAGGGGGGAGGGGACAATGTTCCCTAACCCCTGAGCTCCAGCCTGGGGTGGTTGGTTTTTAACAACCTGCTTCATCCCCACCAATACCTTCCTCACATCCTTTTTCCTCGTCTTCACATTCTATCAATTTTACGCCGTGTTCAAGGTGGAGCCACCAGGCGGGAGAGGTGGTCCCAAATGGTGGCGCCTGGCTCTGGCGGGCCTGTAAGCACCTCTTGCAGTGCGGCCTACTGCAATAGGTGATGTGCTATTGCGTCCCGCAGAAAATTAAAGGTCACCATGCCTGATGATGAACATTTAAAAAATGAACCCTTAACTTCCCCTTGCTCATCAACGAAGCCGCCCTCGGGCAGCTCCACCAAAAAAATGGAGGTCTCCTTCCCCCTGTGCTTGCGCAGGGGACCCTCCATATCTCTCTAACCATAGAGGAGGCTTACTCCTCTCCTTGGCCTACGGGTGTAGGGGACTCCCCCTCACCCCCTTCTCTGGAGGTGCTTTCGGGCACCTCCCTTTTTCCAGCGGCAGTTTCCTCTGTTCTTTCCAAGGAGACTGCCAAGAAAGCCAGCAGGCAGCCCTTAGCCAGCCGCTCCACATTGAAGCGGCTCGGTAGGGCAAACCCCCTTAGGGGGGAAAGGGAAGCCAGGCCCCTTCGGTCGCTTCCCTTAAAAGACCTGCTGGCAAGAATATTGAACCTTGCCGGGGTCAAGGTGTAGCAGGCCGAAAATCTAGACTAACTCCCAATCGATCCAACCCGCTTCCTACACTAATCCAGAGATGAGAAATCAAAGGAGAATGAAACGGATTGTATATACAGTCCCTTTACATACAAAAAATATACAATAATATTTACAAAAATTTGGGGTAAATATTGACACAACAAATATATATATATAGCTATTCTCCTATACACACAATATTATCTGACAAATACCAGAATACCAATCAAAATTTATATAACCAACCTTTAATTAGACTATATGTATATGTAAAAGGGATAGCCTAAGTCAAACAACAAAATATCTTTGCCAGGGTAATATCCACTAACGATCACACAGTAGACAAGAAGTCACTAACAGGAGGCCTAAAGCAAACAAGAGGACCAAGAAAAAAGAAGGAAGGGCTTACGTGTTACCCAGGTGGGTATTGGCATCTCAAGCGTTTTACAAACAAAAACTGGTGCCTCCGAGCATGCAATATAATTTGGTAACGTCTTGAAGCTATCAAAGCCCTCTCTCTCTCTGTCCTGGTGGGACTTGACAATTTCTTCTTTCTGCTCAGTTATCAGAACCCTACCACCTCCGCCACTTCTTACAAATGGTGGTGATTAAGTCTACTGGAGTGGACTTTCGACAAACTATTCAACATTTAGTTCGCTAAATTTACTCAGGGCAAAATAATATTCCGTTAAATTGACTTAATACAAAATAATATCTGAGAAGGGAAAAACAATTTTACTACATGAAATCAAATACATATATATACAAAAAGAAAATATAAAAAACCTAATCCAACTCACACACACATTCTTACAGAGGGAGGGAGAGGGTATTGAGAAAAAGGTGGGAGAATGGTCCTTCACACACACGCATTCGCTCCACCACAAAGGCCTGTGCCTCCCCACACAAGAATAGTGACGATACTGCCAACGGGACCTGCGATGTGTTGGGGGGGGGGCAACTGGAGGCCCCCCCCCCTGAGATAGACATGGTCCTTGAGGCAACCCAGCCTCAGACGGTAGGGCCTTCCATGGGGGGGAATCCGGGCTCGGTTCCAATCACCGAACCCGAATCTGCCCCTCTGCAAGGTCCTCCTCAAACAGCTAGGGTTTCCAAGGCAGTACAAGGAGGGGAGGGATCTCCTCTGACCGGTGCCCCCACTACTACCAGGACCTTCTGCATTTCGGAGAAGGACCTGGCTGAGGCCGGTGCATCTGGTCTGAGGGCTCCTTCCGGCGGAGGGGGGAAGCGGGTTCATTCCCTCCCCTCCTCTCCAAAAATTAAAAAGACTCGGGGCTCATCTCCATCCGTGGGGGCTACGTGGACGGATGGCTCTGCTGCCACTTTGGCAAGCGACCAAGCCAAGATTGGCACATCCGGCCCCTCTGCCCCCTCGGGTGCAGAGCCCCTGACTATGGCCCCGACGAAAAGTGCACAGGGCGGAGCCTTGATAACATCCAGGCCCCTCATTCAGAGATTAGCTGGCGTTTTCGAGCGCGCTGGCTTCAAACGCTTCCTCGTTATTCACTCCACTGATGGCACCATGTTGGCCAAGGGCAAAATGATCCATCAGAGGAGAGGATTAGCTAGTGTAATTGGTAGAGAGCAGAAGGTGACCCGTTTCTCGGACGGGAGCCTTCTGGCGAATGCGGCGAATCCCGCCGAGGTGGCCAAGATAAGTGCTCTTCGGACACTTCATGGCACCCCAGTGAGTGTGACGCCACACTCTACCATGAACTTTGTGAAAGGAGTAGTTTATGCGAGGGAACTCGTTGACTACTCCATTGAGGACATCACCTTAGAGCTGGCCGACCCTGGGGCGGTCAAGGTCGAACGTGTGATGAGAAAAAAGGGAGGGGCCTCGAGACCCACCCCTACACTCTTCGTCACGTTCGACTGTGACAAGCTTCCTGAGTCGGGCTCTTCTAGGCGCTGCGTCTGTCTTCACGGCCGAGCTGGTGGCAATACACCACTCGGTACTGGAGATTACGCGACGTGCCCGGTTCCGAGACCGGATTGTGATCTATAGTAACTCACAAAGCGCCCTGAGTGCTCTCGGGGCATTGGAATCTCCGCATCCCCTGGTTTGCGATATCCGTGACGCCACGGTTTGGGTGACCCGGGCAGATGTCGAGATTATCTTCTGCTGGGTTCCTGGACATGTAGGAATTGCGGGGAATGAGCGCGCCGATAGGGCGCCAAGGAGTCCGCGAGGACTCTGCGACCGGACCAGCGTTTCGCTCTTCCTCACACCGACTACATGGCAGGAATACGGGCAGCTCTTCGGACTGCTTGGCAAAGAAGATGGGAAACGGTCGAAGGGAACTTAAAGTTGCGTGCCATTGCGCCGCGACTGTTCCCATGGACCTATCCGCCAATGCCGCGACGGCTTCAAATCGCTTTCTGTCGTCTCCGAATCGGACACACTCGTGTGACGTATCGCTATTTGATGGAGCGCTCGCCTGTGCCCTATTGCGACGACTGCGTCGTCCCCCAGACTGTTCGGCACATTCTTGTTGAATGTTCCAGTCTGGGTGATCTTCGCGCGCGTTACCTGTCCCGGTACCGGGATGAGCAGGGTCGCTCCCGCCTGTCCCTTGTACTCGGGACGAGTGCGTGCACCATGACTGTTTGACTTATTGACTTTTGGGGAGAGGCCGGCCGTCTTCCTTGTATTAAACTTGTTTTTTTTGTTATTTTTTTTTTTGTAGGTCGCAGGCTCCTGCGCCGGGGGAGGGGGACCTCTTCCCGACGCCGGAACTTTCTCCCTGATTGTTATCCCATTTTTATTGTTGTTTCTGTTAAAAAATTTATTTTAAAGTAGCCTAGAACTTGGCTGTTTGTTTGCGGCGACTTATGCACAAGTGGGCAGTGGCCAGATAGCCCCTTGAAAAAAAAAAATCACTGAGTCGGTGCGTGCATGTTGGTACCGCTACCGCGTGAAGGCATTCTTGCCATTGCCGCGGCGGTGCTATTACTGTCAACGCTTCAGCCATACGAATCGTTCTTGTAGACGTGCAAAGTCAGGGTCACCTGAAGTTTGCGTAAATTGCTCCAAGGCCGCACACGATAAGTCTAAATCGTGTGTGGCCAAGTGGGTCAATTGCGGAGAGCCGCACCCCGCTTCTTCGAAGCAATATGGTGCATATCTCCTTGAGAAAGAAATCCTGGCCATTCAGGCCCAAGATTGAATCTCATTCCGCGAGGCTAAGGACTTGGTCCTTGCGCGCTTGCCTCTGCCTGGGACGTCATATGCCTCAATAGTTAGAAAGGCACCCTCTGCTACTGGCCCATCCAGGCCAACGGGCGCTCCGCTGGTAAAGTTGGCGGCAAAAAGGGTTCACACCCAGCCCCAGCTAAAACCAGGTCTCCCCCCTCTTCCCCCAGCGTGACCGTTTCCCGTAAGGCGAAACGGCCACGCGCCTCCACCGAGTCGTTCGTCTCACAGGAGGCAACAACCCTGAAGTTGGTCGCTAGGCCATCTTCCGGGGTTCCTAAAGCTGTCCCCCGAAAGGAGGACAGCAACAAAGGAGCTTCGGCTCCTTCGCCCACGCCTAGTGGTGGAGCGAGTGGCTCGGAGACGGTGGTTCCTCCAAAAAAGGACCCCCGTATCCGAAGCCGCAACGCCCGCCTAAAGTTTCGAGGCCGGGGGAGGAAAAGACTCACATGGCGAGCCCAACCTCCCTCAATAAGTCTTCGAAGGCGACAGCGACCGGGGTTTTGCCTCCGGGAAGCGTACGGCCATTCCCGTGAGGGTCTTCTGTTACAGGAGAGTACCCGCGTCTCCTCTGAGCTAGGCCTGGAGGGCATATACCTTCAATGGAATTGCCGTGGACTCCGAGCCAACTGGGAGGAGCTGCGGAGGCTCGTCTCGTCCCGTTCCTCGTTAGCTATCTTTCTGCATGAGACAATGATAGGCGCGTGCACCCTGCCTGCCCTCCCTGGGTATAAGGGTCTTGCGACCCCACCACCACGAGATGGCCGGCTGGGGGATGCGCAGTTTACACACGGCATGATGTCTCCGTTCTTCCTTTCTCTTTAGATACCTCCGTTCAGGCAGTGGCTGTGCAGCTGCACCTCGATAGGAGGTATACTATCATTTCTGCGTACATTCCACCGTCAGCTGACTTCGACGCGGGAGCCTTCCGCCGCGTCGTGGCACGGTTGCCGAGGCCCTTTCTCTTGCTTGGCTATCTGAACGGCAGGCATCCCTCTAGAGAGATTACTCAATAAATCCCAGGGGACAAGTCCTTGCCGATCTGATCGAAGAGCTTAAGATGGGTGTCCTAAACGTGGATGAGTTTACGCATCACTGTCCGAGAACCGCTTCATTTTCTGGCCTTGATCTATCTGTGTGCTCTTCGGATGCACAGCCTGATTTTGATTGGGGGGTGTTCGATGACCTCCATGGTAGTGATCACTTTCCCATTCAATTATCATTTTCAGGGCTACTGCCGCCTGAGAGCCTACCTCGGTGGTGCTTGGCGCGGGCGCAGTGGCGTGCATTTCAGGTAATGACTGAATTCTCTCTCTCAGTCGAGGAGTTTAAGTCGGCAGATGAGGCCGTTGAGTTCTTGTCCGGAAACCTCATCGCCGCGGGCCTGACTACTTTTCCTAGAACGTCTGGCCGTTTTGCACGCAGAGTGTGAGACGGCCCCTCAAACAGAAGCGTTATGCCTACATGCGCTATAAGCATCGCCCGAACCATTTCACTGTCGCTGAATTTCGTCGGGCTAGGGCTAGGTTCCGGTATATTTCGAAGCACGCCCGCCGCTCTTCTTGGCGGACATACGTGTCTTCACTTAACGGGAAGACCCCTTTAACAGAGGTGTGGAGGCGAGTCAAAATGATTCGGGGCAAGTTCTCGCAAGGACCCCCCTCCCGTTCTCCAGGAGAATGGCTACCGCAATCTTGGACCCCGCGTCCATGGCGGATTCCTTCGCGCCGCTTTTTCCCGCATTCTCTAGCCGGGATGCTGCTCCGCCAGCATTCAATGCACGTCGTCTTTTGCGGAAGGCCGCCGGCTGGACTTTACCTCCAGAGGCAGAGAACCCTTCAATGACAAGTTTACTGTGAGTGAGTTGCGCTCCGCTCTCGCTTCGTGCGCGGACACCTCACATGGTCCGGACGATGTCTCGTACGCCATGCTTCGACACCTGGGTGAGCGAAGCATGGCCTTTATGTTAGATTTGTTCTACAGTATCTGGCTGGAGGGTCTTCTCCATGATTCCTGGCGAATCGCTACTGTGCTCGCCTTTCGCAAGCCGGGGAGAGATCATTCTACTCCAACCAGTTTCCGCCCAATCTCTCTATCCTCTTGCGTGTGCAAGTTGATGGAGAAATTGGTAAATGTTAGATTAGCCTTTTTCCTGGACAGCGGAGGCCATCTCTCTTCCGCACAGTGCGGCTTCCGCAAGTTCCACTCCAAGTCGGATGCTCTGCTCCGACTCAAAATGCCGTCTGCGAGGCTTTCCTTCGTAGACAGCACTACGCCACGGTGTTTTTCGATCTTGAGAAGGCCTATGATCCCGCTTGGCAATACGGTCTCATGGAGACTCTCCACACGATGGGGGCGAGGGGACGCCTCCCAATGTTTATATCTGAATTTTTGCGAGATCGTCGATTCCGCGTATGGGTGGGGGGGCGCCCTCTCCGGCCCAAAGGAGCAGGAAGAGGGTGTCCCGCAGGGAAGTGTCCTCAGTGTCACACTCTTTGCCCTGAGCATCAATGGCATCACCTCGGTGCTGCCGGAAGATGTTTTCGCTACGCTCTACTTGGACGACCTCTCGATCTCTTTTGGCGCGGCCCAGATGCCAACTCTGGAGCGTCGACTCCACAGGCATTGAACCGCATCTCTCGCTATGCCGAAGCGCACAGGTTTCGGTTTTCTTTGGCCAAGACTAAGGTGGTGCACTTCTGCCGCCATCCACGGCTTCACCCCGACCCAGATTTGTTTCTTAATGGGGTGCGCCTAGATGTGGTGGAATCGCACCGTTTCCTCGGTCTTGTATTCGACCGACGCCTCACATGGGAGGCTCATATTCGCAGCCTTAGGGTCTCTTGTACCCGCGCCATGGACATTTTCCGTTCCGTGACGTTCAGCGCTTGGGGCGCTGATAGGGCTACTGCCTTACTTTTTTATCGATCCTTTGTTCGCTCGAAGCTCGACTACGGTTGCGAGTTTTATGCCTCCGCAGCCGAGCGTTTATTGCGGAAGGTGGACTCGATCCACCACACCGACCTTCGCCTTGCGACCGGTGCCTTCCGCACTTCCCCCAATTGAGAGCCTGTTGGTCGATGCTGGAGAGATGCCACTCGCTCTGCGCTGCGTGCAGTGCATCACTCCCCTGTACGCGCGAGCCCGGCACCTCCCTCAGTCGCCAACAGCTTTCACTGCATCCGCTGCTGATCTCGACGGTGCCTATGCTGCCGAGAGACGCCAGTCAAACCCTAAGCCCTTTGGGATAGGGCCAGGAAACTCCTTCGAGAGCTAGATATAGCTCTTGGGCCGGTGGCGCCCCTGGTTCTGCCCAGGATGCCACGCTGGAGGGTACCACATTTGGCTATTTGTTGCCACGCCTCTGCTTCCAAAGCTTGTACGGCGCCTGGAGTATTGCGTTCGACCTTTTTGGAGCACACCTCGTGTCACGCTGGAACCGTGCCAGTGTATACGGATGGCTCCAAGTCCCAAGAGGGGGTTGGCTTCCACGCCGTATCCCCTCTGTTTGAAGTCAGCGGGGCTCTTCCAGGCGCTGCGTCTGTCTTCACGGCTGAGCTGGTGGCAATACACCATTCAGTTTTGGAGATTACGCGATGTGCCCGGTTCGGATACCGGATTGTGATCTATAGTGACTCACATGTAGGAATTGCGGGGAATGAGCGCGCCAAAGAGTCTGCGAGGACTCTGCGACCGGACCAGCGTTTCACTCTTCCTCACACTGACTACATAGCATTAATACGGGCAGCTCTTCGGACTGCTTGGCAAAGAAGATGTGAGACGGTCGAAGGGAACTTAAAGTTGCATGCCATTGCGCCGTGACTTTTCCCATGGACCTATCCCCCCAATGCCGCGACGGCTTGAGGTCGCTTTCTGTCGTCTCCGAATCGGACACACTCGTGTGATGCATCGCTATTTGATGGATCGCTCGCCTGCGCCCTATTGCGACGACGGCTTTGTATCCCAGGCTGTTCGGGACATTCTTATGGTTTTTCCCAGTCTGGGTGATCTTCGTGCACGTTACCTGTCCCGGGACTGGGATGGGAGGGGTCGCTACCGCCTGTCCTTTGTACTATGGACGAGTGTGCTCACATTGACTGGTAGACTTGTTGACTTTTGGGGGAAGGCCGGTCTTTTCCTTTTTATTTAACTAGGTTTAGGTGTTGTTTTTGTTATTATTTTGTTATTGTTCCTAATTGTTATTTCTTTTTATTGTTGTTTTTGTTTTCTGTTCAAATTTTTTAAAGTAGCCTAGAACTAGGCTGTTTGTTTGCGTCGACTTATGCCTAAGTGGGCAGTCGCCAGATAGCCCCTTAAAAAAAAAAAAAAAAAAAATTTGGGCTCTACTCACAATTTGGAGTTGTTTAAGAACCAGCTTTCACTTAATTTGGCTCTTATTTAAGTTTGATTCATTAGCATTTTGTTTGGAGGAATGTCATTAGCCACTCATTTTGAAGTTTTTGTCATCTTTACTGTGAGATACTCCTAGTGTGTACTGATGAGTGTTGGTCCCTAATCTATTAAGAAATGTAATTTCCTAACACGAAAAAGACAGTTCACATTTGATTCTGAAAATCTTAGATCTTTTTACTTTTAGCTGTAGTTACTTTTCATTTCACTTGACAGAAATAATAGATGTAATCAAAGGGAAGAAAGTGTTATTTTCTCTTGAGCAATACTTGACTGCCTAGAGCATTTCTAGGGATTTCTCCTTTTGTCCAGTCCCCATAGTTGTGTACCCTCTCAACCCCAATGCTGACAGAGGAACCACACCTCTATTATCTTCATCACTTTACCGATCTCACCCCATGCCTAAGATGATTAGCTGCCAATAAGTCTGGAATCTGTCCACCTGTGACGATTTTCGGAGGCTCTTATAAAAATTACTAATCATTATTAAACTGTCATCATTTTGAAGGTTTTTCGGATAGGGCAACTGAAGGGTGGATCTGACTCAAATTTTTCCCTTGATCCTTAGGGTTATTTTTAAAGATAAAAAATTGTTTTAAAAAGAAGTTGTCAAATTAATATATTGCAAGGCAAAGGTCTGTGGTATAGGAAAGAGATTTAACCACCAGAAACGTTTTAAGACTATAAAGGATAGTCATATCAAAATCTTGAATTAATTATGGCTATAAACATGACTAATAAACATTCATTTTTCGATGAAATATTGGATAATAAAGAGGTGAGTTAATTATGATTATTCAGATCTTTGTTTTTAAGACAGACTGACTCATTCATTCCATACTTAATTGCCCCTTGCTAAGGTCTATCTGTGTGAATTTTTTGTAGGTAATTCTTGCTTGCTTATAAGGTTTTGTGCATCTTTCTCTGAGGATGGTAAATTTTTGCCTCTAATGGTATGGTTGGCTTTAATTACATATATTATTGATGAATTCTGTTCTTAAGAGGTCAAGATAGTGTTTTATAGGCACTACTTTTATGGTAGTAAGTGATTGATTGGGAAGCTTTGAGTGCTAGCAATGTAAAGGGCTTTATTTGTATTGTAGTGTGGTGAGATGGCTAGATGTAAGATTGTGTGCCCAAGGTATAGGGGTATAAGCAAATTAGGAATAAATATATTTTGTTGATATATTCATTGTAGTCTCTAAATGTGTTATGGAATGTGGTCATTCCTGTTTATTTGTTTGTTTTTGGTTGGCAAGTAGTTTGGTGGTCTCTAGGGTGACATTAGGTACTGTAACAGGGTCCTTATTAAGGAATTTGATATTTAATGCCCTATTATGTGGGTGTTTCCTGTACTCTAATTTGTGTGTTGTGAATGTGAGACAGTAATTATGGTCTGATGTAGCTAGCTTTCAAGTCTTGTGATGTAGCATTGTGGAGTTCAATCTGCATGGCTTTGCTTTGCATGTTAGTGTGAGGATGGTGATGGCATTGACATAGCTGTAGAGTTTGGTGTTGGAATTTCAGGAAGATATCAGAGATAATAATGCTGAAAATAGTAGGGTGAAATCCATTGTGTAATGCTTTTGTCTTATCACCCTGTGAAATAGATGCCAAGCCATTTTGATAATTTTACTTGATGGGGCAAAATTCAATTAATTACTTCTTGAATACAAATTCTACAATGAACTTTGAAACTTGTGCATGGACCTCTATTGCTCAATAAATTAATCAGAGAGATCAGGTGCCCCCTAAACCCCTATTCTATAACCAATAAGCTCTTTGAATTGAAAATATCAGACATTGCTGGATTCTCAAATTGACTTATTAGAAGAAAAATGGTAGTTTCTTGATTATTTTTAGCTACAATTTATTTCAGTCCTTTAATATTACCATATTTCTCGATAAATAACTTCCTTAAATTTATAAGAACTTATGATTTTTTCCTTTTAAGGATACTTTTGGAGAGATGACAATAAAAAAAGAATGCTTTGAAGATTCACAAGGAACTGATTTGGATAGCATAAAGGTATCTGAGAATTACAATATTAACACACTTTATTATTCTCTTAGTTCTGTTCTTAATTTTATTTTTATACTTCTGTATACTCTATGTAATTATAAGACTGTGTAATTCAATTTTTATCTCTGGGTAGCAACTGTTATTTTGTATTTGCTTGTGTCTAGAATACATGAATATACACTGTTCTTTATTTCAAACTTTGCTTTTGTGTCCAGGATAATGATATTTATATGAAATTTATCTATTCCTTCTGGATGGAAGTGGCAAATTTGAACTTTCATTTGCATAAAGTAGAAAAAAAATGACTTGATACAAAATTAGCATTTATTTATTCTAGAATTATATAAGTGAGACAATTCAAATATTAGAAATGAGTAGTTTTCCATGATATTATGCTTATACTTTAAATTACTTGCACGAATCAGCCCCTAAATATAATTTATCAGATTTTCACTATACGATCCTTGATAATGGTGTTCGAAGTCCAGTAGATCCTGGTGAAAGCGCTCGCCATGCTCTCCAGAGTATGCTCCCATGTTCTAAATTTATCAAGATGAGCATCAAGAATATGGACCTTCAGGAACATCCTCCAACCCATCTTGCCATAATTTCTCACCAATTTCTCAACAAGCTCTACATAGTTTTGGGGTTTATGATTACCTAGGAAGCCAAGAACCATTCTAGTGAGCCTCTTGAGAAACTCCTTGCAGTCCATGATCTTTTTTATTTGTGGACCCATGAAGACCCCAGCTTTCACCTTTGCTGAAGATAGCTTAAGAAGGATATTTTGGAGATACTTGAAAGCTGCAGACTCCTTTCTAGAGCTCTGACAAATTGTTTCATAAGGCCCAATTTTAAGATAAGAGGATGAAACTACTTTTGGGGAGTCCAACAAAGGCTCCCATTTGACGTTTCTTCGCACACTAAATTCGGTCCTTTGTGGCCAATCCTGCAGATGGTAGTGTGCCACAGTAGCTCTGCTGTCCCAAAGGATAAGATAACAAGGAAACTTGATAAAGCCTCCTTGGAGACCCATCAAGAATGCCACCATTTTTAAGTCTCTGATAATCTCCCAATTGTACTCTTCATATTTCAATGCATCTAGCAAGATCTTGAAACTGCTGTATTCCTCTTTGAGCTGGAACGAGTGAGCAAGAGGAAGAGATGGTTACACGTTCCTGTTATGAAGCAGCACTGCTTTGAGGCTCCTGGCCGATCTGTCAATAAAGAAGCGCCACTCGTTGTGGTTAGTGATTCCGATTGTCTCAAACAGACTGGTCACATTGTGACAAAAGCAAAGCTCATCTTGATGTATAAAAAAGCTTAAAAAAAAAATTTGTGACGCTTTCTCTGACCTGATATTTGCACACTGCCATCTAACAAATCCCACTGCTTGAGTCTTGAAGTTAAAAGCTCAGTATTGGAATTTGTGAGAACAAGATCTCTGACAAAGCCGTAAAGATCCTTTTGGTTGGGGTAGTATTGGTTTGTCTCCTCAGTTGCACCTTTGATCTTGATCAATGACTTCCTCTTTTGAACTGCTTTTCCTTTCTAAAAACTGCTGGTCTCTTTTTGGAGGAGTCTGTACAGAGAGCTCAGAAATTTGTGGCCCTGGCGCAATAGATGACTGAAGGTTTGGATACATAATAACACGTGCATTTGCCTGCTCACTGTTTGGAAGGGTTTACCATGCAGAAGAAATAATTGCTTGAATGGTCAGTTGGTTCTTTTCCAAATCTGTAGGAAATAATAGCTATTACCACTGTATTACTGTTTCTATAACTTTTTAAATACAGTACATCATGTTTATATCATAACTGAAAAAAACACAACCCTTGAAACTTGATATATTTGTACTATTTGTATCAAAATAATGTTATTTACCATAAGTGGACTAATTTGAAAATTCAATGTCCTAGCCACAAAAGCAAAGTTTGGGGATTAATATTGACTTTTTTTTTATATAATAGTCACAAACAATTGGGAAATAACACTTTTAACCCAAGGACAAGAGAAAAGTGAAATTTTGTTATACAGTGTAATTAATGATATTTGAATGAAGTTTTTAATATGATTTAAATCAGGATTAAATTTATATCAGGATGATTGTGAAGAAATCCCATCTCGTAATATCAAGGAAGAATTTTTTGAATCATGTGATGGAACTGAGCAAGAATTCCCAGGTCAAGAACCAACAGTTGGTGGTTGTAATAAAATAATGTCACAAAATTGGTCAGTTAAAGAGGTAATTATCTCAAATCTTTCCTTTGTAAGAATATTGATGATTCAGTATAAATAACAGCTTTCTTGGAATCTCCACATGATTGTCCCTGTAAGGGGCGTGGCAATTTGCCATCCTGGCCGCCGTGCTGACGGGATCTAGCGCTCCGTCCGGCCCCAGCTTAGCCTCTCTTCCTTCATTCAGATAGCCTGTATTTCTCCCCTACTTCGTCACTTTTCATACAACATCTCCCACAACTTTCTCTGGTCAGCCTCTAATTTCACAGGGTAGATGCTGACCTTCTTCTCAAGCCAACCATCCAGGATCGGGGTTGAGAGGGGAGGGGACAACATTCCCTAACCCCTGACCTCCGGTTCGGGATGTTTTTTTTTTTCACAACATGCTTCATCCCCACCCATACCTTCATCAAATCCCTTTTCCTCTCCTCTTCACAATCTATCTTTTTACGCTATGTTCAAGGTGGAGCCACGAGCCGATGGACTGCCAGGCCACGAGGCGGGAGGGGTGGTCCCAAATGGCGGTGCCTGGCTCTGCCAGGCCTGTAAGCACCTCTTGCAGTGCCGGAAACTGTGAGAGGTGATGATCTATTGCGTCCCGCAGAAAATTTAGGGTCACCATTCCCAATGATGGAAAAAAACAAAATCTCCCCTTAATTCCCCCTTGCTCATCAACGGAGCCACCTTCAGGCAGCTCCACCAAAAAAATGAAGGTCCCCCACTCTGTGCTTGCGTAGGGGGCCCTCCATACTTCTTTAACCGGAGAGGAGGCTTACTCTTCTACGACTACAGGTGGAGGGGACTCACCCTCACCCCCTTCTTTGGAGGTGCTTTCGGGCACCTCCCTTTTTCCAGCGTCAGTCAGCTCTTTTCTTTCCAAGGGAACTGCCAAGAAAGCCAGCAGGCAGCCCATTGCTGACCGCCCCTCATTGAAGCGGCTCGGTAGGGCAAACCCTCTTAAGGGAAAGAGGGAAGCCAGGCCCCTTCAGTCGCTTCCCTCAAAAGACCTGCTGGCAAGAATACTAAATTTACCTTGCCGGGTTTAAGGCCTATGCCTCCCCACACATGACTGGTAACTCTGCCAACGGGACCTGCGATGTCCTGGGGGGGATGGCCAACTGGAGGCTCCCCCTGAGCAAGACATGGTCCTTGAGGCAACCCAGCCTCAGAAGGTAGGGCCTTCCATGAGGGGGAATCCGGGCTCGGCGCCAGGCACCGAACCCAAATCCGCCCCTATGCAAGGTCCTTCTCAAATGGCTGGGGTCTCCGAGACAGTAGAAGGAGGGGAGGGATCTCCTCAAACCGGTGCCCCTGCGACCACCAGGACTTTCTCCATTTCGGAGAAGGACCTGGCTGAGGCCGGTCCATCTGGCCTGGGGGCTCTTGCCGGCGGAGGGGAGAAGCGGGTTCATTCCCCGCCCTCCTCACCTAAAAAGAAAATAACAAAAAAAGACTTGGGGCTCCTCTCCATCCGTGGGGGCTGCAAGGACGGATGGGTCTGCTGCCACTTTGGCAAGCGACCAAGCCAAGATCGGCACATCCGGCCCCTCTGCCTCCCCGGGTGCGGAGCCCCTGACTATGAAAAAGATGAAAAGTGCACAGGGCGGAGCCTCGATAATATCGGGGCCCCTCATTCAGAGGTTACCTGGCGTTTCGAGCCCGCTGGCTTCAAACGCTTCCTCGTTATTCGCTCCACTGATGGCACCATGTTGGCCAAGGGCAAAATGATCCATCAGAGGAAAGGATTAGCCAGTGCAATTAGTAGAGATCCCAAGGTGACCCGTTTCTCGGACGGGAGCCTTCTGGCGAATGCGGCGAATCCCGCCGAGGCGGCCAAGATAAGTGCTCTTCGGACACTTCATGGCACCCCGGTGAGTGTGACGCCGCACTCTACCATGAACTTTATGAAAGGAGTAGTTTATGCGAGGGAACTCGTTGACTACTCCATTGAGGACATCACCTTAGAGCTGGCTGACCCTGGGGCGGTCAAGGTCGAACATGTGATGAGGGTGGGGCCATGAGACACACCCCAACACTATTCCTCACGTTCGACTGTGACAAGCTCCCTGAGTCGGTGCGTGCCGGTTGGTACGTCTACCGCGTGAAGGCATTCGTGCCACTGCCGCGGCGGTGCTATTACTGTCACCGCTTCGGCCATACGAATCGTTCTTGTAGACGTGCAAAGTCGGGGTCTCCCGAAGTCTGTGTAAATTGCTCCAAGGTCGCACACGATAAGTCCAAATCGTGTGTGGCTAAGTGTGTCAATTTCGGAGAGCCGCACCCTCCTTCTTCGAAGCAATGGGGTGCATATCTCCTTGAGAAAGAAATCCTGGCCGTTCAGGTCCAGGATCGACTCTCATTCCGCGAGGCAAAGGACTTGGTCCTGGCGCGCCCGGCTCTGCATGGGACGTCATATGCCTCAGTAGTTAGAAAGGCACCCTCTGCTCCTGGCCCATCCAGGCGAACGAGCACGGTTGTTTCCGCGCCCATTCGGAGCCCTTCTGCGGGCTCTACCCAACCCGGGCCCTCCCCTGGTAAACCTGGCGGCAAAAAGGGTTCATACCCTGCCCCGGCTAAAACCAGGGCTCCCCCCTCTTCCCCCAGCGTGACCGTTTCCCGTAAGGCGAAACGGCCACGCGCCTCCACCGAGTCGTTAGACTCACAGGAGGCAACACCCCTGAAGATGGTCGCTAGGCCATCTTCCGGGGTTCCTAAAGCTGTTGCCCGAAAGGAGGACAGCAACAAAGGAGCTTCGGCCCCTTCGCCCACGCCCCGTGGTGGAGCGAGTGGCTCGGAGAGGGTGGTTCCTCGAAAAGAGGGCCCCCCGCCTCCGAAGCCGCAACGCCCGCCTAAGGTTTCAAGGCGGAGGGAGGAAAAGACTCGCATGGCGAGCCCAACCTTCCCCAATAAGTCCTCGAAGGCGACCGCGCCTTCAGCGCTTTGTCTGGCCAACAGCGCCCGGGGTTCTGCCCCCGGTAAGCGTACGGCCATTCCCGTGAGGGTCTTCAGTTCGAGGAGGGCCCCCGCGTCTCCTCCGAGCTAGGCCTGGAGGGCATATTCCTTCAATGGAATTGCCGTGGACTCCGGGCCAACTGGGAGGAGCTGCGGAGGCTCGTCTCATCCCGTTCCTGGTTAGCTATCGTTTTGCAGGAGACCATGCTAGGCGCGTGACCCCTGCCCGCTCTTCCGGGGTATAAGGGTCTTACGACCCCACCCCCGCGGGATTGCCGGGCTGGGGGATGCGCGGTTTACACCCGTCATGATGTCTCCTTTCTTCCTTTCTCTTTGATACCTCCTTTCAGGCAGTGGCTGTGCAGCTGCACCTGGATAGGAGGTATACTCTGATTTCTGCGTACATTCCACCGTCAGCTGACTTCGACGCGGGGAACTTCCGCCGCGTCGTGGCACGGTTGCCGAGGCCCTATCTCTTGCTTGGAGATCTGAACGGCAGGCATCCTCTCTGGGGAGATTACTCCATAAATCCCAGGGGACAAGTCCTTGCCGATCTGATCGAAGAGCTTGAGATGGGTGTCCTAAACGTGGATGAGTTTACGCATCACTGTCCGAGAACCGCTTCATTTGCTTGCCTCGACCTATCTTTGTGCTCTTCGGATGCACAGCCTGATTTTGATTGGAGAGTGGTCGATGACCTCCATGGTAGTGATCACTTTCCCATTCAAATATCATTTTCAGGGCAACTGCCGCCTGAGAGACCACCTCGGTGGTGCTTGGCGCGGGCGCGGTGGCCTGCATTTCAGGAAATGACTGAATTCTCTATCTCAGTCGAGGAGTTTAGGTCGGTAGATGAGGCCGTTGAGTTCTTCTCCGGCAACCTCATCGCCGTGGGCCTGACTACTATTCCTAGGACGTCTGGCCGTTTTGCACACCGACCACTCCCATGGTGGTCGGCCGAGTGTGAGACGGCCCTCAAACAGAAGCGTTATGCCTACATGCGCTATAAGCGCTGCCCGAACCATTTCACTGTCGCTGAATTTCGTCGGGCTAGGGCTAGGTTCCGGTATATTTCGAAGCACGCCCGCCGCTCTTGTTGGCCGGCATACGTGTCTTCACTTAACGGGAAGACCCCTTTAGCTGACGTGTGGAAGCGAGTCAAAAGGATTCGGGGCAAGTTCTCGCAGGCCCTCCCCCTCCCGTTCTCCAGGAGAATGGGCCTGCAATCTCGGACCCCGCGTCCGTGGCGGAATCTTTAGCGACCGCTTTTTTCGCATTCTCTAGCCGTGATGCTGCTCCGCCAACATTCAATGCACGTCGTCATGTCGCGGAAGGCCGCCGGCTGGACTTTACCTCCAGAGGCAGAGACCCTTCAACGACAAGTTTACTGTGAGTGAGTTGCGTTCCGCTCTCGCTTCGTGCGTGGACACCGCCCTTGGTCCGGACGATGTCCCGTACGCCATGCTTCGAAACCTGGGTGAGCGAGGCATGGCCTTTCTGTTAGATTTGTTCAACAGGATCTGGGTGGAAGGTCTTCTCCCAGACTCCTGGCGAATCGCTACTGTGCTCGCCTTTCGCAAACCGGGGAGAGATCACTCTACTCCGACCGGTTTCCGCCCAATCTCTCTAACCTCTTGCGTGTGCAAGTTGATGGAGAAATTGGTAAATGTTAGATTAGCCTATTTCCTGGACAGCGGAGGCCATCTCTCTTCTGCACAGTGCGGCTTCCGTAAGTTCCACTCCACGTCGGATGCTCTGCTCCGACTGGAAAATGCCGTCTGCGAGGCTTTCCTTCGTAGACAGCACTACGCCACGGTGTTTTTTGATCTGGAGAAGGCCTATGATACCGCATGGCGATACGGTATCATGGAGACTCTCCACACGATGGGGGCGAGGGGACGCCTCCCAATGTTTATATCTGAATTTTTGCGAGATCGTCGATTCCGCGTACGGGTGGGGGGAGCCCTCTCCGACCCAAAGGAGCAGGAAGAGAGTGTCCCGTAGGGAAGTGTCCTCAGTGTCACACTCTTTGCCCTGAGCATCAACGGCATCACCTCGGTGCTGCCGGAAGATGTTCTCGCTACGCTCTACGTGGACGACCTTTCGATCTCTTTTGGCGCGGCCCAGATGCCAACTCGAGCGTCGACTCCAACAGGCATTGAACTGCGTCTCTCGCTATGCCGAAGCGCACAGGTTTCGGTTTTCTTTGGCCAAGACTAAGGTAGTGCACTTTTGCCGCCATCCACGGCTTCACCCCGACCCAGATTTGTTTCTTAATGGGGTGCGCCTGGATGTGGTTGAGTCGCACCGTTTCCTTGGTCTTGTATTCCACCGACGCCTCACCTGGGAGTCTCATATTCGCAGCCTTAGGGTCTCTTGTACCCGCGCCATGGACATTATGCGTTCCGTGACGTTCAGCGCTTGGGGCGCTGATAGGGCTACTGCCTTACTTTTTTATCGATTCTTTGTTCGCTCGAAGCTCGACTACGGATGCGAGTTTTATGCATCGGCAGCTGAGCGTTTATTGCGGAAGGTGGATTCGATCCACCACACCGGCCTTCGCCTTGCGACCGGTGCCTTCCGCACTTCCCCCATTGAGATCCTGTTGGTTGATGCTGGGGAGATGCCACTCGCTCTGCGCCGCGTGCAGTGCATCACTCGCCTGTATGCGCGAGCCCGGCGCCTCCCTCAGTCGCCAACAGCTCTCACTGCATCCGCAGCTGATCTCGATGGTGCCTATGCCGCCGAGAGACGCCAGTCATACCCTAAGCCCTTTGGGTTTAGGGCCAGGAAACTCCTTCGAGAGGTAGATATAGCTCTCGGGCCGGTGGCGCCCCTGGTTCTGCCCAGGACGCCACCCTGGAGGGTACCACATTTGGCTATTTGTCGCCACGCCTCTGCTCCCAAAGCTTGTACTGCGCCGGGAGTATTGCGTTCGACCTTTTTGGAGCACACATCGTGTCACGCTGGTACCGTGGCAGTGTATACGGATGGCTCCAAGTCCCAAGAGGGGGTCGGCTTCCACGCCGTATCCCCTCTGTTTGAAGTCAGCGGGGCTCTACCAGGCGCTGCGTCTGTCTTCACGGCCGAGCTGGTGGCAATACACCACTCGGTACGGGAGATTACGCGACGTGCTCGGTTCGGAGACCGGATTGTGATCTATAGCGACTCACAAAGCGCCCTGAGTGCTCTCGGGGCATTGGAATCTCCGCATCCCCTGGTTCGCGAAATCCGTGACGCCACGGTTTTGGCGAGCCGGGCAGATGTCGAGATTATCTTCTGCTGGGTTCCTGGACATGTAGGAATTGAGGAGAATGAGGGCGCCAAAGAGTCCGCGAGGACTCTGCGACCGGACCAGCGTTTCGCTCTTCCTCACACCGACTACATGGCAGGAATACGGGCAGCTCTTCGGACTGCTTGGCAAAGAAGATTGGAGACGTTCGAAGGGAACTTAAAGTTGCGTGCCTGCGCCGCGACTGTTCCCATGGACCTATCCCCCAATGCCGCGGCGGCTTTAGGTCGCTTTCTGTCGTCTCCGAATCGGACACACTCGTGTGACGCATCGCTATTTGATGGAGCGCTCGCCTGCGCCCTATTGCAACGACTGCGTCGTCCTCCAGACTGTTCTGCACATTCTTGTCGAATGTCCCAGTCTGGTGATCTTCGCGCACGATACCTGTCCCGGTACCGGGATGTGCGGGGTCGCTACCGCCCGTCCCTTGTACTCGGGACAGATTCGTGCACATTGACTTGTGGACTTGTTGACTTTTGGAGGGAGGCCGGGCTTCTCCCCTTTATTTAAGGTTCTTTTTTGTTATTGTTTTGTTTGTAGGTTGCAATCTTCTGCACCGGGGTGAGGGGGACCTCCCCCCGCTGCCGGAGATTGCTTCCTGATTGTTGTTTTTCCAATTTATATCGATTGTCAAGTTTTCATATTTTTATTTTAAAGTAGCCTAGTTCTAGGCTGTCGTGTTTTTCGGCGACTTATGCCCAAGTGGGTAGTTGCCAGATGGGCCCTATAAAATTAAAAAAAAAAAAAAAAATCTTTGCCCTGAGCATCACGGCATCACCTTGGTGCTGTCGGAAGATGTTCTCGCTACGCTCTACGTGGACGACCTTTCGATCTCTTTAGGCGCGGCCAAGATGCCAACTCTGGAGCGTCGACTCCAACAGGCATTGAACCGCATCTCTCGCTATGGCGAAGCGCACAGGTGTCGGTTCTCCTTGGCCAA
Source organism: Ceratothoa steindachneri (assembly GCA_963969495.1). Classification (NCBI taxonomy): domain Eukaryota; kingdom Metazoa; phylum Arthropoda; class Malacostraca; order Isopoda; family Cymothoidae; genus Ceratothoa; species Ceratothoa steindachneri. The sequence goes on along the minus strand of OZ018331.1, from coordinate 24,277,224 downwards.
GACTAAGGTGGTGCACTTCTGCTGCCATCCACGGCTCCACCCCGACCCTAACTTGTTTCTTAATGGGGTACGCCTTGAAGTGGTTGAATCGCACTGTTTCTTTGGTCTTGTATTTGACCGACGCCTCACCTCGGAGGCTCATATTGGCAGCCTTAGGGTCTCTTGAACCCGCGCTATGGATATTCTCCGTTCCGTGACGTTCAGTGCTTGTGGTGCTGATAGGGCTACTGCCTTACTTTTTTACCGATCCTTTCTTCGTTCGAAGCTCGAATACGGATGCGAGTTTTATGCATCCGCAGCCGAGCGTTTATTGCGGAAGGTGGACTCGATCCACCACACCGGCCTTCGCCTTGCGACCGGTGCCTTCCGCACTTTCCCCATTGAGAGCCTGTTTGTCGCTTCTGGGGAGATGCCATTCGCTCTGCGCCGCGTGCAGTGCATCACTTGGCCGTACGCGTGAGCCTGGCGCCTTCCTCAGTCGCCAACAGCTCTCACTGCATCCGCAGCTGATCTCGACGATGCCTATGCCGCCGACAGACGCCAGTCATACCCTAAGCCCTTTCGGTTTATTGGCAGGAAACTCCTTCGAGAGCTAGATATAGCCCTCGGGTTGGTGTTGCCCCTAGTTCTGCCCAGGACGCCACCTTGGAGGGTACCACATTTGGTTATTTGCCGCCACGCCTCTGCTCCCAAAGCTTTTACGGCCCCGGGAGTATTGCATTCGACCTTTTGGAGCACACATCGTGTCACACTGGAACCGTGCCAGTGTATACGGATGGCTCCAAGTCCCAAGATGTGGTCGGCTTCCGGCCGTAATCCCTCTGTTTGAAGTCAGCGGGGCTCTGCCAGGCGCTGCATCTGTCTTCACGGCCGAACTGGTGGCAATACACCACTCGGTATGGGATATTACGCAACGTGCCCGGTTCGGAGACCGGATTGTGATCTATAGCAACTCACAAAGTTCCCTGAGTGCTCTCAGGGCATTGGAATCTCCACATCCCCTGGTTCGCGATATCCGTGACGCCACGGTTTTGGCGATCCGGGCAGATGTCGAGATTGTCTTCTGCTGGGTTCCTGGACATGTAGGAATTGCGGGGAATGAGCGCGCCAAAGAGTCCGCGAAGACTCTGCGACCGGAACAGCGTTTTGCTCTTCCTCACACAGACTACATGGCATGAATACGGGCAGCTCTTCGGACTGCTTGGCAAAGAAGATGGGAGACGATCGAAGGGAACTTAAAGTTGTGTGCCATTGCGCCGCGACTGTTCCCATGGACTTATTCCCCAATTCCGTGACTGCTTTAGGTCGCTTTCTGTCGTCTCCGAATCAGACACACTCGTGTGACGCATCGCTATTTGATGGAGCGCTCGCCTGCGCCCTATTGTGATGACTGCTTCGTCCTCTAGACTGTTCGGCACATTCTTGTCGAATGTCCCAGTCTGGGTGATCTTCGCGCACGACACCTGTCCCGGTACCGGGATGGGCGGGCTTGCTACCGCCTGTCCCTTGTACTCGGGACGAGTTTGTGCACTTTGAGTGTTTGACTTTTGTGGGGAGGCCTGGCTTCTCCTTTTATTTAAGTAGTTTTTATTTTATTTTTTGTTATTGTTTTCTTTGTAGGTTGCACGCTCCTGCCCCGGGGTGAGGGAGACCTCCCCCCTACTTCGGAGATTGCTTCCTAATTTTTAAGTTTTCCAATTTTTATCATTGTTATGTTTTCATATTCTTATTTTAAAGTAGCCTACTTCTAGGCTGTCGTGTTTCCGGAAACTTATGCCCAAGTGGGCAGTCGCCAGATGGGCTCTAAAAAAAAAAATAATCTTTGTGATTGGTCCATTCATTTGCTGGGTTACTAATATTATTTGACTGTGATTCAAAATACCTGAGATTTCTTTACTTTTTAATGGGAGCAGTGCTTGTATTCAATGAGGCAAACTGCACCACTTGCTTGACTTCTATAGCCTGTTAGTGTGCAGTATACTTTCTAGTAGTTCTTTTTTTAGTAACTACCAAATAATATTCATCAGGTTCTTACATATATATATATATTTGTATCTAGGAAGAGGTTGGAGAGATTTTGATGAAAGAAGAGATTAAGGAAGAAGATCTGGAAGATCAAAGTTATCTCAGTGATGAAAATAAAGAGAGCCTCACTTTTCAAGATGAAACCTTATCAAATGTTACTAATCAAACAGGGATACAAAACTGCCTTCAAGAAAAGGTAATTTTGCTCATTTTAACTTGCATTATTAAGTTTAATAATAAATTTCCATGTAATGAAAAGACATGCAAGTGTTGGATATATTTTATGATACTAGCCAAGAACAATGGTAAATATAAAGTTGGAAGTAAGGTCTGATTTTCTAGAATATAGTTTTATATTATTTATTATATTAGTTCCTCATGTTATTGTTTCGAAATGCTCCATTTGGTAATTTATAGCTTTTTCTTTCTGATTATAAAAATCTTGTTCATAATCTTCTTCGGTATTTACCACTATGCTCTCTCATCTATAGATCACATTAGATATTCATAAAGCTTTCAATGCAAGTCCATTGACAAAATCTATTCAAAGCACTTATGGATAAGATTCAATAAATGAAAGACGTTGCATCAAGTACTTTTCCATTTCCAAATTGAGGATTTCAGTCTAAAAGATGTACCAAAACAAGGTCCAAAAGAACATAATTATGAAGAGTTGGAAGCTTTGTCAATGCAAATCCTGCAACAACTTCTGGAACTTTCCCATCATGTTCCAATTATAAGAAAATAGGTATGGCAGAAACTCTCTTCCAGTACACACAATAAGGTGGCTACACTAGCACAATCCTGTATGGTTAAAGCTCATGGACCATTTCGCCTGAATGGGTAAGGGGCGCGGCGATTTGCCATCCTGGAAGCCGTGCTGACGGGATCCAGCGCTCCGTCCAGCCCCAGCTTAGCCTCTCTCCCTTCCTTCAGATAGCCTGTATTTCTCCCCTACTTCGTCGCTTTTCATACAACCTCTCCCACAACTTTCAATGGTCAGCCTCTAATTTCACAGGGTAGATGCTGACCTTCTCAAGCCAACCGTCCCGGATCGGGGCTGAGGGGGAAGGGGACAACATTCCCTAACCCCTGAGCTCCGGTTCGGAATGGTTTTTTTTTTAACAACTTGCTTAATCCCCACCCATACCTTCCTCACATCCCTTTTCCTCTCTTCTTTACACTCAGTTTTACGCCGCGTCTAAGGTGGAGCTGCCATGCCGATGGACTGCCAGGCCACCAGGCGGGAGAGGTGGTCCCAAATTGCGGAGCCTGGCTCTGCCAGGTCTGTAAGCACCTCTTGCAGTCCGGGCAACTGCGAGAAGTGGTGAGCTATTGCGTCCTGTATAAAAAAGAGGGTCACCATGCCCATGTATGAACACCTAAAAAAAAACCTACCCTCAACTTCCCCTGTAACAACAACGGAGCCGCCCTCGGGCAGCTCCACCGAAAATAATGGAGGTCTTACCCCCTGTGCTTGCGCAGGGAACGCTCCATATTTCTTTAACCGGAGAGGAGGCTTACTCCTCTCCTACGCCTACAGGTGAAAGGGGACTCCCCCTCACCCCCTTGTCTGGATGTGCTTTCGGGCACCTCCCTATTTCCAGCGGCAGTCCCTCCTTTTCTTTCCCATGGGACTGCCAAGAAAGCCAGCAGGCAGCCCATTGCTGACCGCCCCTCGTGTAAGCGGCTCGGTTGGGCAAACCCCCATAGGGGAAAGAGGGAAGCCAGGCCCCTTCGGCTGCTTACCTCAAAAGACCTGCTGGCAAGAATTTTAAACCTTGCCGGGGTCACGGCCTGTGCCTCCCCACACAAGACTGGCGACATTGCCAAGGAGACCTGCTATGTCCTGGGAGGGGATGGCCAACTGGAGGCCCATCCTGTGATAGACATGGCCCTTGAGGAAACCCAGCCTGAGGCGGTAGGGCCTTCCATGGGGGGGAATCCGGGCTCGGCACCAAACACCGAACCCGAATCCGCCCCTATGCAAGGTCCTCCTCAAACGGCTATGGTTTCTGAGGCAGTACAAGGAGGGGAGGGATCTTCTCCGAACGGTGCCCCTGCGACCACCAGGACCTTCTCCATTTCGGAGAAGGACCTGGCTGAGGCTAGCGGAGGGGAGAAGCGGGTTCATTCCCTGCCCTCCCATCCAAAAAAGAAAAAGACTAAGACAAAGAAGACTCGGGGTCCCTCTCCATCCGCGGGGGCTGCGGGAATGGATGGGTCTGCTGCTACTTTCGCAAGCGACCAAGTCAAGATCGGCCCCTCCGTCCCCTCTGCCCCCCTCCCCCGGGTGCGGAGCCCATGACTATGACAAAGACCAAAAGTGCCTAGGGCGGAGCCTCGATAACATCAGGGCCCCTCATTCAGAGATTACCTGGCGTTTCGAGCCCGCTGGCTTCAAACGCTTCCTCGTTTTTCGCTCCACTGATGGTAGCATGTTGGCCAAGGGCAACATGATCCATCAGAGGAGAGGATTAGCTAGTGTAATTGGTAGAGAGCAGAAGGTGACCCGTTTCTCGGACGGGAGCCTTCTGGCGAATGCGGTGAATCCCGCCGAGGCGGCCAAGATAAGTGCTCTTCGGACACTTCATGGCACCCCGGTGAGTGTGACGCCGCACTCTACCATGAACTTTGTGAAAGGAGTAGTTTATGCGAGGGAACTCGTTGACTACTCCATAGAGGACATCACCTTATCGCTGGCCGACCATGGGGCGGTCAAGGTCGAACGTGTGATGAGAAAACAGGAAGGGGCCTTGAGACCACCCCTACACTCTTCGTCACGTTCGACTGTGACAAGCTCCCAGAGTCGGTGCGTGCCGGTTGGTACCGCTACCGCGTTAAGGCATTCATGCCACTGTTTCGGCGGTGCTATTACTGTCACCGCTTCGGCCATACGAATCGTTCTTGTAGACGTGCAAAGTCGGGTCACCCGAAGTCTGTGTAAATTTCTCCAAGGCCGCACACGATAAGTCTAAATCATGTGTGGCCAAGTGTGTCAATTGCGGAGAGCCGCACCCCGCTTCTTCGAAGCGATGTGGTCCATATCTCCTTGAGAAAGAAATCCTGGCCGTTCAGGCCAAAGATCGAATCTCATTCCGCGAGGATAAGGACTTGGTCCTGCCGCGCCCGGCTCTGCCTGGGACGTCATATGCCTCAATAGTTAGAAAATCACCCTCTGCTCCTGGCCCATCCAGGCGAACGAGCACGGTTGTTTCCGCGCCCATTCGGAGCACTTGTGCGGGCTCTACTCAACCCGGGTGCTACCCTGGTAAAGCTAGCGGCAAAAAACGTTCATACCCAGCCCCGGCTAAAACCAGGACTTCCCCCTCTTCCCCCAGCGTGACCGTTTCCCGTAAGGTGAAACGGCCACGCGCCTCCACCGAGGCGTTAGACTCACAGGAGGCCAAACCCCTGAAGTTGGTCGCTAGGCCATCTTCCGGGGCTCCTAAAGCTGTCCCCCGAAAGGAGGACAGCAACAAAGGAGCTTCGGCTCCTTCGCCCACGCCTAGAGGTGGAGCGAGTGGCTCGGAGAGGGTGGTTCCTCGTAAAGAGGGCCCCCCGCCTCCGAAGCCGCAACGCCAATAAGTCCTCGAAGACGACAGCGCCTTCAGTGCTTTGTCAGGCCAACAGCGCCCGGAGTTCTGCCTCCGGAAAGCGTACGGCCAAACCCGTGATGGTCTTCAGTTCGAGGAGGGCCCCCGCGTCTCCTCCGAGCTAGGCCTGGAGGGCATATTCCTTCAATGGAATTGCCTTGGACTGCGGGCCAACTGGGAGGAGCTGCGGAGGCTCGTCTCGTCCCGTTCCCCATTAGCTATCTTCTTGCCGGAAACCATGCTAGACGCGTGCTCCCTGCCCTCCCTCCCGGGGTATAAGGGTCTTGCGACCCCACCACCACAGGATGGCCGGGCTGGGGGATGCGCGGTTTACACCCGGCATGAGGTCTCTGTTCTTCCTTTCTCTTTAGATACCTCCTTTCAGGCGGTGGCTGTGCAGCAGCACCTGGATAGGAGGTATACTATCATTTTTGCGTACATTCCACCGTCAGCTGACTTCGATGCGGGGGACTTCCGCCGCGTCGTGGCACGGTTGCCGAGGCCCTTTCTCTTGCTGGGAGATCTGAACGGCAGGCATCCTCTCTGAGGAGATTACTCAATAAATTCCAGGTGACAGGTCCTTGCCGATCTGATCGAAGAGCTTGAGATTGGCGTCCTAAACGTGGATGAGTTTACGCATCACTGTCCGAGAACCGCTTCATTTTCTTGCCTTGATCTATCTTTGTGCTCTTTGGATGCGCAGCCTTATTTTGATTATGGGCTGGTCGATGACCTCCATGGTAGTGATCACTTTCCCATTCAAATATCACTTTATGGGAAACTGCCGCCTGAGAGCCCACCTTGGTGGTGCTTGGCGCGGGCGTGGTGGCCTGCATTTTAGGAAATGACTGAATTCTCTATCTCAGTCGAGGAGTTTATGCCGGTAGATGAGGCCGTTGAGTTCTTCTCCGGTAACCTCATCGCCGTGGGCCTGACTACTATTCCTAGGACGCCCGGCCGTTTCTCACGCCGACCACTCCCATGGTGGTCGGCCGAGTGTGAGACGGCCTTCAAACAGAAGCGTTATGCCTACATGCGCTATAAGCGCCGCCCGAACCATTTCACTGTCGCTGAATTTCGTCGGGCTAGGGCTAGGTTCCGGTATATTTCGAAGCACGCCCGCCGCTCTTGTTGGCGGGCATACGTGTCTACACTTAACAGGAAGACCCCTTTAGCAGAGGTGTGGAAGCGAGTCAAAAGGATTCGGGGCAAGTTCTCGCAGGACCCCCCCTCCCGTTCTCCAGGAGAATGAGACCGCAATCTCGGACCCCGCGTCCGTGGCGGAATCCTTAGCGACCGCTTTTTCCGTATTCTCTAGCCGGGATGCTGCTCTGCCAGCATTCAATGCACGTCGTGATGTCGCGGAAGGCCGCCGGCTGGACTTTACCTCCAGAGGCGGAAAACCCTTCAACGACAAGTTTACGTTGAGTGAGTTGCGCTCCGCTCTCGCTTTGTACGCGGACACCGCCCATGGTCCGGACGATATCCCGTACGCCATGCTTCGACACCTGGGTGAGCGAGGCATGGCCTTTCTCTTAGATTTGTTCAACAGGATCTGGGTGGAGGGTCTTCTCCCACACTCCTGGCGAATCGCTACTGTGCTCGCCTCTCGCAAACCGGGGAGAGATCACTCTACTCCGACTAGTTTCCGCCCAATCTCTCTAACCTCCTGCGTGTGCAAATTGATGGAGAAATTGGTAAATGTTAGATTAGTCTTTTTCTTGGAGAGCGGAGGCCATCTGTCTTTTGCATAGTGCGGCTTCAGCAAGTTTCACTCCACGTCGGATGATCTGCTCCGACTGGAAAATGCTGTCTGTGAGGCTTTCCTTCGTATATAGCACTACGCCACGGTGTTTTTCGATCTGGAGAAGACCTATGATACCGCATGGCGATACGGTATCATGGAGACTCTCTACACGATGGAGGCGAGGGGACGCCTCCCAATGTTTATATCTGAATTTTTGCTAGATCGTCGATTCCCCGTACGGGTGGGGGTAGCCCTCTCCGGCACAAATGAGCAGGAAGAGGGTGTCCCGCAGGAAAGTGTCCTAAGTGTCACACTCTTTTTCCTGAGCATCAACGGCATCACCTGGGTGCTTCCGAAAGATGTTCTCGCTACGTTCTACGTGGACGACCTTTCGATCTCTTTAGGCGCGGCCAAGATGCCAACTCTGGAGCGTCGACTTCAACAGGCATTGAACCGCGTCTCTCGCTATGCCGAAGCGCACAGGTTTCGGTTTTCTTTGGCCAAGACTAAGGTGGTGCACTTCTGCCGCCATCCACGGCTTCACCCTAACCCAGATTTGTTTCTTAATGGGGTGCGCCTGGATGTGGTGGAATCGCACCGTTTCCTCGGTCTTGTGTTCGATCGACGCCTCACCTGGGAGGCTCATATTCGCAGCCTTAGGGTCTCTTGTACCCGCGCCATGGACATTATGCGTTCCGTGACGTTCAGCGCTTGGGGCGCCGATAGGGCTACTGCCCTACTTTTTTATCGATCCTTTGTTCGCTCGAAGCTCGTCTACGGATGCGTGTTTTATGCATCCGCAGTCGAGCGTTTATTGCGGAAGGTGGATTCGATCCACCACACCGGCCTTCGCCTTGCGACCGGTGCCTTCTGCACTTTCCCCATTGAGAGCCTGTTGGCCGATGCTGGAGAGATGCCACTCGCTCTGCACCGCGTGCAGTGCATCACTCGCCTGTACGCGCGATTTCGGCACCTCCCTCAGTCGCCAAAAGCTCTCACTGCATCCACAGCTGTTCGCGAAGGTGCTTATTCCGCCGAGAGACGCCATTCATACCCTAAGCCCTTTGGGTTCAGGGCCAGGAAACTTCTTCGAGAGCTAGATATAGCTCTCGGGACGGTGGCGCCCCTGGTTCTGCCCAGGACGCCACCCTGGAGAGAACCACATTTGGCTATTTGTCGCCACGCCTCTGCTCCCAAGGCTTGTACTATCGCTGGGAGTATTTCATTCCAACTTTCTGGAGCACACCTTGTGTCACGCTGGAACCGTGCCAGTGTATACGGATGGCTCCAAGTCCCAAGAGGGGGTCGGCTTCCACCCTGTATCCTCTCTGTTTGAAGTCAGCGGGGCTCTGCCAGGCGCTGCGTCTCTCTTCACGGCCGAGCTGGTGGCAATACACCACTCGGTACGGGAGATTACGCGACGTCCCCGGTTCCGAGACTGGTTTGTGATCTATAGCGACTCACAAAGCGCCCTGAGTGATCTCGGGGCATTGGAATCTCCGCATTCCCTGGTTCGCAATATCCGTGACGCCAAAGAGTCCGCGAGGACTGTGCGACCGGACCAGCGTTTCTCTGTTCCTCACACCGTCTACATGGCAGGAATACGAGCAGCTCTTCGGACTGCATGGCAAAGAAGATGTGAGACGGTCGAAGGGAACTTAAAGTGGCGTGCCATTGCGCCGCGACTGTTCCCATGGACCTATCCCTCAATGTCGTGACGGCTTCAGGTCGCTTTCTGTCGTCTCCGAATCGGACACACGTGTGACACATTGCTATCTGATGGAGCGCTTGCCTGCGCCCTATTGCGACGACTGCGTCGTTCCCCAGACTGTTCGGCACATTCTTGTCGAATGTCCCAGTCTGGGTGATCTTCGCGCACGTTACCTGTCCCGGTACCGGGATGGGCGCGCTCGCTACCACCTGTCCCTTGTACTCGGAAAGAGTGCGTGCACATTAACTCGTAGATGTGTTGACTTTGGGGGCGAGGCCGGCCTTCGCCCTATTATTTAACATGTGTTTGTTTTATTTTATTTTATAGGTTGCACGTTCCTGCGCCGGGGGGATCTCTTCTCCACACATGAGCTTGCCTTTTCCCATTTTTTAATTTTTGTTGTTGTGTTTGAGTTGTTCCTGTTTTATTTGTGTTATTGCGTTCGATTTTAAAGTAGCCTTGTACTAGGCAGTTTTTAATACGGCTACTAATTAATGCCCAATTAGGCAGTCGCCAGATGAGCTCTTAAAAAAAAATATTCTTTTCACTTTAGATACCTCCTTTCAGGCAGTGGCTGTTCAGCTTCACCTGGATAGGAGGTATACTCTTATTTCTGCGTACATTCCACCGTCAGCTGATCACGACGCGGGGGACTTCCGCCGCGCCGTAGCACGCTTGCCGAGGCTTTTTCTCTTGCTTTGAGATCTGAAACACAGATATCCTCTCTGAGGAGACTACTCAATAAATCCCAGGTGACAAGTCCTTGCCGATCTGATCGAAGAGCTAGAGATAGCTGTCATAATTGTGGATGAGTTTACACATCACCGCCCGATAACCGCTTCATTTTCTTGCCTTCATATATCTTTGTGTTCTCCAGATACACAGCCTGATTTTGATTGGGGGGTGGTCGATGACCTCCATGGTAGTGATCAGTTTCCCATTCAAATATCATTTTCAAGGCTGCTTTCCTCTGAGAGCCCACCTCGGTGGTGCTTGTCGCCGGCGCGGTGGCCTGTATTTCAGGAAATGACTGAATTCTCTATCTCAGTCGAGGAGTTTAGGTCGGTAGATGAGGCCGTTGAATTCTTCTTCGGCAATCTCATCGCTGCGGGCCTGACTACTATTCCCAGAACGTCTGGTTGTTTTGCACGCTGACCACTCCCGTGGTTGTCGGCCAAGTGTGAGACGGATCTTAAACAGAAGCATTATGCTTACATGCGCAATAAGCGCCTCCCGAATGCCTCTCACTGCATTCGCAGTTAATCTCGACGGTTCTAGTCCAGCTGAGAGACGCCGGTTATACCGTAAGCCCTAGGGTTTATGGCCAGGAAACTCCTTTGAGCGCTAGGGCGGGTGGCGCCCATGGTTCTGCCTAGGACGCCATGCTGAAGTGTTCCACTTTTGACCATGTTTCGCCACACCTCTGCTCCCAAAGCTTCGGCAGCACCGTGAGTATTGTGTGCGTCCTTTTGGAGCACACTTCTTGTCACGGTAAAACTGTGCCAGTGTATACAGATAGCTCCATGTCCCAAGAGGAGGTCGGTTTCCAAGCCGTATCCCTTTTTTTTGAAGTCAGTAGGACTGCCAGGCTCTGCGTCTGTCTTCACGGCCGATCTGGTTGCAACAAACCGCTCGGTCCGGGAGATTACGCGACATACCCGGTTCGCACGCTGGATTGTGATCTATAGCGACTCACAAAGCACCCTGAGTGCTTTCCGAGTATTAGAATCTCCTTATCCCCTGGTTCGCGATCGCGATATCCTTGAATCCACGGTATTGGCGAACCGGGTGTATGTTATGTTCCTGCACATTTAGTAATTGGGAGGAATTAGCCTGCCGATGAGGGCTCCAAAGAGTTTTTGAGGACTGGGCGACCAGTCCAACGTTTCACCTCTCCTCACACCGATTAAATGTCAGGAATACGGGCACTTCTCCGAGTTCCTTACCAAAGAAGATGGGAGCCGGTTAAAGGGAACCTAAAGCTGCGTGCCATTGCGCCGCGACTGTTCTATTTACCTAGCCCTGTCGCACTGGCTTGTCCCCCAGACTGTTTGGCACATTCTTGTTGAATGCTCCAGTTTGGGCGATCATCGCGCACGTTACCTGCCCCGGTTCCGGGATGAACCGGGTCGCTACCGGTAGCTTGTCCCTTGTACTGGAGATGAGTTCGTGCACACTGACTTGTAGACTTTATGACTTTTTGGAGGAGGCTGGCCTCTACTTTATTTAGCTGTTCTTTTTGTTGTTTTCTTTTTAGGACGCATGTTCGTGCGCTGGGGGACGGCGGACCTCACCCCGACGCCGTAGCGTGTTTACTGTTTGTTGTTTTTTTATTGTTAGTGTATTTTTCTTGTTTTGCTTTGCATATTGCTATTTTAATGTAGCCTAGTACTAGGCTATCATGGGTACGGTGCCTTTCCGAAGTAGGCAGTCGCCAGATTGGCTCTTAAATTTTGTTTTTAAAAGTCGCCTTAGAGCCTGCCCTGGTGGTGCATGGCGTGGGCGTGGTGGACCGCATTTCACGAAATTGCTGATTTCTGTCTCAGTCGAGGAGTTTAGGTCGGTAGATAAAGGCGTTGAATTTTTCAGTAACCTCATGGCCGTGGTCCTATTTACTATTCCTAGAGCGTCTTGCCGTTTTGCACAGCGACCTCTTCCGTGGTGGTCAGCTGAGTGTGAGGCGGCCATCAAACAGAAGCGCTATGCCTCCATGCGCTATAGGCGCCGCCCGTACGATTTCACTGTCGGTGAATTTCGTGGAGTTGGGTTAGGTTCCGGGCTGTGTCCCTGGACTTTAGGAATTGCTGGGAATGATAGGCCCAAAGCGTCCGCGAGGACTGGTCGACCTGACAGCGTTATGCTCTTCCTCACATCGACTACATGGTAGTAATATGGGCTGCTTGGCAAAGGAGATTGGACAGCCGAGGAGTACCTAAGGTTGCGTTCCTTGGCCCTTCCCCTTAATGCCGCGACGGCTTCAGGCTGCTTTCTGTCATCTCCGAATTGGACACACGCGGAACGCACCACGAGTCTGTTACTTGTGTCGCCAAGAGAAGCTACTCATTCCCTTAGCTTTTGTTGTTTTAAGGTGAGGAAACTTTTTCGAGAGCTCGATGTACCTCTCAGGCCTGTCGCGCCCCTGGTTCTACAAAGGACGCCACCCTAGAGCCTCCTTGTTTTTAAAATTTGTCACTCCGTTTCTGTTCCCAAAGTTTAGACCGCCGACAGAAGTATTATGTTCCAACTTCTCTGAACACACGCTGAAGTCACTCCAGTCCCCTCTCTATGAATCGGCGTGGCTCTAACACGTACTTATATCTTCAACTGGTTGTAATATACGATTCGGTGCAAGTGATTCCGCGTCCAGTCTAGTTGGGAGACCGAATTAATATAGAGCTACACACAGAATACCTCAGGTGTCCTCGAGTCATTGGAATCTCTGCACTCGCGGCTTCTCAGCATCACTGGCGTCACGAGCAGGGATATTTTCTTCTATTCCGTCCCTGAGCATGTGTGGATAAGACGATCCTATCAGCCTTTCGCTCTTCCCCACAGTGACTACATAACATAAATCTGGTGCCCCTTTGCTCTGCATGGCCGACTGGAATCAACATTTTCGTGTAATTACGATTATTCTTTTTCCCCGGGCCTCTTACCTGTTCCGATACCAAGTTGAGTGGGATCACTAGTGTTTTTCGCTTTTACCCTGGGCGCATTTGTGTACTCCCAATGGTGTACTAATAGTTTGAGCACATGTCTGTCCTTCCTCGCTCAGCCTGAATATGCATTTTTCTTTGTAGATCTAGGTTCATTTTTTATTTGTAAGTCACCAGGTGAGACCCCTTAAATAAACTTATTTATTTGCATGTAAATGAATATCTTAAGTTTGTATTGTTATGATGGGGAGCAATAGGTTTTACCCTCATTAATAGGTTCCTATTTTATATATAAAAAATCTCAAATAGGAAAGTTGGAGAGTTCATTTTTTGAGGCTTTTCCTTTAATGAAGGTTTCAAACCTCCTCTCATCACCTCTGTACCCCTCCCACTGCAAGGATGGCAGGCACTTCCTCATTAGTATTGAAAGTTCATTCATTGGTCATTATGATTAATTTTGACTGATAAATAAGTATAAACTGCGTTAATAAATATGATTATATTAGGTTGAGGAATAAGTTCTTGCGGGTTTTTTTAATGTTGTGTTGATTTAAGTTTTGTTGACGGGATTTGTGCACATTAAGAAACAATAAAAATAATGAGAGCAAAATTTGCAAAGGTTAGGATACCTCTCTTAACAGTGTAGACTATTAGGCTCTTGCTTAGGCTACGTCTTGAAGTTGAGTAATAAGTCATTGCGGTTTATTTAAAAGTTGTGTTAATTTAATTTTTGTTCTGTACCCTCAAAATGGAATGTCAAGTTGAATGAAAGGCGAATTTTCGACACTTGTTGTTATTCATTTTCAATCGAGACGGGAACAATGCAACCGCAGCCAAAGCTCGTTGCGATTGTTGAGCTGTGTACAGAGAAAATGTTTTATCAGAAAGGACAGCTCAATGGTGGTTTTCACGTTTCAAAAACGGTCATTTCAATCTTAATGACGAAAAACGTTCTGGTTGCCACATTAAGTTGGATGGAGATCGATTGAACGAACTTCTTCATGAAATCCTCGTCAATCGACTAGAGAATTGGCTGTACAATTGGCGTGTGATCAGAAAACTGTAGTGAATCACGTTCATTCGATGGGGAAAGTTAAAAAACTCAGTGCATGTGTTCCGCACGCTTTGAGCGAAAGCAACAAACTTCAACGCTCCACGATTGCAGCAGGTTTGCTTGCTCGTCACAAGGCTACTCCTAGATATAAGGACAGATTTCTTCACCGCATCATCACTGGCGATGAAAAGTGGTGTGTTTATGTCAACATGAACCATCGAAAACAATGGGTTAGCCCCAATAAAAAAAACACTTCCGCGATTAAAGCAAGGACTTCATCCACGAAGGACGATGTTGTGTGTGTGGTGGGATTGTGAATGCATCATTCTTTATGAGCAACTTGCGAACAACGAGATTGTCAATGCAGAACTCTATGTTCAACAAATGTATCGACTCGCCGAAGCTATTTGTGAAAAGCGACCTCATCGATGTTATGGAGTCGTTCTGCAACATCACAATGCTCGTCCACATTGCCAATATGACAAAAGAGGCCATCCAAACGCTTAATTTGTAAATCCTGCCGCATCCTCCATATTCGCCAGACTTGGCTCCATCGGATTTCCATTTGTTCCGATCGCTCTCCAACAATTTGCGCGGCGTTTCGTTCAATACTAATGTGGAATTAAGAACCTGATTAGACGAATTCTTAGACTCGAAATCTAGAGATTTTTATTGCAGAGGCATCGAAAAACTAGTTGAACGTTGGGAAGAAGTCGTAAATAACAACTGAAAATACATTATTGATTAAATTGCATATTGTTATCAATTAAAAATGAAGTTTTTCTAAAATTGTTAATGGTAATGAATAAATTTGATAAACCGCAACAACTTATTCCTCAACCCAATATAAAGCTAATTCTAGTAGCTTAGCATACATGTAAATGACAAAACAGTTTACGAATATAAGTCTGCTACCTGTGTATAATACCGGTGTCCACTTCGTTAAGTGTTGAGTGTGATAGTATAATCCGACCGTTGTTGTAAATTGTATACTATTGTAGCTAGATATTTTAATGAAAATTAACTTAACGCTTTTTTTGCAGATTGAATGTCCGCTTTCAAATGTCATAGAAAGTAATTTGTCTCCATTTCAATCGAAATTTGTTGTATGTGACAGAACACTAAAGCCTCAGAAGAAACATTCATCTATTAACGAGCCTTTAAAATGCACTTCATCTACTTATCAAACAGCTTGGAGAGAGAATCTTCGGCGTCATAAGAGAACGCATAGGGATGAGAAGCCATTGAAATGCAGCTCCTGCCCCAATGAAGCAGTCCAGAGGTTTTCTCTTCGCACACATGAAAGATCTCACATGGGAGAGAAGCCTTTCAAATGCATTTCCTGTCCCTGTGAAGTAGCTGACAAGTCTACTCCCCGGAGACATGAAAGAACCCACCCTGGCAAGAAGCCTTTCAAATGCATTTCGTGTCCCTATGAGAAAGCCCAAAGGTCTAATCTTCTGACACATGAAAGAAAGCACATGTGTGAGATTCCTTTCAAATGCAGTTCTTGCCCCTATGAAGCAGCCCAGAAGTTAAATATTGTGATACATGAAAGAACCCACACGGGCGAGAAGCCTTTCAAATGCAAGGCCTGCCCCTATGAAGCAGCTGAGAGGTCTAATCTCCGGAGACATGAAAGAATCCACACGTGTGAGAAACCATTCAAATGCAGTTCCTGCCCCTATGAGGCAGCGGACAGGTCTAATCTCCGAAAACATGAAAGAACCCACACGGGCGAGAAGCCTTTCAAATGCAGTTACTGCCCCTATGAAGCAGCTGAAGGGTTTACTCTCCGGAGACATGAAAGAATCCACACGGGTGAGAAGCCTTTCAAATGCAGTTCCTGCCCCTATGAAGCAACTCAGAAGTTTTCTCTTCGCGTACACGAAAGAACTCACACGGGCGAGAAGCCTTTCAAATGCAGTTCCTGCCCCTATAAAGCAGTCCAGAAGTCTTGTCTTCGTGTACATGAAAGAACTCACACGGGCGAGAAGCCTTTCAAATGCAGTCCCTGCCCTTATGAAGTAGCTGACACGTCTACTCCCCAGAGACATGAAAGAACCCACACGGGTGAGAAGCCTTACAAATGCATTTCGTGTCCCTATGAGGCAGCCCAAAGGTCTAATCTTTTGACACATGAAAGAACCCACACGGGCGAGAAGCCTTTCAAATGCAAATCCTGCGCATATGAAGCAGCTGACGGGTCTACTCTCCGCAGACATGAAAGAATCCACACGGGTGAGAAACCTTTCAAATGCAAGTCCTGCCCCTATGAAGCAGCCAACTCTTCTAATCTTCTGACACATGAAAGAACCCACACGAAACCCTTCAAATGCAGTTCCTGCAGGTATGAAGCAGCCCAAATGTCTAGTCTCCGGAGACATGAAAGAATCCACGCGGCTGAGAAACCTTTCAAATGCAGTTCCTGACACAATGAGGCAGCCGAGACGTCTACTACTCAGGGACATGAATAAACTCACACGGGTGATAAGGCTTTCAAATTAGTTACTGTTTTTATGAAACTGCCCTAATTTAGAATTTTGAGTGACTATAAGAACGCACACTAGTAAAAATGCTTGATAATGCAGTTCTACTTTTATCAAAGCACCAGTGATACTGAAAAGCCTTTCAAATGAATTTCCTGCTCTTATCTATCAGAATCGGTCTTAAACAGCTTTTAAGCTTCAATTCGAATGTAAGATCCTCTAGATGGAATTTATGTCGTTATCAGTTCAAGGCGTTATCTACTCTGAAAAAATATTTAAGTAAATACTGCTCAGAGAACTCTTCACATTTTTTCAACTGAATTCCTGCAACTAGTGTCTTCTACCCTTGTTGGAACAGGACTGAAATTCCCTATTATCTGAAAAAAAATTTCCGAAAGTTTGAAAGTGAATCCTGATACCCCAAGACGTTTCTAAATACTTCTTCAATACCATGTAGTCTCGCTCCAGCAGGAATCGTCGCCCTTGTCAGGAACCTAACATTTGAAGTATAAATGCGTGCCTATTCGAATGCTCCACTTGGCGAATTCCCTCTCGCAGTAAAATATAGAATTTGAGTATTGTTTATTCTCCCCGGCTGATATCACGAGCAGTACGTCACAAATTCATTTGGTACTAATCTATCAAATAAACGTATTTAAGAGAAAACGTGCCAAATAGCCTAAGTGTAACGGGTGTGTCAAATTTATTTTACATATTTTTTTTCTGTATTACTTATGCACAGAGCCGGCCCTATCTGCATGTGTAGCTCGCATCATCTTTGAAGTGGTTTTATCGCTGTTTTTCTTTAGTGTCTCACGACTAATGTAATATTTGGTTCTTATAACATGGTAAATTTATAATGTATATATAGGAGAGGCTAAGTTCCTGAGTGTTGTTAGGTGTGATTGATATTTTAATTTTATTCTAAATTGTATGGTAATTTTAGATATCTTCATCTGCGCAGCATTTACTTAATTGTGTTATCGAAGAAATAAAATTAGTGATTGTCCTTGCATCTTTCAGGTGTCCTAAATTAGTGGTAACTGCGGTTTTGGGGGTATATTATTCTAATTAATTTCCATATTATATTTAAAACAAACGAGTGAAAAAAATGAAATCTTAGTAATAGAATTAAAGCGATTGAGAGGTGTGCTATGGCAGAAAGAAATGCACAGTCGAAGATTTTGAGGCCGTTGATTTATTCTCCATCAAATTAACCGTCATTGACCTAACTAACATTCTGAGTGGTGATGCCGTTTGCATACCGTTTGTCTCCTTGTGTAAGTGGCAAAGATGTCTAGGAATGGCCAGACTCTATATTTATAACGGGTGTTCCAATAACTTGGACCGATTTTAAATGTGAGTTAAGTTTAAGGGTCGAATGATTTTTTTCTTTTTCTTTCAGATTTAACAACTTCAGTCCTTAGCAATTTCAACCACGGAAAGATTAACAAACGAACAACGTGTTTAAAGTTATCGAAGCCTGTTACGAAAATGGACGTTCAAACAGAAACGTATTTCGGGCACTTCGCTATTTTTGGGGTCAACATAATCCACCAACCGAGAGTGCAATTGGGAAAATTGTTCGTAAATTTAAACAAACGGGGTCGGTGGCAGATATGAAAACGCCATTGCGTGCTCGTTTACGCTGTTCAGCTGAAAACATTGCTTCAGTGCACGAGAATATGGCCGAAGATTCTATTCGTCATCGCGCGCAAGAATTGAACCACTCCACAACAACGTTACATCGAATTTTGACAAAAGATTTGTCTCTACACGCTTACAAAATTCAATTGACACACGAACTGAAGACTGCTGACCATTTGAAGCGCCGTACATTCGTCAATTGGGTGCACGAGCAAAGACAAGACGATTGATGATTTTTAGCAAATAAAATCACCTGTAGTGATGAAGCCCATTTTCATCTTGGTGGATTCGTTAATAAGCAGAATTGTCGCATTTGGGCTGATGACACTCGCAGGAAGATTGTTGAAAAGCCACTGCATCCACAAAAGGTCACCGTTTGGTGTGCATTTTTTGTTAGCGGAATCATTGGGCCGTATTTCTTCGAAAATGATAGCGTGAATTCTGTTAGGGTGACAGGCTAGCGATACCGTGCCATGATAACCAACTTTTTATGGCCTGAATTGAATTCTATGGATGTCGAAGATTTATGGTTTCAACAGGACGGCGCCACATGCAATACAGCCAATGCAACAATGGCTTTATTGAATGAGAATTTCCTCGGTCACATCATCTCTCGAAACAGCGAGGTCACTTGGCTACCACGATCGTGTGACTCGACGCCTTTAGATTTCTTCCTTTGGAGTCATCTCAAAAGTAAGGTCTATGCCAACAAGCCAGCAACAATTCAACAACTAAAGGATGAGATAATAAGGCATATTATTGAGATCGAGGAGCAACTATGCAGAGACGTCATCAAAAATTTTGACCATCGAGTGGAGGTATGCCGCCGAAGCCTTGTCGGACATTTAGGCGATATTATTTTTCACACATAATTGCCATGACTCGATTAACATGATCGAATAATGAAATCAATAAATTTTCACCAATAATACTGTTTTATTTACTACTAACATCGATCCGTCTTAATGGAACACCCATTATATACGTAGGTATTTTGGGGCTTGGGGCCGAAGTTGGTTGAAGACTGATAGTGAAAGAGAAATTGTTATGAGTCTAGTGGGGATGGTTTATTATTAACTTTGCGGGGCTCTTTTAAACAAATATTTCAGAGTGCAAGTTGGCCAAAGATTAACAGGTAGCTGGTACGCGCTGGGGCTGCAAAAGAAAAACACTGACGAAAATATAACTTTACTAACAAAAAAATGATTATATATATATATATTTAAATAAAAAATGGGTTTAAATGGAATGGTCGTTCGTCTGAGGTGGTGGAACTCAAACAGTGCTGTTCTCTAAACTCTATCGAAGCGTTATATAGGCGCCTGGTGAGGTGGCTCCAAATGCGCGCGCATAATTGGGGGAAAGTCGGCGACTCCTTCGGGGAAGGGGGAATCATGATAACGTTCGTTGGAATGTCCAACGGATTTCAATCTTCGAGCGGAGAGGTGACCGTGGGGGAGGGGGACGATGACAATGGTCCCTAGGCAAATACAGCTGGGGCGTGTGATAACGGTGTCTGCCACCCCCTTGCCCAGGTTCAGCCATGCTTTGTCAGCTCCAGGCAACATCCCCGTCCCATCTTGTAGGGTCGCACCCCAATTTCTCCCCTTGTCCATGGCTTACTCCTTGCCACTCTCTTTATACGTATTCTATATCAGGAATGCTAATCCACCAGCATTTAATACACGTCGTGGAATCGCTGAATCCTGTGGAATGGATTTTACCTCCAGATTATTATAAGATGTCAAAGCAAGCAAAGACAGTGTGGTCTACTTCTGGGCCAGCTCTCCTTCAAACCACGCCGATGCACTTAAAGTGTGAATCAAAGCGGTTCTTAAAGATGTTTATGCTTGTTGATTTAACAACGATCTCCGGCAACTCGTTCCACGAGGAAACACCTTGTTTTGGAAAAAGTACTTTGCTATATTTGTTTCAAATCTTCATTTCTTAAGTTTGTATCCATGACTTCGGGTTCTTGAGGAAGCCTCCAACTCGAAACTGGTTTAAATTTTTTACTTTATTAAAATTGTGTAGGATCTTAAAGACTTGGATAAGTTCTCTTCTTAACCTTCTCGTCTAAAGTGATTGCAGGTTGAATGCTTTAAGTTTGTCTTCGTAGGACTTTTGACGTACTCTATGTATCATTTTTGTAACACGATGTTGCACGCTCTCCAACATTTCTATACCTTTCCGCAAGTATGGATTCCAAAACTGAACTGCGTACTCCAAATGAGGTCGAACCAAAGATTTATACAGGGGAATTACTATATTTTCCGATTTGTAGGCAAAATTTGTATATATGAAACCGAGCACTCTGTTTTCTTTCTTGCATGCCTCCGCGCTCTGTCTTCCAACATTCAAATCGTTGCAAAGTATAACAAGATATTTTTCTTCTGATATCTTTTTCAGTGGCATTCCTTTTATTTTATAGTTAAATTCTTCGTTTCTTGCTCCAATGTGTAGTACCTTGCATTTATCAATGTTGAGTTTCATCTGCCAATTTTCTGACCATTCCACAATGATGTCCGAGTCTCTGGATTTTATGTTATGTTAATCGGCAAGTGTTGGTGATTTACTGCCTAGCTTTGTATCGTCAGCAAAGTTCGACAATAGGCTTGCTATGCTTTCATCTAAGTCGTTTACATATATTAGAAAAAGCAATGGACCCAACACGGACCCCTGGGGTGCTCCGCTTGTTACGTCTCGCCATCTTGATTGGTGACCATTTATGACTACGTTGTTCCCTTCCGTTAAGCCAGTTTTCGATCCACTTAATTACATTTTCACTGATTCCATGAGCGGCAATTTTCTTAAGTAGACGCTTGTGGGGGACCCTATCGAAAGCTTTTTGAAAATCTAAGTAGATTACATCTGCTGCTCTATTCGTGTCATACTCTTCGATGATGGGGTGAAAAATCTCTAGCAGATTTGTTAAACATGTTTTGTTTTTCGTAAAACCGTTCTGTAATTCACGGATGATACCAATTTGTCTAAATGTTCGACTATTTTCTCCTTTATAATAGATTCGAGCAATTTTCTGATTTGAGACGTTAGGCCTATTGGCCTGTATTTACTTAAGCTTTGGCGGTCAATCATTTTAAAGATCGGAGTAATGCTTGCACTTTTAGTCTTATGGAACGACACCTTTGAGTGATTTGTTGAATATTGTGGTGAATGGTTTGGTTATCGTTTCTTTCAACTCTTTCAGGTAGCGAGGATGGATCAAATCCGGACCTAGCGATTTGCTTAGCTTTAAATTTTCGATATGTTTGATTACGTCTTCCTGTTACTTGAATACTAGTCATAAATGATTCTTCTTCGATTACTATTGGTGCATCAATGTGTGGAATGGTGTCGATGTTTTCCGTTGCAAAAACTGACGCATAAAAAATCGCTTAAGTGGGCCAATTGAGCCTTTTGCCATGTTTCTGTTGTTCACATACTGGTAGAACATCTTTGGGTTTTCTTTTCCTTTTCTAGCTAGCTCGATTTCGTAATTCTTCTTTATTTTCTAATTAGCTTTTTGATGCCGTGTCTAAGTTCTCTCTATTTGTCTGGAGGTGCTCCGCGAGTATCTCTACAACGTTTATATGCCTGATTTCTCCTTTTGACTAGATCCTTAATCTCGTTGTTCCACCACTTTGGTTTTACCGTAGATTTTTGCTTGAAATGTCTTGGGACGTATATTTGGTCAGCATTTCTGAATTGTGTTTTGAAATCATTCCACATTGTAGTGACTGCGTTGTTATTATTAGTTGTAGAACTAAGGGCGTTCTTCAACACACGCTGTCTTTAAAATTTGCTTTGTTAAAGTTGGGTACCAGCATACGATTTGAGTCTGTGGATGAACCTGTAGCAATTTTAAATCTGAGACAACTGTGATCGCTGCCTCCTAGCCGTTCGCAGACTTTAACATTTTTCACAAAGTTTTCGTTTGGCGTCAAAATAATGTCCAGGATATTGTTTCCTCGCGTAGGTCGATCAACAGTAGCATCCGCAAAGTATACATTTGAAAAGTTAAGGTCACCGATTATTATTATAGCTGTGGATCCAATAAGTTCATAGAGCGAGCGGAACATAAGCTGATCTGACATTTCCGTCTGGAATGGAGCTCTATAGACAACGACAGTGTTAAACACTGTGTTTCCAGCTAATGATTTCGCGCATACAATATCCGCATCGCTATGATTCTCCACGGCAACCTCGATGGGGTTTAAATTTCCTGTACAGTACAACATCACGCCTCCCCCTCTTCTATCAACCCTCTCCTTGAAAAAGAGATTGTAATCTGAGATTTTAAATTCATCGACAGTCTCTATTAAAAATATCCGTCCAGCTCTCGGAAATTGCAATTAGATCGAAGTTTTCATTTTCTACAAGAAGCTTAAATTCTTCGATTTTATTTCTAATACTACGTGCGTTAGCATAATAAACGTTTAAGGAGGGTGGCATTTTATTCGGGCGTCGAAAGATGCATTCCGCTACACCGGCTCCGCGTCCTGAGACTGATCTGCACGAAAAACCTGTACATCATTATTTAAGACTCTGCCAAGTCTTGCAGCTCCAACCTGATTCATATGGAGTCCGTCTTGCTGGAACAAGTCTTCACGCTATAGCAGTCGTTCCAGGTTTCGATAAAGGGAACTCCTTTCTCCTGGTAAAGACCTTTTACACAGTTACTGATGTAAGATGCCTTTCCGTAGAAAGAGTTCTGCGCTCTTATTTTTGGAAGAATGTCTGAAAAAGAAACATTCCGACTCTTTTCTTTCGGTTTACGCATCAGTTGCCGGTACTTCGTCAGAAGGTCTTCAGATCTGGTAGAAAAAATATTGTTAGTCCTGACGTGGATCACAAAAGCCGTTTCCTGCGTGGATCCATTCGTGTAATCATCGAGCGAATCTATCAGGTTTTCAACTCTTTTCCCTCGGTAGCAGTATCTCCTCCTCTTCGCAGGTCGCCTTCCACAAAATTCTTTTAGTTGTTGCCTGCCGATGAAGTCTCCCACGAGGCGAATCTCAATTTCCTCATCCTGTGAGTCGTTTAAAACAGAAAATCTATTTGCCGTTATTGTCGGTAGCCTCCGGGTAAGGGGTCTCGGTGCAACTCCTCGACGAACAGGCACGAAAGGTTCGTCTCCGTTCGCACGCGTCTCGACTCCTGTGCGTCCGTGAAGCACGGGAGCTGCGTCACGCGATTCTCGTGGTGTCTGACTTCCGTGGGGCGGTCCAACTAATGCAGGTGCTTCGTTGTCCGCGGGGAACAGACGCTACGGCAGGCGCCGCTGCGTGCTCGGACACAATCTGCTCGCCGACGGTCACCTGTGAGTAACTAGGTCGCCCATCATTTCGCGTCTCCAGCTCCTCAACCCTGGCATGTACCGCTGCTAGCTCTCGGTTTAGGCAACGGAGCTCAACTTCCAACTGGTCACGAGACACACAGCCTCTACAACTTGTTCGTTGGCCTTCAAAGTGGGCCAGCAAAAACCGCCCTTCGCACGTCGCGCAGACACGTTTCGGTGGAGTCCTCTTAAAAACAAGCCTGTTTAACCCAGTCATAAAAAGAGAAGTGTTATTTTACCTGAAATATAGATGTTATATTCCTGAAAGAAATGGACAAGTGTTATGCCGTCTGAAAAAAAGTAAGCAATGATTATTTTACCTGGAAAAGGAAAAACAAATAAAAAAAACAACCTGTTAATTCTTCTGAAATACGAATGAGCGGTGTATTCCTGAAAGAAATGGAGTGTAATGACAGACAGGAAAAAGAGGAAACTATGTTATTTTACCTGGAGGAGCAAGGAAAAAAAAGACCCCCAAAACTTATTTTATCTGAAATAGAAATAAACTTTATATTCCTGAAAGAAATAGAAAATTTAAAGGTTGCCTGAAAAAAAAAGAAGAGAGCAAATATATTCCGCCTAGAACTAAGGCACCACGTCAGCTTAATCGGCCATCAGCTGTTCAAATTGCCCAAACCGATCGGCTGCCTGTATTACTCCGCCAACACGGAGAAGGAATATATACAGTATTACGTAACAGAGACCTAGTTATTATATTTAATGGAATTAAGCGTAAAAATTTATACCGCCTGAAAAGAATAAGTAAGTTAAAATAAATTCCCTTTTGCAGACGACTATTCCGTGACGCAACATTGTGCTGATAAGATGGCCGTATTACTCCGCCAAAAAAGAGAAAGAATATATGTGGTTTTACGTAAAGGAAACCTAGTTATTATACCCGGGGTAAGAATTCAACGACCCCATTATGCTAGGTCGGTGACTGCTCCACTTTCCCGTCGGTCGCGAATATCGCCCATACATCCCCTACACGAGCGAAGCAAGACCATTGTCGATAAAAGGTATTCCCATAGATACCTGGGCTAGCCATGGTTGCCTTAGTAGCTCTACCTGTTTTGTCCCATTTGCATTTTTGTACATGTTGTTTTCCACTGTTTTCACTTGTTTTGTTTTTTTTTTGCCATCAAATAGGCTAAAAGTGAGTATCGGTGGTGATCGCCAGGTGACACCACATAAATAAAAACTTAGTGTCGAAGCCTTCATGTTTTGAGGCTTCTCCCGCAGATGCATCAAGTCTTTGCTCTTCACCTTTCAACTACCACCCAACTCTGTGTACCTTATATCATACTTGTATAAAATTCAGGCAAATCTCAAAAATAAATATTAAATTCCCTATTATACTTTAGCAGACGTTCAAAAACTATAATTTTCTAATGTGTGGAAGAAAACCCCTGATCTAAGAGAGTTAGTGCTCAGTCTTGTATGAGCTACTGTTTGATTATCAATTCTGTGTAAGATTGACATTATTAATGCCCTTTTCTCTGATTCCGCAGTGGGAGGTATTCAGCTTAGCCCCTCCCCAATTTTTATCCTAGATCCGCCACTGTCTATTAATGGTGATATTCCCCCCCCCCCCGTAAGGGGCGCGGTGATTTGCCATCTTGGCCGCCGTGCTGACGGGAATCAGCACCCCGTCCGGCCCCAGCTTAGCCTCTCTTCCTTCCTTCAAAACACTTGTTTCCTCTCTTTTCACACAACCTCTCCCAGAACTTTCTCTGTTCAGCCTCTAATTTCACAGGGTAGATGCTGACCTTCCTTTCAGCCAACCGTCCCGCATCGGGGCTAAGGGGGTGGGGGACAATGTTCCCTAACCCCTGAGCTCCGGTCTGGGGTGGCTGGTTTTTAACTACCTGCTTCATCCCCACCCATACCTTCCTCACATCCCTTTTCCTCTCCTCTTCACAATCTATTAATTTTTACGCCGTGTCTAAGGTGGAGCCGCCATGCCGATGGACTGCCAGGCCACCAGGCGGGAGGGGTGGTCCCAAATGGCGGCGCCTGGCTCGGCCGGGCTTGTAAGCACCTCTCGCAGTGCGGGCTACTGCGAGAGGTGTGCGCGATTGCATCCCGTGTTTAAAAAAGGGTCACCATGCCCAATGATGATAAAAAAACAAAACAAACCCAACCCTCAACTTCCCCTGTTCCATCGACGGAGCCGCCCTCAGGCAGCTCTAACCGGAGAGGAGGCTTACTCCTCTCCTTCGCCTACGGGTACAGGGGACTCCCCCTCACCCCCTTGTCTGGAGGTGCTTTCGGGCACCTCCCTTTTCCCAGCGGCAGTCCCCTCTTTTCTTTCCAAGGGGACTGCCAAGAAAGCCAGCAGGCAGCCCTTAGCCAGCCGCTCCCCATCAAAGCGGCTCGGTAGGGCAAACCCCCTTAGGGGGGAGAGGGAAGCCAGGCCCCTTCGGTCGCTTCCCTCAAAAGACCTGCTGGCAAGAATTTTAAACCTTGCTGGGGTCAAGGCCTGTGCCTCCCCACACAAGACTGGCGACACTGCCAAGGGGACCTGTGATGTCCTGGGAGGGGATGGCCAACTGGAGGCCCCTCCTGTGATAAACATGGTCTTTAAGGAGACCCAGCCTCAGACGGTAGGGCCTTCAATGGGGGGGAATCCGGTCTCAGGGCCAAGCACCGAACCCGAATCCGCCCCTATGCAAGGTCCTCCTCAAATGGCTGAGGGCTCCGAGGCAGTAAAAGGAGGGGAGGGATCTCCTCCGACAGGTGCCCCTACGACAACCAGGACCTTCTCCATTTCGGAGAGGGACCTGGCTGAGGCCGGTCCATCTGGCCTGTGGGCTTCTGCCGGCGGAGGTGAAAAGCGGGTTAATCCCCGCCCTCCTCTCCAAAAAAGAAAAAGACAAAGAAGACTAAAAAGACGAAAAAGACTCGGGGCTCCTCTCCATCCGCGGGGGCTGCGGGGACGGATGGGTCTGCTGCCACTTTGGTAGGCGACCAAGCCAAGATCGGCACATCCGGCCCCTCTACCCCCTCGTGTGCGGAGCCCCTGACCAAGACTAACACCAAAAGTGCACAGGGCGGAGCCTCGATGACATCGGGGCCCCTGATTCAGAGGTTACCTGGCGTTTTCGAGCCCGCTGGCTTCAAACGCTTCCTCGTTATTCGCTCCACTGATGGCACTATGTTGTCCAAGGGCAACAAGATCCATCAGAGGAGAGGATTAGCTAGTGCAATTGGTAGAGAGCCGAAGGTGACCCGTTTCTCGGACGGCAGCCTTCTGGCGAATGCGGCGAATCCCGCCGAGGAAGCCAAGATAAGTGCTCTTCGGACACTTCATGGCACCCCGGCGAGTGTGACGCCGCACTCTACCATGAACTTTGTGAAAGGAGTAGTTTATGCGAGGGAACTCGTTGACTAGTCCATTGAGGACATCACCCTAGAGCTGGCCGACCATGGGGCGGTCAAGGTCGAACGTGTGATGAGAAAACAGGGAGGGGCTTCGAGACCCACCCCTACACTCTTCGTCACGTTCGACAGTGACAGGCTCCCTGAGTCGGTGCGTGCCGGTTGGTACCGCTACCGCGTGAAGGCATTTGTGCCACTGCCGCGGCGGTGATATTACTGTCACCGCTTCGGCCATACGAATCGCTCATGTAGACGTGCAAAGTCGGGGTCACCCGAAGTCTGTGTAAATCGCTCCAAGGTCGCACACGATAAGTCCAAATCGTGTGTGGCCAAGTGTGTCAATTGCGGAGAGCCGCATCCTGCTTCTTCGAAGCAATGTGGTGCATATCTCCTGGAGAAAGAAATCCTGGCCGTTCACGCCCAGGATAGACTCTCATTCCGCGAGGCTAAGGACTTGGTCCTGGCGCGCCCAGCTCTGCCTGGGACGTAATATGCCTCAGTAGTTCGAAAGGCACCCTCTGCTCCTGGCCCATCCAGGCCAACGAGCACGGTTGTTTCTGCGCCCATTCGGAGCCCTTCTGCGGGCTCTACCCAACCCGGGCGCTCCCCTTCTGCGGGCTCTCCTCAACCCGGGCGCTCCCCTGGTAGAGCTGGCGGCAAAAAGGGTTCACACCCAGCCCCGGCTAAAACCAGGGCTCCCCCCTCTTCCCCCAGCGTGACCGTTTCCCGTAATGCGAAACGGCCATGCGCCTCCACAGAGTCGTTAGACTCACACGAGGCAACACCCCTGAAGATGGTCGCTAGGCCATCTTCGGGGGTTCCTAAAGCTGTCCCCCGAAAGGAGGACAGCAACAAAGGAGCTTCGGCTCCTTCGCCCACGCCCCGAGGTGGAGCGAGTGGCTCGGAGACGGTGGTTCCTCGAAAAGAGGGCCCCCCGCCTCCGAAGCCGCAACGCCCGCCTAAGGTTTCGAGGCGGAGGGAGGAAAAGACTCGCTCGGCGAGGTCAACCTCCCCCAATAAGTCCTCGAAGGCGACAGCGCCTCCAGCGCTTTGTCCGGCCAACAGCGCCCGGGGTTCTGCCCCCGGGAAGCGTACGGCCATTCCCGTGAGGGTCTTCAATTCGAGGAGGGCCCCCGCGTCTCCTCCGAGCTAGGCCTGGAGGGCATATTCCTTCAATGGAATTGCCGTGGACTCCGGGCCAACTGGGAGGAGCTGCGGAGGCTAACCTCGTCCCGTTCCCCGTTAGCTATTTTTTTTCCAGGAGACCATGCTAGGCGCGTGCCCCCTGTCTGCCCTCCCGGGGTATAAGGGTCTTGCGACCCAACTACCGCGGGATGGCCGGGCTGGGGGATGCGCGGTTTACACCCGTCATGATGTCTCCGTTCTTCCTTTCTCTTTAGATACCTTCTTTCAGGCAGTGGCTGTGCAGCTGCACCTGGATAGGAGGTATACTCTGATTTCTGCGTACATTCCACCGTCAGCTGACTTCGACGCGGGGAACTTCCGCCGCGTCGTGGCACGGTTGCCGAGGCCCTATCTCTTGCTTGGAGATCTGAACGGCAGGCATCCTCTCTGGGGAGATTACTCCATAAATCCCAGGGGACAAGTCCTTGCCGATCTGATTGAAAAGCTTGAGATGGGTGTCCTAAATATGGATGAGTTTACGCATCATTGTCCGAGAACCGCTTCATTTTCTTGCCTTGACCTATCTTTGTGCTCTTCGGATGCACAGCCTGATTTTGATTGGGGGGGGTGGTCGATGACCTCCATGGTAGTGATCACTTTCCCATTCAAATATCATTTTCAGGGCAACTGCCGCCTGAGAGACCACCTCGGTGGTGCTTGGCGCGGGCGCGGTGGCCTGCATTTCAGGAAATGACTGAATTCTCTATCTCAGTCGAGGAGTTTAGGTCGGTAGATGAGGCCGTTGAGTTCTTCTCCGGCAACCTCATCGCCGTGGGCCTGACTACTATTCCTAGGACGTCTGGCCGTTTTGCACGCCAACCACTCCCATGGTGGTCGGCCGAGTGTGAGACGGCCCTCAAACAGAAGCGTTATGCCTACATGCGCTATAAGCGCCGCCCGAACGATTTCACTGTCGCTGAATTTCGTCGGGCTAGGGCTAGGTTCCGGTATATTTGGAAGCACGCCCGCCGCTCTTCTTGGCGGGCATACGTGTCTTCACTTAACGGGAAGACCCCTTTAGCTGAGGTGTGGAAGCGAGTCAAAAGGATTCGGGGCAAGTTCTGCAGGACCCCCCTCCCGTTCTCCAGGAGAATGGGACCGCAATCTCGGACCCCGCGTCCGTGGCGGAATCCTTAGCGACCGCTTTCTCCGCATTCTCTAGCCGCGATGCTGCTCCGCCAGCATTCAATGGACGTCGTGATGTCGCGGAAGGCCGCCGGCTGGACTTTACCTCCAGAGGCGGAGAACCCTTCAACGACAAGTTTACTGTGAGTGAGTTGCCTTCCGCTCTCGCTTCGTGCGCGGACACCGCCCCTCGTCCGGGCGATGTCCCGTACGCCATGCTTCGACACCTGGGTGAGCGAGGCATGGCCTTTCTGTTAGATCTGTTCAACAGGATCTGGGTGGAAGGTCTTCTCCCAGACTCCTGGCGAATCGCTACTGTGCACGCCTTTCGCAAGCCGGGGAGAGATCACTTTACTCCGACCGGTTTCCGCCCAATCTCTCTAACCTCTTGCGTTTGCAAGCTGATGGAGAAATTGATAAATGTTAGATTAGCCTATTTCCTGGACAGCGGAGGCCATCTGTCTTCTGCACAGTGCGGCTTCCGTAAGTTTCACTCCACGTCGGATGCTTTGCTCCGACTGGAAAATGCCGTCTGCGAGGCTTTCCTTCGTAGACAGCACTACGCCACGGTGTTTTTTGATCTGGAGAAGGCCTATGATACCGCATGGTGATACGGTATCATGGAGACTCTCCACACGATGGGGGCGAGGGGACGCCTCCCAATGTTTATATCTGAATTTTTGCGAGATCGTCGATTCCGCCAACGGGTGGGGGGAGCCCTCTCTGCCCCAAAGGAGCAGGAAGAGGGTGTCCCGCAGGAAAGTGTCCTCAGTGTCACACTCTTTGCCCTGAGCATCAACGGCATCACCTCGGATCTGCCAGAAGATGTTCTCGCTACGCTCTACGTGGACGACCTTTCGATCTCTTTTGGCGCGGCCAAGATGCCAACTCTGGAGCGTCGACTCCAACAGGCATTGAACCGCGTCTCTCGCTATGCCGAAGCACACAGGTTTCAGTTTTCTTTAGCCAAGACTAAGGTGGTGCCCTTCTGCCGCCATCCCCCTCCCTCTCTGGGATCTTTTCTTCAGGGTTTGTTCCCAGAGAGGCTCTGGCCTTCTCTTGGCAAGGGGGGTGAGCCCTGGGCCCCCTAGGGGACCCATGGTGCTGCCAACAAGACTTTTAACATACCCCTCTTTCTTTCCTCCTCTATTACGATCTTCTACTGCCCTTTATTTCCCCCTTTTCCTTCACCTATCTAGTGGTCCTTATCAATACCCGACCCCTGCTCGTTTAATGCATTGATTCTGAATTGTTCTTTCATGAAGGTGAAAGAGGCTGGGCATCTCCACCGCCTTCGTCTACCGAATGCCCAAGGAGAAACCCATCGTTGGCCCCTTTTCTCCGTGCGTATGAGAACTCGGGCAGCCTCTTAGGGTTACAAAGATTGTGTGGTGGATCCGTATCCATTCTCCAAGAGGACATACCGGACGTAACTAATTGCATAGTTGCAGTAGTGCCGAGCCCTTGTAGGCATCCATGGTGGGGAGCTCCGAGGGAGAATGCGAAGTTTTTTTTTCTTTTGGCAATGGCTATCCATAAACCAAAAACCTCGCCTTCTCGTAAGGGTTCTCGTGCCAAACGTTTCTTAGCGTCCCTTTCAGCCTTTCCTCGCTCGTTGGACCCTTATTTCAACGAAGTAGACCCAGATCTTGATTATCCTCGCTTTCTTGTTATTAATTCATCATCTGACATCCCACTTGCAAAAGTCGATGTGTTTGACGTCAATGAATCTTTTGAGTCCCGCTGTGGTGAACCCCGCCGGATGTGGTCAAGAGGAAGTGGTGATGTCGTAGTCGAGGTGTCATCCCACTCTCAACACAACCTTGTGCGAAATCTATCTTCAATAGCTGAAATTCCAATAACTGTCTCGCCCCATCCGCGTCTGAATTTCGTCAAAGGTTTCGTCCGTTCAATCGAACTAAAGGACTACGACCCCACCCGCCTTCAGAGTAAGCTCAGTACCCAACGTGTCACACACGTACACAGGGTAACTAAAACATTAGGCTCCACTTAAGTTCCAACGGCCACACTGATTTTAACATTTAAACGACAAGAACTGCCGCAGGATATTAAAGCTGGGTACCTTCGTGTCCCGGTAAGTCCCTACATCGAACTACCCAGACGCTGCTTCAATTGCAATCAATTTGGACATGTTGGCCGAGCTTGTCGGCACCCTCGCTCCTGCGTGAATTGTAGCTCTGACTACCATGGCCCCGAATGCACCAAAAGGCCCCACTGTGCCAACTGAGGAGGTACCCACAGTGCTGCGTCGAAACTCTGCTCTATATTTTTATATGAAAAGGAAGTTCTCGCTTTGCGCGACTCCCTAAGTCTAGATATAAGAGAGGCCCGCCAGCGTGCCCGAGCACAAACCTCGCCACTCGGCCGGTTCTTCTCTGACGTTTTACGTGATGCTACACGAAACCGACCATCACGCGCGAGTTCCGACCAGCCTGAAGCACTTCACCCTAGATCTACTCGCAGCGTCGAAAATATTCAGAATATGCTGTCGAAGCATCGCTCTCACACCGACATAACCAATGTAGCCCCCCCTCTCTCCAGCAGCTCTAGCTGGGAGAGACGCTCAGGGTGAGACGCTTGAAGACATCAGGCGCTATTTGAAAGAATCCTCAACATCGACCAGTGAAGGTTCATCCACCCGGCCACGAGACTCAAAGCCCAGTGGTAAGAGAAAGGATTCCTCACCTGGGTCATCGACCACCAATAAGAGGGCAGCCTCTGGAGCCGACTCGGCCGAACCCCGAGAATCTCCAATGGACTCCCCCCCTATGGTTGAACATTCTCTGCCCTTAAGTCTGTCTCGCCCTTCACAGGACGTAGGCCCCATCCTGATCCAAACGATGGCAGAAATACACCCAGCTCCACACACCTCGCTCAGATCACCTGTTCGTCCCGCTCACCCTTCAAACCAAGATCCAATTGAAGCAGTTGATACTCCAACATCACCAACTGCGGCGGTTGGACCAACTCCTCAGACACTGAAAATACCCTCGACCCATGAATCTGGATCTACCGGCCGAAAATTCCTTCTTGATCTTCCTTTTCCGCCAGGTTGCGAGCCCGAATTACAATCAAAGGCCTCGGGCGGTTCTCCAAAACCCACGAAAAAAACCTCAGTTACTACTCCATCTAGGATTTCTCCCCCTGCAAAAGCAGGATCCTCAAAATCAGCTCTCCGTCTCCCAAGCTCTTTGGGAAGAACCTCAAATACATTATCGGCCTCAAAAGAGAAAAAGATATCCACAGTGGTATCTAATCGTCACACATAATATCTTCCATTTTACAATGGAATTGTCAAGGAGTTCTTCCAAAGTGGGAAGAAATCAAAATTCTTTTGACGACTATCCACCCCGCTGTTATTTGTCTCCAGGAGAATAAACTGGGTATACGGCCCTTTCCGCCGGTCCCCGGTTTTCTCACTTTCAACTCTATTGCTCCTGCTGGAAGCCCCTCTCATGGAGGGGTGTCAATCATGGTATCTTCATCCTACCATGTTTCTCTCATCTCCCTACATACTACCCTCCAAGCTGTTGCTGTGAGGGTTTTTCTTACTAAGCTTTTTACCGTTTGCTTTATTTACCTACCCCCTTGTCTATCATTGTCAAGATCCGACCTTTTAGAACTTATAGACCAGTTGCCCTCCCCATTCTTATTACTAGGAGATTTTAAGCCCCGTCACCCATACTGGGGTGATATCACTCGAAATGCCAAAGGCAGTGTTTTAGTCTCTTTTATTATCTGACCTTCTTTGTGTTTTAAATACTGGCGATTTTACCTCTTATCATGTCCAGACGGACTCTTTTAGCTGTATTGACCTGTCTGTTTGTTCCCCTGATTGCTTCACGGAATTTCGATGGACAATTCTTGACGATCTCCATGGGAGTGACCACTTCCCTATTGTCTTGTCGGCCCTTCAAGTTAGCCCTCATACAACCATGCCCCTTAAGTGGGACTTAGGTCATGCAGATTGGGAAGGTTTCCAAGAGGCGTCCTTCACAAATGCATCTTTGGGGACCTTCAATGGAGTGGACGCGGCAGTAAAATACTTTACATCGACTATCTACAATGCAGCAACACAAACCATCCCACGGAGGCGACCTATCACGGGCCGTTCAACCCTGCCCTGGTGGACTTCGACGTGTGCAACAGCTATCAAAAATTACAAGTTAGCCCATGCCCGATTCCGAAAAAACCCAACTTTGTGCAACAAGGTCGACTGAAACCGAGCTCGTGCGCTTCGCCAAAGAACCCTTCGTCAAGCTTGCCGAAATTCATATCGCAGATACGTTTCATCGATCTCCTCTATGACACCTACTGCTAAGATCTGGAAGATGATTAATAAGATCAGGGGCCGTTATGCTAATCATCATACCCCCACACTCAACTTAGACGGTTCCTTGGAGAATGACGGCTTGGCGGTTCGCAATGCTTTTGCTGACCATTTCCGCGCCGTCAGCAGTGTCAGCCGTTACGATAAGGCTTTTCAATCCTACAAATCAAAGGAAGAATCTCATTCTCTCAACTTCACAACAAAATCTAATCTTCCGTATAACGCTCTATTCAGCATCTATGAGCTGCAAAGCGCTTTGTCCCTTTGCAGATCTACTTCCCCTGGCCTTGATGAGATCCATTTCGACATGATTCGGCACCTACATCCAAACTCTACTCTCTTCCTGCTTGATTTGTACAACCTTATATGGGTGAAGGGTTTTTACCCGTCATCATGGCGCATTGGGATCATCCTTCCCTTTGTCAAACCGGGCAGGGACGGGTTGAATGCAGATCACTACCGCCCTATAGCTCTCACCAGCTGTTTGAGTAAGTTGCTGGAAAAAAATATATTGGAGCGCCTAAACTGGTTCCTAGAAGCCAATCACCTTCTCTCTCCATTTCAATGTGGCTTCCGCAAAGGTCATAGTACCCTTGACCTACTAGTACGTTTCGAGGGATCAGTCCGAAAAGCTTTCTCATTAAAGCACCCAGTCCTAGCCATATTTTTCGATATTGAGAAAGCCTACGACACAACATGGAGATACGGCATCTTGAAGCAGTTATACGTCTGGGGGATGAGAGGCCTTTTACCTTCATTTATTCAAATTTTTTTAGCATCTCGATCCTTCAAGATACGTGTTGGAGACGCATACTCTGACCTGCAACCTCAAGAGGAGAGAGTTCCTCAGGGCAGTGTTTTAAGTGTCTTATGTTTTATAATTGCGATCAATGATATTATTTCGTCTCTCTCAGAAGGTGTATCGGCAACTCTGTTTGTCGATGATTTAGCACTATACTGTTCCTCACCTCGCTTTTCATCATTTCATCAGCAGCGCGTCGGCTACAACTGGCGGTCGATGCTGTATCCAAAAGAACACAACTTAAGGGATTCCGCTTTTCCACGACCAAAGCCAAAGCAATGTATTTTCACCGAGGCAGAGGGGTTCTTGTTCCGCCATCTATATCCCTACAAGGCGAAGAAATAGAGTTTGTCTCCGAGTTTTGGTTCCTTAACGTAACTCTCGATCCAAAGTTATCCTGGTTACCACACCTACGCCGACTTCGAACAGGCTGTCTGCGGGCTCTAGACATTTTGAAAGTCCTCTCACACACTTCGTGGGACAGTGACCGACAAAAATTGTGGACATTATACGCAGCCCTCGTTCAATCCAAATTGGGTTATGGCTGTCAAATTTACTCATCGGCTTCCCCTTCAGCCCTTAAAATGCTGAACCCCATTCGAAACCTTGGAGTTCGCCTTTCTAGTGGAGCCTTACGTACTTCTCCTGTCAACAGCCTTTACTGCGGGAGTGGGGTACTTTCTTTGCCTTACCATAGACTTCAAATCTGCATGCGATACCTCTGCCGAGTACTGCAAGCCCCTGTATCAGAGGTCTACAGATGCCTGTATGCTGCCGAATCAACGGCGGCATATGATAAGTTGCCATCTTTACCCCGCCCTTTGAACCTTCGCATAGGAGATCATCTCTCTAACCTGGGTGCTCCAAGGGTCCTTACCCTTCCATCCTTACTGAACCCTAGGTGGCGTGCTCCTCTCCCCACAGTATGTACCAACATGTGGAGCCTGGAGAAGTCCTCCATGGACCCTCGCATCATTAAAAGCCTGTTCTTAGAGCATTCGATCTCCCACAAACAATGCTGCCCACTCTACACGGATGGCTCTAAGTCGGACGGTGGCGTGGGCGCCGCAGCCATCTACCCAGGAGGAGAATTCCTAACTCTATCTTTGCCGCCAACAGCATCCTTTTTTACCGCTGAACTTTCAGCAATCCTTTTAGCTTTTAGACTCATCCAAATTTTACCTTTTAGTGATTTTGTCATTTTTTCCGACTCAAGGAGTGTCTTACAGTCAATTAGATCTTTTAATGCGTCCCATCCCGTGGGCACAGAAATTTTCAACTGGCTGATCCAAAATGCATCCCAATATAGAATTATTTTTTGCTGGGTTCCTGGGCATGTGGGGGTCCGGGGCAACGAGAAGGCTGATCGGCTGGCCCGCTCAGCACATTATGTGTCCCCTGAGAACTCGGCTCTGCCTTTATGGGACTACTATCCTTAAATAAGAACTTATATTTTTCAACTGTGGCAGAATGAATGGGATGACTGTTCATCATCCAAACTATACAAAATAAAAAATTCTATTCGCTCTTGGCCCTCGAGTCGTCATAGAATGCGGTCGTTGGAGGTGGCCCAGTTGCCGAGTTCGCATTGGCCACACGAGACTTACTCACGGCCATCTTGTTTCGGGTGATGCCCATATCAGCCCTCGCTGTCGTTTTTGTGGTGAGGAACAATCGGTTGTCCACCTTTTATTGGATTGTAGCCATTTTACCATTCTCCGGTTGTCCTGTTTCCCGACCCTTTTAACTATTCCTCAACACACCCATCTTCGATTCATATTGGCAGAGGAATCTTTTAACCCGTCGTTTTTTAAATTTTTGTCACAAAGTGGTCTCCTCCACCTTTTATAGAAGATATTTCTCGTTTCACCCTAGCGGCCATATCGAATCCACTTGGATTGGGCAGCAACCCACCGGTAACTTATCTTAAATCTTAAATCTGCCGCCATCCACGGCTCCACCCCAACCCAGATTTGTTTCTTAATGGGGTTCACCTGGATGTGGTTGAGTCGCACCGTTTCCTTGGTCTTGTATTCGACCGACGCCTCACCTAGGAGGCTCATATTCGCAGCCTTATGGTCTCTTGTACCCGCGCCATGGATATTCTCCGTTCCGTGACGTTCAGCGCTTGGGGCGCTGATAGGGCTACTGCCCTACTTTTTTATCAATCCTTTGTTCGTTCGAAGCTCGACTACGGATGCGAGTTTTATGCATCCGCAGCCGAGCGTTTATTGCGGAAGGTGGATTCGATCTACCACACTAGCCTCTGCCTTGCGACTGGTGCCTTGCGCACTTACCCTATTGAGAGCCTGTTGGTCGATGCTGGGGAGATTCCTCTCGCTCTGCGCCGCGTGCAGTGCATCACTCGCCTGTACGCGCAAGCACGGCGCCTCCCTGGGTCGCCAACAGCTTTCACTGCATCTGTAGCTGATCTCGACGGTGCCTATGACGCCGAGAGACGCCAGTCATACGCTAAGCCATTTGGGTTTAGGGCCAGAAAACTCCTTCACGAGGTAGATATAGCTCTTTAGGCCGGTGGCGTTCCGGGTTCTGCCCAGGACGCCACCCTGGAGGGTACCACATTTGGCTATTTGTCACCACGCCTCTGCTCCCAAAGCTTGTACTGCGCCGGGAGTAATGCGTTCGACCTTTTTGGAGCACACCTCGTGTCACGCTGGAACCGTGCCAGTGTATACGGATGGCTCCAAGTCCCAAGAGAGGGTTGGCTTCCACGTCGTATCCCCTCTGTCTAAAGTCAACGTGGCTCTGCCAGGCGCTGCGTCTGTCTTCACGGCCGAGCTGGTGGAAATACACCACTCAGTACGGGAGATTACGTGACGTGCCCGGTTCGAAGACCGGATTGTGATCTATAGCGACTCACAAAGCGCCCTGAGTGCTCTCGGGGTATTGGAATCTCCGCATCCCCTGGTTCGCGATATCCGTGACGCCACGGTTTTGGCGATCCGGGCAGATGTCGAGATTATCTTCTGCTGGGTTCCTGGACATGTAGGAATTGCGGGGAATGAGCGCGCCGATGAGGGCGCCAAAGTGTCCGCGAGGACTCTGCAACCGGACCAGCGTTTCGCTCTTCCTCACGCCGACTACATGACAGGAATACGGGCAGCTCTTCGGACTGCTTGGCAAAGAAGATGGGAGACGGTTGAAGGTAACTTAAAGTTTCGTGCCATTGCGCCGCGACTGTTACCATGGACCTATCCCTCAATGCAGCGGCGGCTTCAGGTTGCTTTCTGTCGTCTCCGAATCGGACACACTCGTGTGACGCAACGCTATTTGATGGAGCGTTCACCTTCGCTCTATTTCAACAAGTGTGTCGTCCCCAGACTGCTCGGCCCATTCATGTAGAATGTCCCAGTCTGGGTGATCTTCGCGCACGATACCTGTCCCGGTACCGGGATGGGCGGGGTCGCTACCGCCTGTCCCTTGTACTCGGGACGGATTCGTGCACATTGGATTGTGGACTTGTTGACTTTTGAGGGGAGGCCGGGCTTCTCCCCTTTATTTAAGGTTCTTTTCTGTTTTTTCGTTTGTTATTGTTTTGTTTGTAGGTTGCATCCCCTGCACGGGGGGGGGGAGCGCCCCCCCCCCCCTCCCCGCTGCCGGAGATTCCTTCCTGATTGTTATGTTTTTCCAATATTTAACCTTGTTATTTTTTTCATAATTCTATTTTAAAGTAGCCTCGTTCTAGGCTGTCGCGTTTTCGGCGACTTATGCCCACGTGGGCAGTTGCCAGATGGGCTCTATAAAATATAATATTATGTTGATATTGGACTTTGTAACTCTGTTTTGTTGTGTATATGGTTTAATTTTTTTAATAGGAATGTCCTGTAATACAATTGGAATTGTATTTATTTTTATATTATGACATCGAAAGGAATTACCTATTGTAAGAATGTAATATAATATGTTACTCAAACATTTTCATTTTCTTACCTAATAATGAATGAGCGAATATATCCGTCAGGAAGGCTATTAATAAACCAATTATCTTTAACGATGCCCTCTGGGCATTCCTATTATAAAATCCTCCTGGGAAACTTAAATATATATATTATGTATAAAATTCAAATCATTCATTTATTTTACTGAACTTTTGTCAATTAAATCATTCATTCAATTTATGTACAACTTAATAATTTATTTATTTATTTTACTTGACTTTTGTCGATTCAATTATTCAATTATTTTATGCATAACTTTTTGCAATTCATTTTATGTAACCTTTAATAATTCAATTATCTCGTGACGAGAAACTGATTTCATTTAACGCACTGATACAAACAACATCTCTTAGAATTTCACGCACATACAAATATACGAATTTTACCACTTGTGAAATAACGTGAATTGACTCTCTCATTTGTGTTTGCGTCACCATCCATTCGTGCTCCAATTAACTTCGAATCAAGATCCCAATTCACAGTCCATCATAGTCACTTTACATCATAGTTACTTTACCACATCATAATTGCCATATCTTAGCCATCATACTTTACCTCATCATAATTACCATATCTTAGTCATCATAATTATCACACATAGTTACCACATCTTAGTTACTTTACATACCTTACATTCATTCTACTTTTCATTACTTCCATACATTGTATTACGTTGTATTCCTAATTCAATTCTCTCATTGTGCATTCGTTTATTTTGTAAATATATTTATATTTTATTTATTTTTTTGTTTTTCTTAAAAAACCTAGTTCGAAAGTTTTCTAAATTCATTTCACGTCAGTCGTTAGGCCTAACTATTAGCAGACGACTATTCCGTCCAAATTCAACAAATTTTAGTAATGGTTTTCAATTGGATATCTAGGCTAATTTATTAACTAAAATCAATCCCACTAATAACCAAATACCATACATCAAACTGGTCCCATGGCTAAATTTTCCGCATGCATATTTATTCATGTAGATAATCTTTATTTATAATAAAGATTGACCAAGACATAATTTGACAAAAATCCAGAGTGGAACTTATTGCAACAAGCTATTTTACGGACATTTCGCCCCGAGCCGCGAACGGGTTAAAAGAGTGTTGAAAATGGTTGAATACATGTTACACTGACCTAAGGATTATACTTTATGAGGCCTTAGTGTCGACTTCATATGCTATGGAAGGTAGTTTGTCTCCATCTAACTCTAAAGACTACTACTATGGAAGTAGTTTGTCGATGGCCTTCGAAGGGTCACACATGATGTCGACGAAGGCTTCCATCTGGGTCTTGCTGCAGTGTGGTCGCTATGCTGGTTGTGGTTTGCTAAAGCTTGAAGGGCCTTCTTGTACTTTGACATTGGCTCTAAAACAAAACATCCACGTTTAACCTGATTTGCAGTCCTGGCAGAGACTCCGGCGAAAAGCACACAAGCAACACAGTATCCTTCATTTTTTGAAAATGTAAACTTGAGTCATGGGTATGTTGAGTACCAGGTAGGTTGGAACCGCCTCTTTTGACCACCCTCATAGTTCAATGAAGATTCTCGATACCTGGGGCTTTATGGTGGATGATGGCCATCTTCTTATCATTAGTTCCGTTCTTCCCAACGAAATTAGCCATGTCAAGTCGATGTGCTTTAGGAGCTGCCACTGCAACTACAGCCTTCCCGTGACGAGCGAGGGATATCAGGTCTTAATCTTCTTCGGAGCACCTGCCTCTGTGGTGGCATTATCCCCGTGAACGCGTTTAGGCTGTGAATTTAAAAAATGCAGTGATATTTTGATGTTCACTTGATCGCTTCATCTCACTGTACCTGACAAACAAAATTAATTTTAAAACCTACGGCCTATAAATATAAAACACGTTAAAACAAACAAGTGAGAGCGGTAAGGTGCTGATAGGTTAAAATAAATTTTAACTTAATAAGACTTTATCATCTTGATGTAAATTCACTTAGCAATACGCAGCTATATGCACTTCCTAATTATATGACTACACACGAAGCGTATTGGACTCAGACTCCCCTTACCCTGTCTGAATCCCCTTTTTTTATACCACTGACAGCATTCGAGAACTTTCCACGATATTCCAAGCGCGTGAACTTCAAGAATCCGCAAAAAATTCCAAAATATTCTCAAAAAATCTTAGCATGCACATACGCGTATAAGTTAAAAGATAAAGATAAATATGGAATTGAATTTGCTCCTTTAGATGGATTATTATTATTGGCTTAAGCTCTGTACTATGCGGTAAGGAAACTCATTCACAAATGTCAGCCTTAGAATGTTGTCAAGGTTATCCCTATAAACCCTACCAGGATAGCCAACCTCCTTATCACATTGGTATAAACATCCACCTTTCACCAGCCTACCTTATATTCGCAAACTTTTCACAGGCAAAAAACGCGCGTCAGTAAATGCTTCCTTCAGCCTGGCCTCAATCTTATCGACGTCTACTTGCTCGCGTTCTACCATCTCTAGATATATTGCTAAGGCAGTACCTCCCAAATATAAAGGCATGAAACTTGTTAGTGCTGTTATATTTTACAACTTGGCCACGAACTTTACTTTCTTGAAAAACTCCATCACGTCACCCTCTCCAGTGAATGGCTTTATCACAGCCAACGACACTTTCAACTTCCCTCCCCTGTGAAGGGCGCAGCGATTTGCCATCCAGGCTGCCGTGCTGACGGGACTCAGCACCCTGTCCGACCCCAGCTTAGCCTCTTCTCCTTCCTTCAAAACACTTGTTTCCTAGCTTTTCATACCTCTCTCACAACTTTCTCTGGTCAGCGTCTAATTTCACAGGGTAGATGCTCCCCTTCTCAAGCCAACCGTCCCGGATCGGGGCTGAGGGGGGAGGGGACAACGTTCGCTAACCCCTGAGCTCCGGTTTGAGATGGGTTTTTTTTTAACAACCTGCTTCATCCCCACCCATACCTTCCTCAGATCCTTTTTCCTCTCTTCTTCACAATCTATCCTTTTACGCCGTGTTCAAGGTGGAGCCACCATGCTGATGGACTACCAGGCCACCAGGCGGGAGGGGTGGTCCCAAATGGCGGCGCCTGGCTCTGCCAGGCCTGTAAGCACCTCTTGCAGTGCGGGCAACTTTGAGAGGTGGTGAGCTATTGCGTCCCGCAGAAAATTTAGGGTCACCATGCCCATTGATGTAAAAAAAAAAAAATCTTCCCCTAATTCTCCATTGATCATCGACGGAGCCGCCCTCGGGCAGCTCCAACGAAAAAATGGAGGTCCCCCCCCCCTCCCCTGTGCTTGCGCAGGGGAGCCTCCATATTTCTTTAACCGGAGAGGAGGCTTACTCCTCTCCTACGCCTACGGGTGAAGGGGACTCCTCCTCACCCCCTTCCCTAGAGGTGCTTTCTGGCACCTCCCTATTTCCAGCGGCAGTCCCTCCTTTTCTTTCTAAGGGGACTGCCAAGAATGCCAGCAGGCAGCCCTTAGCCAGCCGCTCCCCATCAAAGCGGCTCGGTAGGGCAAACCCCCTTAGGGGGGAGAGGGAAGCCAGGCCCCTTCGGTCGCCTCTCTCAAAAGACCTGCTGGCAAGAATATTAATCCTTGCCGGGGTCAAGGCCTGTGCCTCCCCACAAAAGACTCTTGACGCTGCCAAGGAGACCTGCGATGTCCTGGGAGGGGATGGCCAACTGGAGGCCCCTCCTGTGATAGACATGGTCCTTGAGGAAACCAGGCCTCAGAGGGTAGGGCCTTCAATGGGGGGGAATCCGGTCTCAGGGCCAAGCACCGAACACGAATCCGCCCTTATGCAAGGTCCTCCTCAACAGTCTGAGGGCTCCGAGGCAGTACAAGGAGGGGAGGGATCTCCGACAAGTGCCCCTACGACTACCAGGACCTTCTCCATTTCGGAGAGGGACCTGGCTGAGGCCGGTCCATCTGGAATGGGGGCTTCTGCCGGCGGAGGTGAGAAGCGGGTTCATTCCCCGCCCTCCTCTCCAAAAAAGAAAAGGACGAAAAAGACCAAAAAGACTAAGAAGACTCGGGACTCCTCTCCAGCCGCGGGGGCTACGAGGACGGATGGATCTGCTGCCACTTTGGAAAGCGACCAATCCAAGATCGGCACATCCGGCCCCTCTGCCCCTCCGGTTGCAGAGCCACTGACTAAAACCAAAAGTGCACAGGGCGGAGCCTCGATGACATCGGGGCCCCTTATTCAGAGGTTACCTGGCGTTTTCGAGCCCGCTGGCTTCAAACGCTTGCTCGTTATTCGCTCCACTGATGGCACCATGTTGGCCAAGGGCAACATGATCCTACAAAGAAGAGGATTAGCTAGTGCAATTGGTAGAGAGCCGAAAGTGACCCGTTTCTCGGACGAGAGCCTTCTAGCAAATGCGGCGAATCCCGCCGAGGAAGCCAAGATAAGTGCTCTTAGGACACTTCATGGCACTCCGGTGAGAGTGACGCCGCACTCTACCATGAACTTTGTGAAAGGAGTAGTTTATGCGAGGGAAGTCTTCGACTACTCTATTGACGACATCACCCTAGAGCTGGCCGACCATGGGGCGGTCAAGGTCAAACGTGTGATGAGAAAACAGGGAGGGGCCTCGAGTCCCACCTCTACACTCTTCGTCACGTTCGACTGTGACAAGCTCCCTGAGTTGGTGCGTGCCGGTTGGTACCGTTACTGCGTGAAGGCGTCCGTGCCACTGCCGCGGCGGTGCTATTACTCTCACCGCTTCGTCCATACGGATAGTTCTTGTAGACGTGCAAAGTCGGGGTCACCCGAAGTTTGTGTAAATTTCTCCAAGGCCGCACACGATAAGTCCAAATCGTGTGTGGCCAAGTGTGTCAATTGCGGAAAGCCGCACCCCTGCTTCTTCGAAGCAATGTGGTGCATATCTCCTTGAGAAAGAAATCCTGGCCGTAAAGGCGCAGGATCGACTCTCATTCCGCCAGGCT
Organism: Ceratothoa steindachneri; assembly: GCA_963969495.1. Classification (NCBI taxonomy): domain Eukaryota; kingdom Metazoa; phylum Arthropoda; class Malacostraca; order Isopoda; family Cymothoidae; genus Ceratothoa; species Ceratothoa steindachneri. Next base: position 24,234,224 of record OZ018331.1, on the reverse strand, counting down.
AAGGACTTGGTCCTGGCGCGCCCGGCTCTGCCTGGGACGTCATATGCCTCAATAGTTAGAAAGGCACCCTCTGCTCCTGGCTCATCCAGGCCAACGAGCACGGTTGTTTCCACGCCCATTCGGAGCACTTCTGCAACTGGCTGATCTAAAATGCATCCCGATATAGAATTATCTTTTGCTGGGTTCTTGGGAATGTGGGGGTCCTGGGCAACGAGAAGGCTGATCGGCTGGCCCGCTCAGCACATTCTGTGTCCCCTGAGAACTCGGCTCTGCCTTTTAGGGACTACTTTCCTTCAATAAGAAAGTATATTTTTCAACTGTGGCAGAATGAATGGGATGACTGTTCATCATCCAAACTATACAAAATAAAAAATTCTATTCGCTCTTGGCCCTCGAGTCGTCATAGAATGCAGTCGTTGGAGGTGGCCCTTTGCCGAGTTCGCATTGGCCACACGAGACTTACTCACGGCCATCTTGTTTCGGGTGATGCCCATATCAGCCCTCGCTGTCGTTTTTGTAGTGGGGACCAATCGGTTGCCCACCTTTTATTGGATTGTAGCCATTTTACCATTCTCCGGTTGTCCTGTTTCCCGACCCTTTTAACTATTCCTCAACACACCCGTCTTCGATTCATATTGGCGGAGGAATCTTTTAACCCGTCGTTTTTTAAATTTTTGTCACAAAGTGGTCTCCTCCAACTTTTATAGAAGATATTTCTCGTTTCACCCTAGCGGCCATATAGAATCCACTTGGATTGGGCAGCAACCCACCGGTAACTTATCTTAAATCTTAAATCTCTTACTCAACCCGGGCGCTCCCCTGGTAAAGCTGGCGGCAAAAAGGGTTCACACCCAGCCCTGGCAAAAACCAGGGCTCCCCCCTCTTCTCCCAGTGTGACCGTTGCCCGTAAGGCGAAACGGTCACGTGTCTCCACCGAGTCGTTAGACTCACAGGAGGCAACACCATCCTGAAGAGGGTCGCTAGGCCATCTTCCGGGGTTCCTAAAGCTGTCTCCCGCGAGTCGGACAGCAAGAAAGGAGCTTCGGCTCCTTTGCCCACGCCCCGAGGTGGAGCGAGTGGCTCGGAGAGGGTGGTTCCTTGAAAAGAGGGCATCCCCCTGCCTCCAAAGCAGCAATGCCCGCATAAAGTTTCGAGGGGGAGGGTAGAAAAGACTTTTTTTGGCGAGCCCAACCTCCCCCAATAAGTCTTCGAAGGCGACAGCGCCTTCAGCGCTTTTTTCAGCCAACAGCTCCCGGGGTTCTGCCACCGGAAAGCGTACGGCCATTCCCGTGAGGGTCATCTGTTCGAGGAGGGCCCCCGCGTCTCCTCCGAGCTAGGCATGGAGGGCATACTCCTTCAATGGAATTTCCGTGGACTCCGTGCCAACTGGGAGGAGCTGTGGAGGCTCGTCTCGTCCCGTTCCCCGTTAGCTATATTTTTGCACGAGACCATGGTAGGCGCGTGCCCCCTGCTTCCCCTGTAGGGGTATAATGGTCTTGTGCCCCACCACCGCAGGATGGCCGGGCTAGGGAATGCGCGGTTTACACCTGGTATGATGTCTCCGTTCGTCTTTTCTCTTTGGATACCTCCTTTCAGGCAGTGGCTGTGCAGCTGCACCTGGATAGGAGGTATACTATCATTTCTGCGTACATTCCACCGTCAGCTGACTTCGACGGGGTGGACTTCCGCTGCGTCGTGGCACGGTTGCCGAGGCTCTATCTCTTGCTTAGAGATCTAAACGGCAGGCATCCTCTCTGGGGAGATTACTCCATAACTCCTAGGGGACAACTCCTTTCCGATCTTATCAAAAAGCTGGAGATAAGTGACCTAAACGTGGATGAGTTTACGCATTACTCTTCGAGAACCGTTTCATTTTCTTTCCTTGCCCTATCTTTGTGCTCTTCAGATGCAAAGCCTGATTTTGATTGGAGTGTTGTCGAGGACCTCCATGGTAGTGATCACTTTCCCATTGAAATATCATTTTATGGGCAACTGCCGCCTGAGATCCCACCTCGGTGGTGCTTGGCGCGGGCACGGTGGCCTGCATTTCAGGAAATGACTGAATTTTCAATCTCAGTCGAGTAGTTTAGGTCGGTAGATGAGGTCATTGAGTTCTTCTCCGGCAACCTCATCGCCGCGGGCCTGAATACTATTCCTAGGACTCTGGCCGTTTTGCACGCCGACCACTCCTATGGTGGTCGGCCGAGTGTGAGACGGCCCTCAAACGGAAGCGTTATGCCTACATGCACTATAAGCGCCGCCCGGACGATTTTACTGTCGCTGAATTTCGTCGGGCTAGGGCTAGGTTCCGGTATATTTGGAAGCAAGCCGCCGCTCTTCTTGACGGGCATACGTGTCTACACTTAACGGGAAGTCCCCTTTAACAGAGGTGTGGAGGCTAGTCAAAAGGATTCGGGGCAAGTTCTCGCAGGACCCCCCTCCCGTTCTCCAGGAGAATGGGACCGCAATCTCGGACCCCGCGTCTGTGGCGGAATCCTTCGCGACCGCTTTTTCCGCATTCTCTAGCCGGGATGCTGCTCTGCCAGCATTCAATGCCCGTCGTCATGTCGCGGAAGGCCGCCGGCTGGACTTTAACTCCAGAGGCGGAAAACCCTTCAACGACAAGTTTACTGCGAGTGAGTTGCGCTCCGCTCTCCCTTCGGGCGCGGACACCGCCCATGGTCCAGAAGATGTCCCGTACCCCATGCTTCGACACCTGGGTGAGCGAGGCATGGCCTTTCTGTTAGATTTGTTCAACAGGATCTGATGGAAGGTCTTCTCCCAGACTCCTGGCGAATCGCTACTGTGCTCGCCTTTCGCAAGCCAGGGAGAGATCACTCTACTCCGACCGGTTTCCGCCCAATCTCTCTAACCTCTTGCGTGTGCAAGTTGATGGAGAAATTGGTAAATGTTAGATTAGCCTATTTCCTGGACAGCGGAGGCCATCTGTCTTCTGCACAGTGCGGCTTCCGTAAGTTCCACTACACGTCGGATGCTCTGCTCCGACTGGAAAATGCCGTCTGCGAGGCTTTCCTTCGTAGACAGCACTACGCCACGGTGTTTTTTGATCTGGAGAAGGCCTATGATACCGCATGGCGATACGGTATCATGGACACTCTCCACACGATGGGGGCGAGGGAACGCCTCCTAATGTTTATATCTGAATTTTTTGCGAGCTCGTCGATTCCGCGTACGGGTGGGAGGAGCCCTCTCCGGCCCAAAGGAGCAGGAAGAGGGTGTCCCGTAGGGAAGTGTCCTCAGTGTCACACTCTTTGCCCTGACCATCAACGGCATCACCTCGGTGCTGCCGGAAGATGTTCTCGCTACGCTCTACGTGGACGACCTTTCGATCTCTTTTGGCGCGGCCCAGATGCCAACTCTGGAGCGTCGACTCCAACAGGCATTGAACCGCGTCTCTCGCTATGCCGAAGCGCACAGGTTTCGGTTTTCTTTGGCCAAGACTAAGGTGGTGCACTTCTGCCGCCATCCACGGCTTCACCCCGACCCAGATTTGTTTCTTAATGGGGTGCGCCTGGATGTGGTTGAGTCGCACCGTTTCCTTGGTCTTGTATTCGACCGACGCCTCACCTGGTATGCTCATATTCGCAGCCTTACGGTCTGTTGTACTTGCGCCATGGACATTCTCCGTTCCGTTACGTTCAGCGCTTGGGGCGCCGATAGGGCTACCGCTTTACTTTTTTATCGATCCTTTGTTCGCTTGAAGCTCGACTACGGATGCGAGTTTTATGCATCCGCAGCCGAGCGTTTATTGCGGAAGGTGGATTCAATCCACCACACCGGCCTTCGCCTTGCGACCGGTGCCTTCCGCACTTCCCCCATTGAGAGCCTGTTGGTCGATGCTGGGGAGATGCCACTCGCTCTGCGCCGCGTGCAGTGCATCACTCGCCTGTACGCGCGAGCCCGGCGCCTCCCTCAGTCGCCAACAGCTCTCACTGCATCCGCAGCTGATCTCGATGGTGCCTATGCCGCCGAGAGACGCCAGTCATACCCTAAGCCCTTTGGGTTTAGGGCCAGGAAACTCCTTCGAGAGGTAGATATAGCTCTCGGGCCGGTGGCGCCCCTGGTTCTGCCCAGGAGGCCACCCTGGAGGGTACCACATTTGGCTATTTGTCGCCACGCCTCTGCTCCCAAAGCTTGTACTGCGCCGGGAGTATTGCGTTCGACCTTTTTGGAGCACACATCATGTCACGCTGGTACCGTGCCAGTGTATACGGATGGCTCCAAGTCCCAAGAGGGGGTCGGATTCCACGCCGTATCCCCTCTGTTTGAAGTCAGCGGGGCTCTACCAGGCGCTGCGTCTGTCTTCACGGCCGAGCTGGTGGCAATACACCACTCGGTACGTGAGATTACGCGACGTGCCCGGTTCGGAGACCGGATTGTGATCTATAGCGACTCACAAAGCGCCCTGAGTGCTCTCGGGGCATTGGAATCTCCGCATCCCCTGGTTCGTGAAATCCGTGACGCCACGGTTTTGGCGAGCCGTGCAGATGTCGAGATTATCTTCTGCTGGGTTCCTGGACATGTAGGAATTGCGGGGAATGAGCGCGCCGATGAGGGCGCCAAAGAGTCTGCGAGGACTCTGCGACCGGACCAGGGTTTCGCTCTTCCTCACACTGACTACATGGCAGGAATACGGGCAGCTCTTCGGACTGCTTGGCAAAGAAGATGGGAGACGGTTCAGGGGAACTTAAAGTTGCGTGCCATTGCGCCGCGACTGTTCCCATGGACCTATCCCCCAATGCTGCGGCGGCTTCAGGTTGCTTTCTGTCTTTTCCGAATCGGACACACTCGTGTGACGCATCGCTACTTGATGGAGCGCTCGCCTGCGCCCTATTGCAACGACTGCGTCGTCCCCCAGACTGTTCGGCACATTCTTGTCGAATGTCCTAGTCTGGGTGATCTTCGCGCACGATACCTGTCCCGGTACCGGGATGGGCGGGGTCGCTACCGCCTGTCCCTTGTACTCGGGACGAGTGCGTGCACCGTGACTAGTGGACTTATTGACTTTTGGGGGGAGGCTGGCCTTCTCCCTTTCATTTAACCCGGTTTGTTGTTGTTGTTGTTGTTGTTATTGTTTTTGTTATTGTTTCTTTATTGTTATTGTTATTTCTTTTTATTGTTTCCTGTTTAATTTTTAAAGTAGCCTAGAACTAGGCTTTTTGTTTACGGCGACTAATGCCTAAGTCGGCAGTCGCCAGATAGCCCCTTTAAAAAAAAAAAAAAAAAAAATTCCGCTGCGTCGTGGCACGGTTGCCGAGGCTCTATCTCTTGCTTAGAGATCTGAACGGCAGGCATCCTCTCTGGGGAGATTACTCCATAACTCCTAGGGGAAAACTCCTTTCCGATCTTATCAAAAAGCTTGAGATAAGTGACCTAAACGTGGATGAGTTTACGCATTACTCTTCGAGAACCGTTTCATTTTCTTTCCTTGCCCTATCTTTGTGCTCTTCACATGCAAAGCCTGATTTTGATTGGAGAGTGGTCGAGGACCTCCATGGTAGTGATCACTTTCCCATTGAAATATCATTTTATGGGCAACTGCCGCCTGAGATCCCACCTCGGTGGTGCTTGGCGCGGGCACGGTGGCCTGCATTTCAGGAAATGACTGAATTTTCAATCTCAGTCGAGTAGTTTAGGTCGGTAGATGAGGCCATTGAGTTCTTCTCCGGCAACCTCATCGCCGCGGGCCTGAATACTATTCCTAGGACGTCTGGCCGTTTTGCACGCCGACCACTCCTATGGTGGTCGGCCGAGTGTGAGACGGCCCTCAAACGGAAGCGTTATGCCTACATGCACTATAAGCGCCGCCCGGACGATTTTACTGTCGCTGAATTTCGTCGGGCTAGGGCTAGGTTCCGGTATATTTGGAAGCAAGCCGCCGCTCTTCTTGACGGGCATACGTGTCTACACTTAACGGGAAGTCCCCTTTAACAGAGGTGTGGAGGCGAGTCAAAAGGATTCGGGGCAAGTTCTCGCAGGACCCCCCTCCCGTTCTCCAGGAGAATGGGACCGCAATCTCGGACCCCGCGTCTGTGGCGGAATCCTTCGCGACCGCTTTTTCCGCATTCTCTAGCCGGGATGCTGCTCTGCCAGCATTCAATGCCCGTCGTCATGTCGCGGAAGGCCGCCGGCTGGACTTTAACTCCAGAGGCGGAAAACCCTTCAACGACAAGTTTACTACGAGTGAGTTGCGCTCCGCTCTCCCTTCGGGCGCGGACACCGCCCATGGTCCAGAAGATGTCCCGTACCCCATGCTTCGACACCTGGGTGAGCGAGGCATGGCCTTTCTGTTAGATTTGTTCAACAGGATCTGATGGAAGGTCTTCTCCCAGACTCCTGGCGAATCGCTACTGTGCTCGCCTTTCGCAAGCCAGGGAGAGATCACTCTACTCCGACCGGTTTCCGCCCAATCTCTCTAACCTCTTGCGTGTGCAAGTTGATGGAGAAATTGGTAAATGTTAGATTAGCCTATTTCCTGGACAGCGGAGGCCATCTGTCTTCTGCACAGTGCGGCTTCCGTAAGTTCCACTACACGTCGGATGCTCTGCTCCGACTGGAAAATGCCGTCTGCGAGGCTTTCCTTCGTAGACAGCACTACGCCACGGTGTTTTTTGATCTGGAGAAGGCCTATGATACCGCATGGCGATACGGTATCATGGACACTCTCCACACGATGGGGGCGAGGGAACGCCTCCTAATGTTTATATCTGAATTTTTTGCGAGATCGTCGATTCCGCGTACGGGTGGGGGGAGCCCTCTCCGGCCCAAAGGAGCAGGAAGAGGGTGTCCCGTAGGGAAGTGTCCTCAGTGTCACACTCTTTGCCCTGACCATCAACGGCATCACCTCGGTGCTGCCGGAAGATGTTCTCGCTACGCTCTACGTGGACGACCTTTCGATCTCTTTTGGCGCGGCCCAGATGCCAACTCTGGAGCGTCGACTCCAACAGGCATTGAACCGCGTCTCTCGCTATGCCGAAGCGCACAGGTTTCGGTTTTCTTTGGCCAAGACTAAGGTGGTGCACTTCTGCCGCCATCCACGGCTTCACCCCGACCCAGATTTGTTTCTTAATGGGGTGCGCCTGGATGTGGTTGAGTCGCACCGTTTCCTTGGTCTTGTATTCGACCGACGCCTCACCTGGTATGCTCATATTCGCAGCCTTACGGTCTGTTGTACTTGCGCCATGGACATTCTCCGTTCCGTTACGTTCAGCGCTTGGGGCGCCGATAGGGCTACCGCTTTACTTTTTTATCGATCCTTTGTTCGCTTGAAGCTCGACTACGGATGCGAGTTTTATGCATCCGCAGCCGAGCGTTTATTGCGGAAGGTGGATTCAATCCACCACACCGGCCTTCGCCTTGCGACCGGTGCCTTCCGCACTTCCCCCATTGAGAGCCTGTTGGTCGATGCTGGGGAGATGCCACTCGCTCTGCGCCGCGTGCAGTGCATCACTCGCCTGTACGCGCGAGCCCGGCGCCTCCCTCAGTCGCCAACAGCTCTCACTGCATCCGCAGCTGATCTCGATGGTGCCTATGCCGCCGAGAGACGCCAGTCATACCCTAAGCCCTTTGGGTTTAGGGCCAGGAAACTCCTTCGAGAGGTAGATATAGCTCTCGGGCCGGTGGCGCCCCTGGTTCTGCCCAGGAGGCCACCCTGGAGGGTACCACATTTGGCTATTTGTCGCCACGCCTCTGCTCCCAAAGCTTGTACTGCGCCGGGAGTATTGCGTTCGACCTTTTTGGAGCACACATCATGTCACGCTGGTACCGTGCCAGTGTATACGGATGGCTCCAAGTCCCAAGAGGGGGTCGGATTCCACGCCGTATCCCCTCTGTTTGAAGTCAGCGGGGCTCTACCAGGCGCTGCGTCTGTCTTCACGGCCGAGCTGGTGGCAATACACCACTCGGTACGTGAGATTACGCGACGTGCCCGGTTCGGAGACCGGATTGTGATCTATAGCGACTCACAAAGCGCCCTGAGTGCTCTCGGGGCATTGGAATCTCCGCATCCCCTGGTTCGTGAAATCCGTGACGCCACGGTTTTGGCGAGCCGGGCAGATGTCGAGATTATCTTCTGCTGGGTTCCTGGACATGTAGGAATTGCGGGGAATGAGCGCGCCGATGAGGGCGCCAAAGAGTCTGCGAGGACTCTGCGACCGGACCAGGGTTTCGCTCTTCCTCACACTGACTACATGGCAGGAATACGGGCAGCTCTTCGGACTGCTTGGCAAAGAAGATGGGAGACGGTTCAGGGGAACTTAAAGTTGCGTGCCATTGCGCCGCGACTGTTCCCATGGACCTATCCCCCAATGCTGCGGCGGCTTCAGGTTGCTTTCTGTCTTCTTCGAATCGGACACACTCGTGTGACGCATCGCTACTTGATGGAGCGCTCGCCTGCGCCCTATTGCAACGACTGCGTCGTCCCCCAGACTGTTCGGCACATTCTTGTCGAATGTCCTAGTCTGGGTGATCTTCGCGCACGATACCTGTCCCGGTACCGGGATGGGCGGGGTCGCTACCGCCTGTCCCTTGTACTCGGGACGAGTGCGTGCACCGTGACTAGTGGACTTATTGACTTTTGGGGGGAGGCTGGCCTTCTCCCTTTCATTTAACCCGGTTTGTTGTTGTTGTTGTTGTTGTTATTGTTTTTGTTATTGTTTCTTTATTGTTATTGTTATTTCTTTTTATTGTTTCCTGTTTAATTTTTAAAGTAGCCTAGAACTAGGCTGTTTGTTTACGGCGACTAATGCCTAAGTCGGCAGTCGCCAGATAGCCCCTTTAAAAAAAAAAAAAAAAAAATTCCGCTGCGTCGTGGCACGGTTGCCGAGGCTCTATCTCTTGCTTAGAGATCTGAACGGCAGGCATCCTCTCTGGGGAGATTACTCCATAACTCCTAGGGGAAAACTCCTTTCCGATCTTATCAAAAAGCTTGAGATAAGTGACCTAAACGTGGATGAGTTTACGCAATTACTCTTCGAGAACCGTTTCATTTTCTTTCCTTGCCCTATCTTTGTGCTCTTCACATGCAAAGCCTGATTTTGATTGGAGAGTGGTCGAGGACCTCCATGGTAGTGATCACTTTCCCATTGAAATATCATTTTATGGGCAACTGCCGCCTGAGATCCCACCTCGGTGGTGCTTGGCGCGTGCACGGTGGCCTGCATTTCAGGAAATGACTGAATTTTCAATCTCAGTCGAGTAGTTTAGGTCGGTAGATGAGGCCATTGAGTTCTTCTCCGGCAACCTCATCGCCGCGGGCCTGAATACTATTCCTAGGACGTCTGGCCGTTTTGCACGCCGACCACTCCTATGGTGGTCGGCCGAGTGTGAGACGGCCCTCAAACGGAAGCGTTATGCCTACATGCACTATAAGCGCCGCCCGGACGATTTTACTGTCGCTGAATTTCGTCGGGCTAGGGCTAGGTTCCGGTATATTTGGAAGCAAGCCGCCGCTCTTCTTGACGGGCATACGTGTCTACACTTAACGGGAAGTCCCCTTTAACAGAGGTGTGGAGGCGAGTCAAAAGGATTCGGGGCAAGTTCTCGCAGGACCCCCCTCCCGTTCTCCAGGAGAATGGGACCGCAATCTCGGACCCCGCGTCTGTGGCGGAATCCTTCGCGACCACTTTTTCCGCATTCTCTAGCCGGGATGCTGCTCTGCCAGCATTCAATGCCCATCGTCATGTCGCGGAAGGCCGCCGGCTGGACTTTAACTCCAGAGGCGGAGAACCCTTCAACGACAAGTTTACTGCGAGTAAGTTGCGCTCTCTCTCCCTTTGGGCGCGGACACCGCCCATGGTCCAGACGATTTCCCGTACCCCATGCTTCAAAACCAGGGTGAGCGAGGCATGGCCTTCCTCTTAGATTTGTTCCACAGGATCTGGGTAGAGGGTCTTCTCCCAGACTCCTGGCGAATCGCTACTGTGCTCGCCTTTCGTAAACAGGGGAGAGATCACTCTACTCCGACCGGTTTCCGCCCAGTCTCTCTGACCCTTTGCGTGTGCAAGTTGATGGATAAATTGGTAAATGTTAGATTAGCCTTTTTCCTGGACAGCGGAGGCCATCTGTCTTGTGCACATTGCGGCTTCCGCAAGTTCCACTCTACGTCGGATGCTCTGCTCCGAGTGGAAAATGCCGTCTGCGAGGCTTTCCTTCGTAGATAGCACTACGCTACGGTTTTTTTCGATCTGGAGAAGGCCTATGATACTGCATGCCGATACGGTATCATGGAGACTCTCCACACGATGGGGAAGAGGGGACGCCTTCCAATGTTTATATCTGAATTTTTGCGAGATCGTTGATTCCACGTACGGGTGGGGGGAGCCCTCCCCGGCTTAAAGGAGCAGAAAGAGGGTGTCCCGCAGGCAAGTGTCCTCAGTGTCACACTCTTTGCCCTGAGCATCAACGGCATCACCTTGGTGCTGCCGGAAGATGTTCTCGCTACGCTCTACGTGGACGACCTTTCGATCTCTTTTGGCGCGGCCAAGATGCCAGCTCTAGAGCGTCGACTCTAACAGGCATTGAACTGCGTTTCTCGCTATTCCGAAGCGCACAGGTTTCGGTTTTCTTTGGCCAAGACTAAGGTGGTGCACTTCTGCTGCCATCCACGGCTTCACCCCGACCCAGATTTGTTTCTTGATGGGGTGCGCCTGGATGTGGAGGAATCGCACCGTTTCCTTAGTCTTGTATTCGACCGACGCCTCACCTGGTATGCTCATATTTGCAGCCTTACGGTCTGTTGTACTTGCGCCATGGACATTCTCCGTTCCGTTACGTTCAGCGCTTGGGGCGCCGATAGGGCTACTGCCCTACTTTTTATCGATCCTTTGTTCGTTCGAAGCTCAAATACGAATGCGAGTTTTATGCATCCGCAGCCGAGCGTTTATTGCGGAAGGTGGACTCGATCCACCACACCGGCCTTCGCCTTGCGACCTGTGCCTTTTGCACTTTCCCCATTGAGAGCCTGTTGGTCGATGCTGGGGAGATGCCACTCGCTCTGCGCCGCGTGCAGTGCATCTCTCGCCTGTACGCGCGAGCCCAGCGCCTCCCTCAGTCGCCAACAGCTCTCACTGCATCCGCAGCTGATCTCGATGGTGCCTATGCCGCCGAGAGACGCCAGTCATACCCTAAGCCCTTTGGGTTTAGGGCCAGGAACCTCCTTCAAGAGCTACATATAGCTCTCGGGCCGGTGGCGACCCTGGTTCTGCCCAGGAAGCCACCCTGGAGGGTACCACATTTGGCTATTTGTCGCCACGCCTCTGCTCCCAAAGCTTGTACGGCGCCGGGAGTATTGCGTTCGACCTTTCTGGAGCACACCTCGTGTCACGCTGGAACCGTGCCAGTGTATACGGATGGCTCCAAGTCCCAAGAGGGGGTCGGCTTCCACGCTGTATCCCCTCTGTTTTAAGTCAGCGGGGCTCTTCCAGGCGCTGCGTCTGTCTTCACGGCCGAGCTGGTGGCAATAAACCACTCGGTACGGGAGATTACGCGACGTGCTTGGTTCGGTGACCGGATTGTGATCTATAGTGACTCCAAAGCGCCCTGAGTGCTCTCGGGGAATTGGAATCTCCACATCCCCTGGTTCGCGATATCCGTAACGCCACGGTTATGGCAAGCCGGGCGGATGTCGAGTTTATCTTCTGCTGGGTTCCTGGACATGTAGGAATTGCGGGGAATGAGCGCGCTGATGAGGGCGCCAAAGATTCCGAGAGGACTCTGCGACCGTACCAGCGTTTCACTCTTTTTCACACCGACTACATGGCAGGAATACGGGCAGCTCTTTGGACTGATTGGCAAAGAAGATGGGAGACGGTCGAAGGGATCTTAAAGTTGCGTGCCATTGCGCCGCGACTGTTCCCATGGACCTATCCCCCAATGCCGCGACGGCTTCAAGTCGCTTTCTGTCGTCTCCGAATCGGACACAGTCGTGTGACGCATCGCTATTATTGGGCGCTCGCCTGCGCCTTATTGCGACGACTGCGTCGTCCCCCAGAATGTTCGGCATATTCTTGTCGAATGTCCCAGTCTGGGTGATCTTTGCGCACGTTACCTGTCCCGGTATCGGGATGGGTGGGGTCGCTACCGCCTGTCTCTTGTACTCGGGTCAAGTGCGTGCACCATGACTGGTGGACTGATAGACGTTTTGGGGAAGGCCGGCCTTCTCCCTTATATTTAACTTGTTTTTTTTGTTATTGTTGTTTGTTTGTTTGTTTTTGTAGGTCGCAGGCTCCCTGATTGTTATCCCTTTTTTATTATTGTTTCTTTTAAAATTTCTATTTTAAAGTAGCCTAGAACTGGGCTGTTTGTTTTCGGCGACTTATACCCAAGTGGGCAGTCGCCATAGATAGCCCCTTGAAAAAAAATATGCATAAAATGAGGAATTATTCTGGACCAAATTGACAAAGATAATTCCAAACCGAAATAGACTAAAAGCGATCATGATAATCTAACCGAATGGGACAAACTCACCTAAAGAAGACTAGCAGAAACAAAAGGAAGAAAACAAGAAGAAGACACTAAGTATGAAAAACATAACTATGACCAAACGATTCAAAAACAAGAACAATTTACGCTAACGCTAAATAAAGACGATTAATACAAACAAATAACCCAATAATATAAACATAAGAAATACATATCAAGAACAAGAAAATCAATTAAACAAACATACGCCAAAGACACAATAAGAAAAATAATCAACGAATTTAAAGGCTTGAATGCCAATATCCTATTCATATGTGTGCATGTATATGTGTACATGTAGATATGTAAACTCACACAAACAACATAAAAAACAACAAAGCATACTAACAAGAAAGAGATAAGCCTGATCCCCCGTCAACTATGCCATTCTCTCGCACTAACATACTATATATATATATATATATATATATATATATATATATATATATATATATATATATATATATATATATATATATATATATATATATATATATATATATATATATATATATATATATTAGTGTAGTTGGGTAGCAGTCTTTCACGAATGCAAATTTTGTTGAAGACCATTGTGTATTTCGCCTTAATTAATTTCCTTTGGCAACTTTCTCTTTTTCTAACTATCTTTTTTATTCCATCTTGTAGATGGTGGATCACTTGTCCTGTATTCATCTCTTTATTTTAAATGAATGTGTTTGGTAAAAACTAAACTAAATTGCTAAGCTTTCGATCGTATTCGATCATTTTCGGAGCGTTTTGAAATGTTCTTGCCTCCTTTACCGATGTAATGAGTGGAGTGAGGTTCTGACAGAGTGGAAGAAAGCGATTTTTAAGGAGTATTTATTCTGCCTTGCTTAAACGTAACCTTAGACAAAATGGGCCACTCCTGTTAGTGGAATTTTAAAATAGTTTTAATGTGCGATTCCAACTTGTCCCTTAGATGACAGGAGCCCCTTCATCCTTTGAAGTTGCACATAATGCAATTTAACAATTCCCTACTTCGAAGGGGGGATGGGGGGGCCTTGATCCAAATTGGTCCTCTTTTTTCTTGAATTATGTTTTATGAGTTAAAAGTTTTATGTAATGATGTGTTATGTGCTTATGTAAGCGAGATGAAGAATCAGAAAAGGGGTGTTCCCGCCGTAGTGCGGCCCCGTCCCCCCGCGTACCAGACTGCAGATGAAGGGATGGATGATGATAATGATGATGAAAGGATTGACCAGGGAAGGGCCCCTCCCAAGGGATGACTTATCGATGACTTGATGATGGGTGAAGGCCGAATCAACTTCCTTCACCCGGGGGTGCCGCCCTCTTGGGTGTTTTCAAATTCGTGACTGCATCCTCCATAGCATAGAGACGGTTGCTTGTCCGTCTATGATCCTGAGCGGTAAACCCCCATCGATAAAGCTAAATCAACGGAGTTCGCAGTCCGTCACTTATCCCGGGGAGCCTCTGAAATTGATTTCTGCTGTGGGCTGCTCCTCAAACAAGCTTCCCCTCAATTCCCCCAATTATGCCATATCACAGTCGATACAGGGCTTGGTAGAAACTCTCTGACCTTAGACAAAAGGGATACGGCGTGAAAGCCGACCCCTACTCCACATACATTGAGACTGATTTACCATAACACGAAGTGTGCTCCGTAAACGTCATTTGCAATACTTTTATCGCTATGGAAGCTTTTGTAGCAGAGGTTTAGTGAGAAATAGAAAATTGTGGTAGCATCAATGATGGTGCCCTGGGACGAACCAAATACGATTCAATCCATGATGGAGGAGTTGATATTCCAGTTTTGGAATCCTGGTTGCACCAAAATAAATCGAAATGTTGTATACGGAGAGCGTAGTGAGATCTTCCGGCAGCACCCAGGTGATACATTGAAGCTTAGAGCAAAGAGTGTTACATTGATGACACTTCCTCTCTCTGCTGTCTAGGGCTGAAGAGGACACCTTAAACACCTACTTTGAATCAACGATCTTAGAGAAATTCAAATATGAAAATTGGGAGGCAACCCCTTGCCCACATATTGTGAATGGTCTCTGATGCCGTAGTGCCATCGTAGGCCTTCCCGAGAGAAGAAAACATTGTAGTGTAATGCTGTATGCGAAAGAAGGCCTCGAATTTACCACCCTGAGCAGAGCATCTACCGTGGAGTAGAATTTGCGGAATTCCCACTGTGCAGAAGACAGGTGGCTTCCACTCCTTAAGAAAAAGGCTACTGTATCATTTAGCAAATTCTCGGCTAACCTGCGCACGCATGAAACGACAGAAATAGGGCGAATACCATCCTGGGTAAAGTGATCTCCCCGATTTTGAAAAGCGAGAAACTTAACCATTCGTAAGTAGTCTGGTGGTCATCCCCTGTACCCAACCTGTTGAAGAAATATATAAAAACGCCAGACCTCGCTCACCTAGGTTTGAAGCATGTCATGCGTATATCGTGGGGCCCAGGGGGGGAGCCTCACATAAGGCGAAGGCAGAACGGAACTCACTAACTTTAACATTTCGTCAGATGGTTCTCCGTCACTGAATGTCAAGTCCATTCGGCGGCCTTAAACGGCACCACAGCGCGCATTCAAGTCTGGCGAAGCAGCATCCCGGCTAGAGAATGTGGAGAAAGCGGTCACGAAAGACTGACTAGGACGCGGGTTTAGAGACTAGAGAACGAGAGGTTGGACACGGCAATAACTCGCCCCGATCCTTTTGAAAAGAAATACAGCACTAAATTGTTCATGGGGCACTAATGGGGTCGGGAGGCTAGAGAACCTCCCGACGCCCTCTGGCCTCTCACTTATACTGTCCATTTTTATTTGCTTTCTCAAGTCTGAACTCAGATTCTTGCACAGAGGACCGGTCGGGCTTCTTTGACAAAGACTAAAATTTACTTAGACTTTGAATCCCTTATCCCCCTTCAAAATGTATCCCTCTGAGAGCTACCTTCCCTATTGTGGGGGGGATACCTCGTGCTGATTTAGCTACCATGTGTATGGTAAAAATAGGGTAATAAGGGTTGAGTGTTATTATGAGGTGCGAAAAATCTCGAGAGCAAAGAATAAAGAAAAACAACAATTTCT
Source organism: Ceratothoa steindachneri (assembly GCA_963969495.1). Classification (NCBI taxonomy): domain Eukaryota; kingdom Metazoa; phylum Arthropoda; class Malacostraca; order Isopoda; family Cymothoidae; genus Ceratothoa; species Ceratothoa steindachneri. The sequence continues at coordinate 24,218,667 of OZ018331.1, read as the reverse complement.
GCTGAGCAAAAGTCGCGTGCTCTCACTTATACTGATTTATAACCTTAAAACATTCAAAACTTTCAATAAATCATGGACTAACCCTCGGAGGACCATAGCAATTATATCATTCGAAAGAGAATATAAGAGAACATATTGGTTTCAAATAGCGTTAAAATCGGCTAAATAGTTAGAATGTCATTACCAAACGTATTACAATGTTATTGCCAAAAAAATAATTCCCGGGAGAATCTTGGATGGTGTTGGTGATGTATAGGTGGTGGTGGCGGTGGTGGTGGAGCAGGTGCTGGTGGTGTAAGTCAAAGGGGGTTGTGTTAGAGAAGGTGGTGGTAGTGTAGGTGGTAGTGGTGTAGGTGGTGCTGGGGTAGGTGATGATAGTGAGGTAGGTAGTAGTGGTTTAAGTGGCGGTGGTGGTGTAGGTTGTGCTGATATAGGTGGTTTAGGTGGTCGTGTACGTGTAGGTGATGCAGATGGTGTAAGTGGTGGTGCTGTAGGTGGAAGTGGAGTTGATAGTGCTGAAGGTGTAGATGGTTTAGGTGGTGGTTGTGGAAGTGGTGGTGGAGGTGATAGTACTGAAGGTGTAGGTGGCGATTGTGTAAGTAGTGGTGGTGTAGATGGTGTAAGAGTAAGTGAGGTAGGTGGTGCATATAGTAGTGGTGGTGGTTCAGGTTTAGATGGTGTTGTTGTAGATGGTGATAGGATAGGTGATTGTGCTTTAGGTTGATGGCTTATGTAGTGGTGGTGGTCTAGGTAATGGTGGAGTAGACGGTGGTGGTTTAGGTGATGGCATTGTAGGTAGTGTAAGTGGTGGTTGATTAGGGTCGGTGGTGTAGGTGGTGTTGGTGTAGCTGTTGGTGATGTAGGTTTTGGTGGTATAGTTGGTGGTGGTGCAGGTGGTGATGGTAGTGTAGGTGGTGTTGGTGAATGTGGTGGTAGGGTAGGAAGTTGTGTTGTAGTTGGTGCGGTAGATGATATAGGCATATGTGGTGTATGTGATATGCTGAAGGTGTAGGTGGTTTTATTGGTGGTGAATACGTGGTATTGATTTAGGTGGTGGTAGTGGTAGAGGTGATAGTGCTGAAGGTGTAGTTGGTTTAGGTAGTGGTGTGGGTGGTGGTGTAGGTCATGTAGGAGGGTGGATGCAGGTAGTGGTTGTGTAGGTGTGATGCTTTAGGTGGGTGGGGTGTAGGTGTTGTAGGTCGCGGTAGTGAAGGTATTGGTGGTGTAGGTGATAGTGCCGAATATGAATGTGGTTTAGGTGGTGGTTGAGTAGGTGGTGAGAGGCACTGTGGAGTTAGTGGTTTTGTACGTGTTCGTGTTTAGGTAGTAGTTAGCGTGGTTGTAAGTACTGGTAGTGCAGGTGGGGTATGTGGTGGTGTAAAAGGCGGTGCTGTATGTTGTGGTTTAGGGATGGTGGTGTTCCTATAGGTGGTGGTACTGTAGGTGATGTAGTTGTAGGTGATGTAGGTTGTGCTGGTGTAGTTAGTGGTGTTGTAGGTGATAGTACTATATCTGTTACTGGGTTATGGTTTTGGTATAGGTGGATATATTGTGGGTGATGTAGTCCTTGGTGGTGGTGTAGGTGGTGTATGGTTTTTTTGTAGGTGTTGATGTACTAGGTAATGGTGGTGTAGCTGGTGGTGGTGTAGTTGTTGCTGTTGTCGGTAGTGATAGTGTAGCTGATGGCATTGTAAGTGACGTAGGTGTAGGTGGTGCAGGCAGTGGTGCTGTAGGTTGGAGTGGTGTAGGTGGTACTGGTTTAGGTGGTCGTGTAAGTGTTGTTGGTGTAAGTGTTGATCTTACACCTACCTCAACGACCACTTCTTACACAACCACCGCCTACTACAACTACGCCTACATCACCTACACCACCAGCACATACACAACCAACACCTAATCCACCACCAATTACACCACCACTACCTAAAACACTAACTACGCCTACATCACCTACAACACCACTACCTACACAGCAACCTAAACTACTTACACCTACATAACAATCCCCTAAACGACCAGCTAAAACACTTACAACACCACCACCCTAACCTAGACCACCACGACCACACACACAACCATCACCTCCTATACCACCACCACCACATACACCACCATCTACACCACCACGATCACCTAATTCACCACCACTTACAGGAACACTACCTACTAGACCACCTAAAGCACCACAAACTACACCACCAACTAAACCACCGCCAACCACAACATGATCACCTACATCACAACCAACCACACCACCTACGCCTAGAGTATAACACCTACACCACCACCACCTACCCCTCCACCCCATACACCACCTACAGCACCATAATCTACAACCACTAGCACTTACACCAATACCAGATATTCAACCACATACAGTACCATAAACTACAACCATTATTACTTATACCAATACCACATATTCCACCTCTACAGCACTACCACATACAGCACCAGCAAATACATCAGACCACCTACATCACAACCCCCTACACCAGTTATGTCTACATCACCTACACCTACATCACCATCCCATACACAACCAGCTAAATGGCCTACACCACCCATATCTATAACACCAGCAACTCCACCTATACCACCATCACCTCTTATATCACCACCACCTACACCACGTCCTACACTACCAACACGACCTACAACTCTACCAACACCTACACCATAACTACGTACACCACATACGCCTACACTATGAACACCTACACCACCACCATCTACCCCTCCACCCTATGCACCACTTAGAGCACCATAACCTATAACCACCAGCACTTACATAACAACCACATATTCCACCACATACAGCACCAGCAAATCAGACTACCTAAACCACACATACATGCACCACCACCACCTACACAAACAACACATAAACCAACTACACCTACATCACATTCCCATACATGAACAGCTAAATCACTTACACCACCCATACCTATAACACCACCAACTACACCACCACCACCATCGACTCATTGCATGACTACGATCTACACTACACAACCTACACCAATACCTCCTACACCACAAACACCTGCACCAAAACCAGCTACACAACTACATACGCTTACATCACCTACACCGTACCACCTATACAAACTACGCATACATTAACCTCACCACTACCACCTACACAACCACAACCTAAACCAGCTACACCTATAGCACCCTCCACTACATGATCACCTAACTCACCTACACCACCAATAACTACAACACTACGAGCTATACCACAACCATCACTTACACCAACACCACCATCACCTTCTAAACCACAACCAACACTTACACCACCACCACCTTTACCACCGCTACATACAGAAGTATCACCTACACCACTATCACCTAAGCTTAAATCACCGACCTAACCACCACCTAAACTATGTACCTACGCCTACAGCACTATCTCTTATCCTAACATCTAAGCAACCTATACCACCATTAACTACCCCCCCGCCACCTACTCTAACCACACTTACACCACCACCACTAACTACAACATAAACAACACCATCGACTACGAAAACGGCTACACCTACATCACCTGCACAACCATCACCTAAACCACCTAAACCTACAACATTATCACCACCTTTACCATCACTATCTACCCCACCAAACTTAACACACGCATCAACTGCACCACCTACATCATCTAGGCCCATATCACCTACACCACCACCAACCACGCCACGTAAAACAGCACCCTCTTCTCAATTAAGACATTTACTAACACCACCTACGCCTATATGACCTATACTACCACTTACATCACCTACACCACCACCACCTACACAACCACAACATAAACCACCTACACCTACCGCAATATTCCCTAAATGACCACCTAAATCACCTACAGTCCAGAGGTCGGCGTCCGAGGTAAATTACCCCAAATGAGATAAAAATGTAGATCTCCGCGGTTATAAAGGCTCATAAATAAAATTGCAGAGAAATTAATTATTATTCAACATGAGGAGGATCTTCGCCACTCCTGAAATTTTTAAAACTAAAAGAATTACAAATGGTGAAGTTCAGAAAATTGATTAAAATTTGGGCTTATTAGAGCAAATATAGATGGAGAAAAAAATAATCATGATAGGCCGTAGGACACAGACCGAAAGTCTACCAGCGAAGCGTAAGCTCCTTCTGTAAAGAAGAGGGAAGAAGTGGCCCCTCATGTTGAATGATAATTTAATTTTTGTGCAATTTTAGTTATGAACCTTTATTACCGCGGAGATCTACATTTTTACCCCATTTGGGGTAATTTATCCCGTCGCCGACCTCTGGACTGTAGGTGATCTAGGTGGTCGTTTAGGGGATATTGTTGTAGGTGTAGGTGATTTAGGTTGTGGTGTATAGGTGGCGGTATAGGTCATATAGGCGTAGGTGGTGTAGGTAGAGATGGTGGTGTAAGCGGTGGTGTTGTATGTATGGGTGATGTAGGTGTGTTAGGTTGTGGATGTGTATGTGATGGTGGTGTAGGTGATGTAAGCGTAGTTGGTGTAGGTTGGAAAGGTGATGTAGATGTTTTTAGTGTAGGTAGTGATGGTGTAAGTGGTGGTGAATTAGGTGGTGATGCTGTAAGTAGTGCTGTAAGTTTAGGTAATGTGGTGGATCTGGTAGTGGACGTGTAGGTGATGGTGGTAGTTTTGTATGTATGGATGTGGTATGAGCTTTAGGGGATCGTTTAGGGGATAGAGCTGTAGATGTAGGTGGTTTAGGTTGTGTTTGTGTAAGTGGTTCGGTTGTAGATGATCTAGGTGGTCGTGGGAGAGATAGTGCTGTAGGTGGTTTAGGTTGTGTATGTGGTGGTGGTGGTGGTTTAAGTGAAGTAGGCGTTGTTGGGGGTGGTGTAGGTAGTGGTATTGTAGGTGATGTAGGCATAGGTCGTTCAAGTAGTAATGGAGTAGGTGTTAGTGGTGTAGATGGTGGTGGTGTAGGTGTTGTAGGTACTGATGGTGTAAATGGTGGTATTGTAGGTGATGTAAGCAGAGGTGGTGTCGGTGGTGCAGTTGGTGCTGGTGTAGGTGGAGGTGTGGCAGGTAGTTGTGGCGTAGGTGGTTTAGGTGTTGGTGTTGTAGGTAGTGATGGTGTTGAAGTTGGTGCTACTGGGGCGGTTGGTGGTGCTAGTTAGGCTAGTGCTGCTGGTGTAAGTGGTGTTAGTGGATGTCGTAATGAAGAAGAGGGTGCTGTTTGACGTGGCGTAGTTTGTGGTGGTGTAGGTGATGTAGGCCTAGCTGGTGTAAGTGGTACAGTTGGTGTGGTAGGTAGTGATGGTATAGGCGGTGATACTGTTGTAGGTGTAGGGGGTTTAGGTAATGGTTGTGTAGTTGATGTAGGTGTAGCTGTTGCCGTAGCTTATGGTGTTGTAGTTATTAGGGGTGTAGTTTTAGGTGGTGGTGGTGTAGGTGTGGTTGGAGTAGTTGGCGGAGGTGTATGTAGTGGTGGAAAAGGTGGTTTAGGTGTTGGTGTAGGAGATAGTGCTGTAGGCGTAGGTGGTAGTGGTGTAGTTGATGCTCGTGTATGTAGCAGTGGTAAAGGTGGTGGTGGAGTACGTAGTTTTGTGTAGGTGGTAAGTGTGGTTTAGAAGGTGATGATGATGGTGGTAGTGTAGGTGATGTTTGTGGTGTAGGTCGTAGTGTTCTAGTTATTGGTGGTTTGAGTGATTTAGGTGGTTATGTAGGGGTAATTTTTGTAGGTGTAGGTGATGCGAACTTAGGTGGTGGTGTAGGTGATGCGAGCGTAGGTGGTGGTGTAGGAGCTTGTGTGTAGGTGGATGAGTATGCGATGTGAGCGTAGATGGTGCTGTAGGATTTTTGGTGCAGGTGGTTGCAGTGTAGGTGGCGATGGAGGTATTTGCGTAGGGTGTGGTTGTATAGGAGGTGAGGGTGTAGGTGGTGTTGTTATAGGTATGGGTGAAGTAGGTGATTTAGCTGTTCGTGTATGGGAATGTGATGTAGGTGTATGTGAGGGTATGGAATGTACATACTCGCATGCTGCCAGACAATCGTGGGAACGAAAGAAATTTGTCGTTTAAGTTGACCTTCGTCTCCTCCCCCCCCTCCCCCCTCCTCCCCCGACATTCTACCGCTCTCCTCCGCCTTCCCTTTGACCTAAATCTTTATCCGTGCCAAATTTCCCCAACAGGCGACAGGAAGTCTGACGAAAGAAGGCCTATCTCACAGAGAAGCCTAAATTCTATTTGCCTTCTTTATGATACCATGGAGATTGTCCAGAAGGCGCCGTGATAAGCGAATTGTCGTATAGGGAATTTCTCTCGGTTTCACACAGTCCGCGGTATAAATGACAACGCCGTTCATCCCTCGGCAGAAGTGGTCCAGACCTACTCGCGTAACGTATCGACTGCCAACGCGCCGCTGAGTTAACTTGGTCGCTGTCTCAAAGTGTTCATGAGGCAAATATCGCCCCGCAGAGTCTGTGACTAGAAGAATACGCTCTGTTGCTCAACGTAACTTGAGAAAGATTAAGGAAAATCAAAATAGTTACTGGAAGTAACTATTTGTTAGTGTCACATCCAGTTAGGAGTGAACTAACCAGAACTGCAGTCAGCAGCCCCGAACCCGTCGTCTTATCCCCCCTCTCCCCGAGAACTCCTGTTAACGCCACCCAAACCACCCCGTCTAGACCTGAGTAGTCGTCTCTACAATCCATCACAATTAATGGTAATCTGTAAACCCAGTGTCCCTCTATTCTTAAATTACCTATTTAATTAAGAGTGATTGATACTCCGATTGAGTCATTACAAATCTAGACGCTTAACGTCAGTGTTATCCCCCCCTTCTTTTTTAAAGAGATTTAAGTGAGTCATTCCCTGATATTATTATTTATAATTGCTGTCAACCCGGACTAATCCGTATTTAATATTTAATCCTTATTTACCTAAATGCCCGTTTAACTATTGCTACTCATTATTATTTTGGTGTAAAGTAAAGTTTATTTTTGTGTGTGTGTTTATTTGTGGCTCCTCCTTTTTGCCGTACCCTTGGCAAGACTTTAATTAAGAATCCCTTTGGCTAATTTATTCAACCTGTATTATGCACTCTTAGAATTTAACGATCACAAACCTCCCCACAGTAACAAGTGGAACTTTTATAGTGAGAATCCTGGCTGTGGCACAACCCGCCTCTAACCAGCCTTCGCACGTTCAGTAGGAATTAAAGCCTATATATATATATATATATATATATATATATATATATATATATAATAATCGTAGATTGAGTCATAGGGTCTAAATACCATCGACTTAAACAAATGCGGTGTGTCCAGATCAAGGACTAGAATAATTATTGGACTAGAGTATGAGCAATTCTACGACATATATAAAAGTAGTGTCAGCTTTAAGGGGTCAAATTTTTGAGAAAGCGAACTCATATAGCCTAAAACTTGCCAACGTCTAAGGACGCCCAAATAAACTAACGTAAATTTTAATAATTATATTCTATTCTCCAAAGGAATATAAATAATAACCATTAATAATCCTTTTCAGATAGCAAAAAGAAAGCTAGGAAAATATTCGTTAATTTTGGGGTTAGTTATTAGATTGTATCGGTTAGGAACAATCACAGCATCTAATTCTCTTACCATGTGCGTAAGTTCTTTCGTGAGTCACCAGTTGCGTCAGCAAGAGCAGCAATGGCTTCACCTTCGTTCGAAGTTTTCATCAAGCAAGGACAAGCTCTCGGTTTCACAGGGCAGGAACTAAAGAAATTCGTCCAAAGCGAACAGTGAGAGGAAAGAGCACGTGAAATGGAAGTAAGAAAAGAAGTGTTAGAAATGGAAGAGAGGAGAAGAAAAGAAGAGTTAGAATTAAAAGAAAGAGAAAGGATTCGAAAACATGAAAGGGAATTAAGCAGGGACCAAGTTGAAGTCAGTTCTGTTGGATCCCGTGATCATCAACCCCAGGCTTAGCTATGAAACTTCCCCAATATAAAGACGAAGAAGATTTGTGCTCATACTTAACACATTTTGAAAAGATCTTCGAGGTAAACGGATGGGCCCTAAAATCCGAAGGAGTCAGTAGATTGCTCCCATTGCTTAGTCCGCGCTTAAGAGAAATTTTCATCTCGTTACCACATGAAGCCACAATAGACTACAGCACCTTAAAGGCCGAATTGCTATCCACCTTCAACTTAAACCCTCAGTTCTACCACGCTAAGTTTAGATCGGCTAAAATCCACCCCGGTCAAACTTACCGACATTTTGGATATATCATGAAGCGAAACCTCCAGTTCTGGCCAGAATCCTCCAAAGTCGAATCGGAGTATGAGGCCCTGATTGACTTTATGTTAAAAGACCAGCTATTGTCCACCCTCCCCCAGGAGATCCGAACATTCGGCAAGACCGCCAAGCGTCTACCTTTCAAGAATGCCTCGAGGAAGCTGATCTCCATGCGACAAATCATCGTCTATACCCACAGGATACCCGAAAGAATAGTCCCCCGTCCCCGAAGAATAAATTTCGTCAATGGAAGTCCCAACAAAGGAAACCCCCTCCATTGATAAGGACCACAGCCCCGTTCAGGCCAAAGAATAGGACTTTTGTAGCCCACGAAGACAGAAAACCCCCAGTCTTCAATACCCCCTACAATAATCAGTACCAGAATAAGCAGGTTATATGCTACTCCTGCGGTCCCCCCCGGCCATTATGAGTCCCAATGTGTACAAAATTCAAGCCTACGTCCCACTCAGAGCCAACAAGTCTACCAAGTAACCGCTACCCTTCCCCCGGAACAGCCGGCCGCGCTTACGTCATCCCTCTCGTCTCCATCCCCACAGGAATTTCAAGTGAACTTCCTGTTCAACAAGAGTTCCCCCGGAGGACTAAATTTCGAAACCGGCTCGATCAATGGCTGTAAAGTGTCCACCCTCGTGAGAGACGCAGGGTGCACATGCATTGTCGTGTCAGACAAATTGCTCCCCCCTGTTGACCTCCAACATAAGAAATACGCAATTGTACACGACTTCTTGGGTCGAGAAAATAGATTCCCGGTAATCCGCTGCCATGTACAGTAAATATTTCACTGGTTGGGCCGACGTAGTGGCAGCCCCCATCAAATTTTTCTCGGTACTCATTGGCCAGAGCGAACTACTCTCCCCGAGTGAAGTGACTCAAGCTATCGTCACTCGAGCGCAAGCTAACCACGAGGCCTCTTTTCCAACGCGCCTTTTCACCCCAGAAGCTTCGATAGAGGTTCCAACGAGTAAGCACAATTCCTCAGAGCTCAGCAGAGCTGGCCTTTACTTCAATCCCTTTGGGAAAAGGCCCGAAAGAACGAAGAGGTGATCGTTCGTGGGAACCGTCCCATAAGGTACATCATTAACGACTCCCTTCTGTTTCGCACCTCGCGAGATGAGTCTGACCCACCTTCCAAGGTCATGTGTATTCCGCGCACACATGTAGACCAAATCCTGCGATTAGCACATGAAAGTCCCATGGCCGGTCATTTCGGTAATAACAAGACTTCTCAGTGAGTATTTATATACTTTTTTTTGGTCCGGTGTAGCCAAAGATATTACAGAATTCTGCAAAACGTGCGATATGTGCCAGAAAACCACTGCAAAAGGTCGAGTAGCCCCAGCTCCCCTGCAAAGAACCCCAGTCATTTTAGAGCCCTTCTCGAGAGTTGCCATCGACCTCATCGGACCAATTCACCCCCCTTCCGCCGAAGGTCATATGCATGTACTAACATTGATAGACTGCGCTACCCGATTCCCAGACGCTGTCACTCTAAAAAGGATCGATAGTATCTCTTGCTCTGAAATCCTTATTTCCATTTTTTCTAGAGTAGGATTGCCCAAAGAAATCTTGTCAGATAGAAGCCGCCAGTTTACCTCTGAGCTCATGGAAACTAAGAGCCTTTCCTACAGACAAAGGTTTAATGGAATTCACTCGTCTTCCTTTTGGCCTAGTCACTGCCTGCAGTAGCTACAACCGCATAATGCGCCGTGTAATAGACGGTTAAAAAAACGTTTCTTTTTATTTTGATAACGTATATGTGGCTACACGTTCATGGAACGACCATATCTTGTCCCTCCGCCCGTTTTTAAAACGCCTAAAGCATCATGGCCTAACGATTAAACCCTCAAAATGCCATTTTTATTATAAAACCATGGAATACTTTGGATTTAAAATAGGCGAAAGTCACCTGGCCCCACATAAAGAGAAGGTAAAGGCTATTGTAAAAATGCCCCTACCCCGCACCAAGAAGCAATTACGGTCTTTTCTCGGTACTGATTCGTTTTACCGCCGCTTCGTACCCCAATTCACTTCTGTAGCAGCTCCCCTAAACGACCTGGTAAAAAAGAAACTCCCGGACCCACTCCAGTGGAACCCAGACGCCGAAGAGCTCAAAGAGAAGCTAGTCTCCGCCCCGATCTTAAAACTGCCGAACCCTCAGAAAAAATTTGGCGTACGGACAGATGCTTCCCAACTGGTTACTGGCTGCGTATTACTACAATACAACGAGGACCAAGAATCTGCTCCTATAAGCTATGCGAGTCGCCGACTGATGGCTCGCGAAAGGGCGTTCGCTACGGTATAACTGGAAGCTCTAGCGATTGTTTTGGGGATAAAAAAAATTAGAATGTATCTGGTAGGTCGTCCATTCCTCATACAGACTGATCATAGACCGTTAGCCTACTTAAAAACTTGTAAAAACCGAAATGACCGGCCAATGCGCTGGTCATTATTGCTAGCGGAGTACCGTTATGAAATCAGGTATCTAAAAGGGTCTGACAATGTACTCGCAGATAGCCTTTCGAGAAACCCGATTTCAGATAGCGATTAATAGTGAATTAATTTTTGTGTGTGTGTGTATCTCTTTGTATAAATAATTATTTCTTGCCTGTACTCTGTATGTGTTTTGCTTTGTTTTGTATATGTAAATTAGAGAAACTGACGTAGCAGTAGTATTTTGTAGCCATTAGATACTAAGGTAAATTCCTAACGGTTCTGATAAAATTACCGACTCAACTGTTCGAGTCGAGAAAGATAATTACAAATTCCCCCGGTGAAGTTAACTTTCACATTCTTCCTTATTTATTGGCGGAATAATGTTCCTCGAAATTGGTAGGCGTGTGAGGGTATGGAACGTACATACTCGCATGCCGCCAGACAATCGTGGGAACGAAAGAAATTTGTCGTTTGAGTTGACCTTCGTCTCCCCACCTCCCCTCCCCCGACATTCTACCACCCTCCTCCGCCTTCCCCTTGACCTAAGTCGTTACATGTGTGCAAAACTTCCCCAACAGGCGACATGAAGACTGACAAAAGAAAGCCTATCTCACAGAGAAGCCTAAATTTTATTTGTCTTCTTTATGATACCATGGAGATTGTCCAGAAGGTGCCGCGATAAGCGAATTGTCGTATAGGAAATCTCTCTCGATTTCACACAGTCTGCGGTATAAATGACAACGCCGTTCATCCCTTGGCAGAAGTGCTCCAAACCTACTCGCGTAACCCTCACGTTGAACGAGAGTCGTTGCAGTAACGTATCGACTGCCAACGCGCCGCTGAGTTAACTTGGTCGCTGTCTCAAAGTGTTCATGAGGCAAATATCGCCCCGCAGAGGCTGTGACTAGAAGAATACGCTCTGTTGCTCAACGTAACTTGAGAAAGATTAAGGAAAATCAAAATAGTTACTGGAAGTAACTATTTGTTAGTGTCTCATCCAGTTAGGAGTGAATTAACCGGAAGTGCTGTCAGCAGCCCCGAACCCATCGTCTTATCCCCCTCTCCCGAGAACTCCTGTTAACGCCACCCGAACCACCCCGTCTAGACCTGAGTAGTCGTCTCTCCAATCAATCACAATTAATGGTAATCTGTAAACCCAGTGTCCCTCTATTCTTAAATTACCTATTTAATTAAGAGTGATTGATACTCCGATCGAGTCATTATAAATCTAACCGCTTAACGTCAGTGTTATCCTCCCCTCCTTTTTTAAAGAGATTCAAGTGAGTCATTCCCTGATATTATTATTTATAATTGCTGTCAACCCGGACTAATCCGTATTTAATATTTAATCCTTATTTACCTAAATGCCCGTTTAACTATTGCTACTCATTATTATTTTGGTGTAAAGTAAAGTTTATTTTTGTGTGTGTGTGTTTATTTGTGGCTCCTCCTTTTTTGACGTACCCTTGGAAAAAAATTAATTAAGATTCCCTTCGGCTAATTTATTCAACCTGTATTATGCACTTTTAAAATTTAACAATCACAAACCTTCCCCCAGTAACAAGTGGAACTTTTATAGTGAGAATCCTGGCTGTGGCACAACCCGCCTCTAACCAGCCTTCGCACGTTCAGTAGGAATTAAAGCCTATATATATATATATATATATATATATATATATATATATATATATATATATATATATATATATATATATATAATGATCGTAGATTAAGTCATAGGGTCTCAATCCATCGACTTAAACAAAAGAGGTGTGTCCAGATCAAGGACTAGAATGATTATTGGAGGAGACTATGAGCAATTCTACGACAGTGTAGGTGGTTTATGTGTTGGTTGTGGTGTAGATGGTGTGATGTGCTGGTTCTGTATGTGGTTGTGCTGTAGCAGGTGGAATATGTGGGAGTGGTGTAAGTGCTGGTTGTTGTAGGTTATGGTGCTCAGGTGGTGCATGGGGTGGAGGGGTTGATGGTGGCTGTGTAGGTAGTTGTGGGGTAGGTGGTGGTGGTGCTGTAGGTCGTGGTGGTATAGGTGCTGGAGTCGGTGGCGTTATAGGTATGGGTGGTGTATGTCATTTAGCTGGTCGTATATGGGATAGTAATGTAGGTTTAGGTGGTGGTGGTGTAGGTAAGGTAGGCGTAACCGGTGTAGGTGGTCTGATGTATGTGGTAGTGCTATAGGTGGTGGAATATGTGGTAATGGTGAAATTGCTAATGGTTGTAGGTTATGCTGTTGTATGTGGTAGTGCTGTAGGTGGTGAAATATATGGTAGTGATGTGAGTGCCAGTGCTTGTAGGTTATGCTGCTGTAGGTAGTGTATGGGGGTAGGTGGTGGTGGTATAGATGTTGATACTGTAGGCGTAGGTAGTGTTGGTGGTTGTGATGTAGGTAGCCATATTTTGGTTGGAGGTAGTTTAGGTCATTTTGGTGGTGGGGTACTTCGTAGGTGTTCGAGTAGGTAGGAGTTGTGTAAGTGGTGGTTCTGGTGTATGCGATGGTGGTTGTGTAGGTGGTGATGGTTGTCTAGGTTATAGTAGTGGTGTATGTAGTGGGGCTTTAGATATAGGTGGTGTAGGTGTTATAGCTGGTCGTTTAGGGGATAGTGCTGTATTTGTAGGTAGTTTAGGTTGTTGTGAAGGTGGTGGTGCTGTAGGTGATATAGACGTAGTTGGCATAGGTGGTATAAGTAGTAGTGGAGTAGGTGATGTAGGCATAGGTGGTTGTAGTTTCGGTGTAGGGAGTGGTGTAGGTAGTCGTGGTGGATTAGGTCGTGGTGTTATATGTATGGGTGGTGTATGTGATTTAAGTGGTCGTGTCGGGAATAGTGCTGTATTTGTAGGTAGTTTAGGTGTTGGTTGTGTATTTGCTGGTTGTGTTGGTGATGTAGGCGTAGTTGGTGGTTGTGTAAGTAGTGGTCGTTGAGGTAGTGGTGGTGTAGGTGCTGGTGGTGTGTAGGTGGTGTATGCTATGGAGGGGTAGGGGGCGGTGGTGTAGGGGGACTAGATTGTGGTGCTGTAGGTTGTAGTGGTGTAGGTGGTAGGGGTGTATGTGATGCTTCAAAAGAGAATGTAAAACAACATAAGGGTGTCAAATATCGTTAGAATCTGTCGAATAGTTACAAAACCCAAACAACAAAAAAGCAAAAACGGTACCTACAAACCGCCCGACATAGTCAGATGTAGAGTCGCACGCGACTAAAAATTGATAAATTATGAATGGAATAGAAGATTGGTCTCCTATCTCGTCTCACTACCCATTGACGGTACGAGAGGCTTTGGAGGTTGGTGGGGGAAGCGGGTAGTTGGTATAATTTATTTTAGCCTCTTGCGGGCTCTTTACTATCATAATAGTCGACTATTTTGAGACTTTTAAGCTGCCTCCTCTGATTCGAGAAAATAGTTTAGAAGAGAGTAAAAGAAAGATATCAGATGTGGCCTTTAGGAGGGCCGGGGAACAGTCCTATCAATCATTTCAACACTTTTCATTTTAATGTTAGACAATCTCCTTAAAATTAATAGCAAATAATGAAATGAGAATGAATGGCAAGCCCATTTTATTTCAGAACGTGTAATGCCATCTTTCGTCCTTTATTGGGTCTTTTCAGGCGCGGCAAATAAAGTTGGAGATTCAAAAGAGGTGATAAAGACGACCCGAGAGAGTCAGGAGCACCAGGTTCTCTTGGGGCACTTGGGTCGTGTGAACTTACCGCGTCTGGGGGTTTCATTCGTACCTGGGGCATCGTAATACCACCCATCACCCAAAGGGTGAATGGTGGAACAAGTGATGGTATCCTACAAGGGTAAGGGCATTTTCACCCTTAAAAAAATGAAAGGTGAAAATATTTTTATATTTTGTTTTGTTATAAAAAAATGGAGGATCTTCTAAGGACCTAATTTCATTTACCCAAATTGGAATAATTTATTTTGAAAAGATTTAAAAAGAGAGATATTAATATAAAAATAAATAAGATCCAGTTAAAAGGTTTAAAGTAACAAAATTATACTCTCATTATTACTTTATTTATTTATGCGTGCCAACTTTCACCCCCTATATTCTGCGAGTTTATCACATCTATTCATTATCATCTTCTTATATTTTCATTCTTTTTCTTCATTCATTTCTCTGGTTCTCCGGTAAACAACAAAACCAAGATTTGAAGAAGTTCCTAATTCTATTCTTAATTCTCTTCTTTTTCTTCTCCTTAACACATTCCTCCCTTATGGGGCTAAGTGTTGGCCTTCTCGAAACCTGAGTTGATGTTCGATAGAATCGATAAAATGGAATCCTTCCTTCCCAAACCTGACTTCTGAACTCCTCTATTACTCTGTCCTATTCTTGATCCTCCTCCCACATCCTTTCTATCGCATCTAATCCTTCCATCTCTATTTAGGAGACTGATCAAAAAATTGGATTGAGAGATGACCAATTTTTCAGGAGGTCAGGAGCTCGTGAAAATGATGCGGTCGACCGGAATAAAGCTTCCTGACAACCGAGAAAACACAACCACGCGATTACTTATATAAACTCGGTATCACAGTTGGGAGACAAAGATCAAAAGTAAAGTACCTCAAATATTGAATAATAGAAGGAAAAGTAAAATGACGAGGCCTTTTTGCCTATCTATAAAAGAATGAGCTTTTTCAATTTTCTTAAATGTTCATCTTCTAAGGTCTTTCTTTCATCTAATTCGAAAATAAATAAATTTTGAAAAGGTTTAAGAAGTAAATTGGTTTAAGGGAAAAAGGGTTGAAAAAATATTTAGTTTTTCACGAATTTTTTCTCGTCTAAATATGATATATTGACGGAAAAGGGAATGTTTGTTCGTGTGGTTACTGAGACTCCTCCTTAGTAGGTCGCTTGATGGGCGGTTCTGCGGAAACCAGAGTTCCCTGGCCAGGCCGTTTTCCCTAAGAGTGTGTTGAACTCTTGATCGAAGCTGCCACATAAGGAAGAGCCTTGACTTCTATGTTAATTCCCCTGTAATTAAATCCACGACCACTAGGCTAATCCCCTTTGGGTCGGTGCCCTTCTTTGGTACAATCACCTCGAAATGACCCCCGAAATATGCTCCATAATTGTCTGTCAGTCTCTCTCTCTCTCTCTCTCTCTCTGTCAGCCCCTCTCTTTCTTTCTCCATCTCTCTCTTACTCTCTATGTTTGTATGACTCTCACTGTTTGTCTGTTTGTCGTTAAGAATAACTTGTAATTCTTCTTCTTCTTCTTCTTCTTCTTCTCTCTTTTCCCGTAATTCCTCTGGATTTGAAGACAAGAACGGCGCTTCCTCGACCGAGCGCCGCTGCCTCAATTATCTCCAATTATTTCAGATCCATTTTTCATCCCTCTCCAAGTTCCTTTTCTTTTTCTTTTCCCCCGGGGGATTACCTTAAATTGACTATTATACGTGGCATTTGGAGCAGTGCTACGCCCTTCCCGTCCCAGTCCTCCCGGTGTTCTCAAAAAGTGTTGAAACTACCTGTGCTTTATTCCTTCCAGACATCTTCCCTCTTTTCCCTCAGCTTCTTTCCGCCTAAATTTCTTGGCCGGTAACTAAATTTGTTGGCTAGTCGCATCCCAACCTTGCCCTCTCTCTCGGCTCGAATACTATGGGGAGGTGAATCTTTGACCATATATCTTCCGCACATTTTCCCTTCCTCCAACTTCACCGCTTTCTCTACTGATCTTCCGTGAGAGATGTTAGGTTCCTGTAATGGTAGGAGTGTGGTTCAAGGAAGTCTCGCTACAGCGGTTCTGTAGTCTCTGAGAGGTGTCTCGTGTTGACTGGATCCAAGGCTCATTCCCAGCCCAAGGACGCCATGCGGAAGAGGCCGGTCCCTCAGCTTCAGTGGTTCGCTACCATAACATTCTAAACATGGTCGTGTTACTTCTTGGTCCTGCCTCTTTCAATGGCTAATTTCAGTAGAGGGTTTGTAGTAGTCTGCTGGCTAGAATTTTGGCGTGTATCTGTATGTACCTGTTAAGAAGCAAAAGATTTTCTGTAGGCTTTAACTGTATCTGGGTCGCTGATTTTGTTGTTTTTGCAAGTACAAATGTAGCGTTTTGAGACTATTAAAAGGGTCCTTTTTATAATTAAAATGGCAAGTATGTAATCGACCTAATGCAAGAGAATGGCAAGTATGTAATCAACCTAATGCAAGAGAATGGTAAGTAAGTGATCAACCAAATTTCCATAATCTTTTATGTCACCGATCCTTTTGTCTAGTTGCTCTAAATTTTCATTTGTCCAAAATTCCTTAACACACTCGTTCGGCTTCCTGGTTCTAGTGGGTCTCGGACTTGTTCCTAAACCGGTTCCGCTTTAACGTGGCAGATTCGCACCGTTTCTGACTGGTGCCTTTCCAGGGAGGCCCAGATCCGCAGCCTTAGTGTCTCTTATACCCATGCCATGGACCTTCTTCGTGGCGTGAGGTTCAGCACTCGGGGTTCTGATTAGTATACTGCTTTGTTTGTTTGACGCTTGAATACCAATGCCTGCGCGATGACGCTTGCTCTGTGCCCTGTACAGCATATTATGCGCTTGGATTCAACGGGCCGGGCGTCTGCCTTAATCATCAACGACTCTCATTACATCCACAGGACATCTCGACGGTCCCTATGCCGTCGAGAGACCCCTAATCTTACCCTAAACCCAAAGAGTTTAGGGAAAGGAAACTCCTTCGAGAGCTCGGTGTATCTCTCGTGCCGATAGAGCCTCTATGTAGTTCTTCCCAGCCCGCCAACCTGGAGAGTGCAACCTCTAACTATTTGCGGCCTCGGCTCCTTTTCCAAAGCTTCTACAGCACCGTGATTGTTGCCCTCAACCTTTCTGGACCACACTCTGTCACGCTTGAACCTTGCATCATTTTATCTTCCAAAACTCCTCGCTGTTTGATATCCAAATTTAGCTATTTAGCTTCAAGCAAATTTGATAGACCACTTCATTATATTTATCTAAATTATAATTGCATTCCTTGCAAACAAAGTTTCACCTCTTTTATTTCACATATTATAAATTACTCCTATATTAAATGATCTTCAACAAATTATTAATTTTATAAAATATATATGAATAAAATTATTTAGATTGATTCATAACCATTTGATATTTATGCGCCATTTTTGTCGCATTGCGTCCTTTGAAGAGCCTCTGAAGAGATACCATCCCTTCTACATTAAACAAATTATCTACTGAGTGAAGAAGGAAATTATAGTTATTTTTAATGGTGAATATTTTGGTCAAAGAAATATTTAAGTTTCGACTCAAACGGGGGTTTCCAGCCTCCCGTCCCCATAAAATTTTTATTGTCCCCATTGAATGAAGGTTCTTTGGGGTTTGGAATGTTTCATGGCTGTAAAAATGTGCAACTTCCTAAATGTTGGAGAGTGGAAACAGCCTAAGTAAATAACAATGGAGATTTACTTCCTGTTCCGATCCTTCTTCCTTCACAACCGCCTCGAAATCCCGTCCCCCCTTCTGGCTTCCAATCCTTCAGTATTGCTCAATAGGTGGCGCTGGCCCGGCACTGAAACAAAGTCAATCTCTTACCACTCACTATCACTTATCCACGCTGTAGCTTGCATGCTTGCAAACACACAGCGGCATTGGAACGTGTTCTGTACAGGTGATGAACAAGTTGGCGACTCGACTTAAATGCGTTCTTGTGAACCGTAGACTATTCAAGTAGATGTTTATCCATAAAGTGATGTTGTTATAAGTGTTATTATTAAACAAATAGTGAATAATTCTGATGATGTTACTTAGAAAGTACCTAAACTCATATTACACCCTATTATACCCAGAAAAAGACTGCTGCTAAACCGAGATCTTGGTAGAAAACGCAGCAGCGGCAGGGCTGATTGCCTAGCCCCGGTAAAAGAGACCGCTTTTGAGCCTACTTTGTGACGTCACGAATGCTCAAATTATATGATGCGCTATTTTTAGGCGGTTCCTTCTTCTAAGATCGGGGTCCAGATAGTTTTCTTGGGGAAGTGATGTGCTTTTGGAACACACTTGTGTTATTATTAAAAGCGAAAGAAAATGGTCGTGGTTTCCTGAATTACTGACATCACTGAAATGAAGTATCGGTTTGTAGCTTCATTTTGTTTTCGATATTGCATTTGGTCTTTCCCTCTTTATTGAATTAATGCGCTATGACTATATTGTAGGCTCCTGTAAAGATGCTCCGCCTGACAGACTGTCATTTCTATTATAAAGGGTCGTCACGTCACTACCACACTTTTGTGATTTGCCTAAATATTTATTTATTAACTCATTGTACAACAAATTTCAGTGTCAAGAAAAGAAAACATAGATCTCGTGTGAATTTATTATGAAGTTGATTTGCTAAATTCGAATTTGATAAAAAATAAATCCCATCAGGGAACCTTTTCTTGTAAAATGCCGATTTATTAGTTATGCAATTGATACCGATTTCCACGATACCATAAATGTATTTCACTCCCAATTCAGATTAAATGTGTCCATTGTAATTAATTCATGAATATATGATGAATCAGCATTTTGGTTAGCATTATAAAATGTATTAACTTACATTTTAGTATTTACTTCTTCGTTTTTCAGATGTCTCAGCTGTGTCACGGTTCAGGATCCAGCAGAAGTCAGCCAGCATAGCATGGCTCCATTTTCCCTTATACCTGTTTTCCATTGACGCTCTATGTTGACAGAACCTCTCTCCTTGTTCATCACTCATCTCCTGCATTCTCAGTGAATAAGGACAGGTGAGAAAGTGTATCTTCAGTTACATATTGAATCAGAGATCTTGGTAGAACTTGATTAGGCGCTCCATTATAGGCTCTCGTGGGATTCCTTGGTGCTTTCCCAGAAGTCCTTTGAATATATTTTTAAATGCATGTGAGGCCGATAGCTCGGTTTCATTCATTGTCGTCTCAAAGTCATCATCAGCTATAAGTTGACGAAGCTGAGAGCTCACGAATATGGCTTTTTTAATCTTGGCATCACTTATTTTAGGGAAAATCGCTTTGAGGTCCGCGAAACATGGCTTGTTATGTTGCAGCGCCTTGGTAAATTACTTCATTAGGCCTTATTTAATATGCAGTGGTGGTAAAATGATTTTCTCCTTCTTAACTAAAGGCTCATGAATTAGATCATGGGATCGAGGTGCCATAGTTTTACGAGGGGATCGTTCTGTCCGTACATAATGTTCTGATCTGGCCCTACTCTCCTACTTGCAAAGAAAGCACATAAACTTAGTGAATTCAGTTTTTAGCTCATTAAGTAGGGCTACAACTTTCAATCTGCACAAATTACCCACTCATGCTCCTTGTAACTTATGCGACATAGAATAAAAGAAAAGTTCTCATATGTCTCTTAAAATTACTGAGTGAGCAACTGAAACTGAAGGCACGGTGTTCCTAATGTGTAACAGCACGGCTTTTATGTTGTAAAGAGTTGCATTTATGAATAACCTCCAGTCATTCGGTTCATAAGTGAGCTCAAGGGCATTGAATAGGCCTCTGATATCATTACAATAAGTCAAGTTGTTTTCAAACGTGAAGAATTACTGTAGATCTGCAGAACGCTTCCTAAATACTGTAATTCGAGCAGGTTCATCCAACAAATTCAATTGTTGCAGACGTGAGGCCAGGAACTCACTCTGTTGCTTAATAAGTGTTAAATCACGAACTAGATCATTGAGTTCTGGTTGGATGAATTGTGTTGTTTTGTGTTAGTTTCGAGTTCTGCCACGTATGATGTATCTTGAGACTCTGAATCATCTGCTTTGTTATTGTCATCGCTTGGTAGTTCAGGGGTACAGGAATAGACTTTGATGTCGAACTGGGCGAAGAGCAGACTGAAGATCTGGATATATGATAGATTTCTTGTCCTTTCTGCTGAACCTGCAGTGAAATAAAATAAAATCAGACTAAAAATAGATATTACTGACTGTGATCATTTGCACAAATAGAGGAAGTACAACATAATATGTATTTTGATCTTTTTAATTGATACATCTCTTGAAAATATATTAAAGACCAGGGAAGAAAACAGATTAAATACTCACCTTTAATATCTCTTAAACAGAAGTAGCTGTAGAGGAATTGCAACATAAAGCCTCCCGGAGGGCCAGGCGGACTTATACGTTAAAGTCTCCCCCTTCCTTGTGGAGGAAGCCGGAGAAGCGAGCCCCATGAGGAGACTCGTGGGAACGGTAGCCGGCGAATAACAGCAACTGCCTACCCTGTTTTATCTCCCCGCCGCATAGGTAGTTGGAGCGACCATCTGTGTTAAGCCAACCACCAAAGGCCCTTAAACGAAGCTCAAAAGAACCGAATACCTACGAGATCCCTAGGCCCATGGTTATATTACCAAAAAGCGGTGCCAAGCAAAATGCACGCCAAGGAGGATGGTGGTTGGGGAGCTCTCTAATTAACAAGCCAACTTGGACACCTCAGTGCCAACCTCTTCACTCCTCGCTCTTCCAGATGCGACCTCACCACTCGCGCTCCCCTCTGCGGCCTTGCCCCTTCCTTCTTAGATGGAGCGGTGGTCCGCTAATAAATAAGCCCCTTTAGGAAAGAGAAAGGATTATTATTCGGTGAGAACGACATAGGATCAGTTCGTGAAGATCAATCCTTCAGCCAGTCAAGATTATTTGAGGAGAGACGAGAAATGATTAGTTTGAGAAGATCGATCCTTCCTGCCCAGTGCTAAATTAACATAAAACATCAAGTTTTGTATGGGTGCCATACCGAAAATCCTTTACAGACTTAGGATTAGTCTGACTGGAGAAAAGAAACCCCGCTCACACTCGAGTGACTCTCACAGCTCAAGCTCCGTAAGAGTGAGATGAGAAGAACCAAGCCCCAACGGGGTTCCATTTGTTAATTACGGTAGAAATCTCCTCGTACCTCGTATACAAAAAAAAAATAGTTGGGCATAGGGCGTAGTCTTAACGTACTAGGAGGCAAAGTTGCAATAAGAAGTTGACATCGCCCACCCTCTCCTCCTCCATCCCACTTCGACGAAATTCTACCATCGGCCACTGCAACCCTCCGAAGCGCGAGGAAAGCCCTCCAGCGACATCAGTCAACCCCGATCTCTTCTTTCATGTAAGTTAGAAAGAACATATATATTCATATGGCGATAGTATGAGTTTATTACGTTTCACGATTTAAAAGAAGTAGAAACAGTTGTGTGTGAACCCCGTCATATTTACTAGTAGAAGAGTGTAATTTAATTTCATGTTTAACGCTAATCTAAAAGGGGCGAGATAAAATAACTAATTGGCAATTGGTGTGTTTACGTGTAGCCTATTAGTTATTTTTGTCTTTAAAATATATTGTAATAGACCCAGTTGTCAACCGGGTTGGCCTTGGTTAACTTAGGAGGAGGATATAAATGTGTTTACTGTTTTTTTTTGTCATAGTTAGTTGTTAAATTTAAAATATATGTTTATTTTGGGATAATTCCTGTGTGTTTCTCTATATCCTTACGTGTTGAAGCGGCTCTTCATTAAAAACAACAAAAAATAGCTTTCTTAGACAAAAGTATACTTAAAAAAAATAAATATATCACGAACAAAAATGTATCCTGCAACAGTAGCAATCGATTGAATGGTCCTTTGGCTTCCTCCAGACCATTGGTACGTCAAACCTGAAGCCAGGGCTTTTGCCCTTCACCCAGGCAGAAAGGGAACTTGTACACCTGACAAGACATATGTGAGGTTCCCAGCGTTTGTCCTGGTCACTCACTTTACATCCAAGGTACAGTTCATAAAGTTTGTTCATATGTTTAGTCAACTGTCTCTTGTATTATCTTAATGAAACTGATCCACATATAAAACAGAAACTGTCTGGGGAATTTTTGCATTCTCTAGGCATTTTAGCTGTCTCCTGTAGAGAAAAAATACTGAAATATGTAAAAAATAATATAAATCTTAAGAGCAAAAAAAAATATTAAATAAAAAAATAAAAATAAGAAGCATTTATATTAAGTTAGAAAATTATCGAAGCGTTACGTAAGTTATTTCGGATTTGGACCAATATATTTAAAAAAATATTGAGTATTCTTTCATAAATTTCCTAAGTGAGGTTGAGACATACCTTAGGAACACCTCATTAAAATGTAAACAAATCTTTTATAACTTTTAGAGTTGTCAGTTTCGGCCCACTCCTCTTTGCATTCAATCCTTACGGAACCATCAATGGATTTAACGTAATTAAGGTGGTTATTTTCGAGAAACTCGAAGAGACTGATGATATATTCGTGATTCACGCAAAAAATACCCCTAGAAAAGGTTATTCTCCTTTCCGGTTGTTTTATTGTTGTACATTGCTAATTCTGGCGTAAAAGGGACAACAAATGGAATCCAACACCAAAAGAACATGGAAATTTTGCAATCAAAAACGGCAATAATAGAACCTTTGCAGAGCAACGAACACAAATAGAAAATGGAACAGCATGATAGAGAAACATAATGCGGTTGACTACCAATTATAAGTCTTGATCTCGACATGAATTAGATTTGTAACAATATATTTTCCCAAAAGCAAAGATTTTCAGTAAAGAAAAAATTATAAACAGGAAATTTGAGTACAAATAAAATCTACAAATATTATGTGCTTAACCCGTATTGTCGCTCTTAGTATCACGATTGTTGAGAAGCCTGGTTTTTATTACTGGCCTGTTCTTTTTCCTAATTATCACTAACTCTATAATTTGAGAAGGGGATTTTTTGGAGTATTTGAATAATAATTTCAACTTTCCGCCTCGTTTAGGAAACTGAACAAACGTGAGTCTCTGACATTCGTGAATTCCTCAAAGCGTTTCACATACTGAAGCATTTTGATACATTCATTAACTTATTGAAACTGAGTTTGCGAATCAACCAAAGCAACATCAAACTTACTATTACACGTTTATACAAGAAAAACACAAAATTACATTTGAAGCTCGTTTGATTTTTAGAAATTAATGTAAAAAACAACACAAAGAACTTATGAAGGCCAAATCATACGACGGGTTGGTACTTCTGCTTTCCAGTAAAGATTTAAATTCCATAATGGAAATATTACTTCTAAAGTAATTCAGTTCTCATTTCTGAGGGCAACCCAATAGGTAGGAACATTTACTCGGTTTTAAATTTGTCCAATACTTTCTGTCTTTTGACATAACACAATGTTAAGAACTAGTAACCAGTAGAAGTACTATACACAAAATGCGGGATAGTCAGTGAGGTAACGTTTTCTATGAACCCGCCCTATTTATTTGAATGGTGACTTTATATTTGTTGACCATCTTTGGGAGTATTTTTTTAGCCGTTGTTTGGTGCACACATTAAACTGATCGCGATAATCATCCCCACCCAAACAAACTAAAGATATAACGCGGCTACATAAACAGACGCGCAGTACACCCAACTTAAACCAACCTAGCTACATCAATACTAATAAAGGATCCCTTATTTGGGAATGAAAATCCAAAGAACACCGCAGTGTCTTCGATTCATCAACACAAAATATTATTTTTTAGCGGCCTCAAAACGATACCCATACAAGCAATTTTAGTACCATCGGAAAGAATGCAAAAATGCGCTTAAGACGATAGGCTTGAGAGCTGAACCCTGGTAGAAGAAGCCCCACCAAAAAAGAATTTGCTGAGAATTAATTGAGAAAATTAGGCCTACAGCCAAACATACATTTTCCTCGTTTTTGAAAATCAGGAAATATAGAAAAAATATATGAAATTCGATATTTTTCTTGCTTAGTCTACCTAATTTCCTTGTTCTAAGCCTCGAATTAGGGTTTCGTTGTGCACTTTTAATTACATACAAATAATAATTACTTCCCCTTCATTTTAGAAGAAATACGAATTTTATAGGGACCAACGACATGGCCGAGCCATGTGTGCTAATCCCCGCGCATTAGTATTAAATAACCTAGCACGGTTATTTAATATTAAAAATTTATTAATAACATTGCTAGGTCATTTGATTTGTGGGATACGATGAGTTATTAAGATCAGTTTAGAGTAGTAGATAAGTTTAATTTTGAAAGAATGACGTCATAATTTTTGGGTGGGTATACGTCTATTTTAACGAAAAATACTTATTTTAACGTAGCTCAAGCTATTTTCACGGGGTTTTCGGTTACAGGGAGATAGATTTAATTAGTTATAATAAAGGAATATGCTCTGTTGCAGAATTAAAGCTCTTTGTTTTTGTTCTTTTCGTTGTTTTTTCTTTCTCAAACAATGGATATTACTTTTTTAAAAACAAATAACTTATGAGAACATTATTCTAACGCAGCCCAAGGTATTTTTCTGGGGTTTTCGACTACATACAACCATATTTTTACAGAAAACATACGAAACCTAACTCAACCTAAAAATCTACAAACATAACCTAACCTTTTGATGATCGGCTTATGTAATAGGTGGGCTACTGGCACCAAATTACAGGAAGCTCCACAAAATGGACTCGCGGTCGCCTCACTAAATCTTAATGCGCGGGAAATACAAAGAAGGCGAACGCCAGAAAAGGAGGAAAAGTCAAGATACCCAAGTCAACAAGAGGAAACGAATAATTCGCGTCTCGGGATAGAATTATCAGAAGACGGGTGTCTACAAAGCAGCTGGGCAAATACAGACTTTGACCAAAGGAAATTGTAACAGATGTGTGAAAAGCAATAGAGATAAAACCTTTGGGCTTGTAACTAAATCAGACACACACACAGCTGTTAAGTAGCTCCGCCTTAGGGCGGGAAACTTAGGGGCTCGGAGATGGATGCTCGTCTTTCAGCCGAGTCTAAGCCACGCCTCTAGAAGATAAAACGGTATACATGGGCGAGCAATGAGAAAACTAAACATTCTAATTGTTTTATTAATTCATTGTCATTAAGAATTCCCATATTAGCGTGAGGAACCCCCTTTAATTCACCTAAGTCTTGTCGCTCTAGAATTCAATACTTCGCTTTGAATAAGAAAACCTGCCTCTCAAAGTACATTTTGACGCGCCGCTGGTCTCTTTAATAGGCCCTTCTTAGAATAAAAGCATAATTTGATACTTCCTTTCTCAAAGTTCTTCTTTACCTCGATTACCCGTAAAGATTCGGTAACTCCATCCATAGATAAGAATGCCCTTGAAGAATCATCTTTGGAGTCAGATAATTCGCCATTCTTGTAAATTCATAACCAACCCGCCTTAAACTGGTGAAATTGGTAATTCACCGCTATAAACTGGTTACCGCACAGTAATTTGGTAATATATACTCCTTAAACCTCACCAAACCTAACCATTGACGTTTCTAAGCGCTCCAAAATATCCTAACCTAACAAAATGAATGTGCAACGTTTTTATGACCAAGATAACCTAACCTAATCTTTCCGCGTTCTGTATTATTTATTTTTCTTCTTTTTTTGCGTATTTGTTGGGGGGTTTTCTCCCTAAACACTTCACAGAACCGCCTCAAAATTTCTGTTGTCCCAAAAGAAACTGTCCACCGTCCAAAAATCAGCTAGGTTTATTGCAGGACTTCATTCAAGGCCTAGGAGAGTATATATACGCGGCCACTTAAAATTACCGGCAAAAGCTTCCTACGAGCTCTAGCGAGGGAGAAACACTTCTAAGAATTAGGTGGCACCTCCCAGAATCGGAATTAAGAGCGAAAACCCCCGCGGAAATCAGTTATTAGCAAGAAAACTGCCAAATATTACATGAGAAAATGCTGCATATCTTGAATTTTTCGGGGTTGTTGTTTTTGGGGGTGCTTAACCCCGACCCCTAATTTCCTCTTTGCGCCCTCCCATAATTATGCAGCTTCAAGAAACCCCTATATTAAGCGTAGACAAAACTAGAGGGAAATTCCCTACAATAACCTGCGGCATTTTGTGAGAAGATAATAAATGGTTATCGCAGTGATGGTTTCCCATCGTTCAAATCACTTACAAGTGCCTTTTAATGGCTAAATGAGGCTTCTGCCACTAGATGGCGCCACCCTGCGCCAAATTTGACGGCAGATTTGAAATCTCTAGGATGAATAACCATAGGTTCCATAGTCATATGGGTCATTTCATGGCTCTAAATGGGAAATTAAGTTTCCGCGGCAAAATAAAAGGAAAATGCCCCTAACAAATCAATGCGCCCTCCTAGCAAGGGGAAACACTTGGGCGCATATACCAGTCATAAATAAGTTAGAAAAGAATGGAGGAAAATAGCCGTCAATTTAGTTTTCTGCTATTTTCTCCATTTCTAGCTGCTACTTAGAACCCAGGCGTGGCGGGGAAGGTCTATAACCTATGGTCAAAGAGTGCTTTTAATCTGAGAAAAAAAAGGAGTAACATAAACGAGAAACAAAAGTGAACCCCCCAAAGCAAAAAGTCTCTCAGAGCACAGCGCAAAGAAAGCTATAGCTCATCTTTGGATAAGCCGGCTGCCACCTAGGCTAAGTTAAACCATGTATGCAATACAAACTCCCTTCAGTGTACGTTCAGCGTTTTGGCGGTTTCCGTAAATAATTCCTCAGTGATTAGAAACATGCCTCCAGTTTACCGATTTGCTTCCCGCCTATCTCCCTCTCAGCGCCCAGGACCTTCCGCATAACCTCGGCGTAGGTGAAAGTTTCAGTGTGTGTATCTCCCGTACCCAGTGTTTTTTTACCAAGGAGCCTACTCCCCCTCCCGCCAAGTGTCCAGGTGGGCTTTTACCTGCAACAGTCTCCTCATGGTAATCAACTTCTATTCTTTTTTCGCCATGCAACCGACTGTTAAGCGGACTGTGTGGGGCTACGAGGTCGCTCCGACCACAAATAACCGCACATCCAACGCTACATGTGCGGATCGGGATGGTGAAGCGGATTCACACAGCGATACACTTTGAATCACACATCAGAGCTGGTACAACTACGCGTACTGTACCAAAGGGGCAACATTTGAGACTAGGGGCACGAAGCCCAGCGGCTTCACCCGCAGCGCCAAGTGGCCGCCATCACTGGCGGGAATCCCTTGCGAGCAAATAATTAAAGGCCTTCTAGAGCTTGACCACCAGCTGTTTAAGAACCCCGGATGTTACATTTCACAGAAGCAGTACTTGGACAAAAGGGTCTCGGAGATAAAGGGTATCCAAGTACGAAAGGGGCATTACCATATGTTACTGTCCGAGGCGCTACGAGTATGGCAGTTCGATACAGTTGAGAGGCTCCTGCAGCCGACCCCCAGGAAGGTAATCTGGGTCAGGGAAATGGGAACACCTCCTGGTCCATTTACTCTCTGCCTGCCTCCGGTACAACATACGGGATCAGGACGTGGCGTTCCTGCTTAGTGACCGAGTCTATGGGATCGCCTTTGCCGTATCAAGGATCGACGCCTGCGCCTTCAACCTTAGAGAAATGCAAGAACGGGGATCGGCTGAACGCTAAGTATCAAGGAACAACCAAGTTCTTTAAGCCGGTTCCATTGCTGGTTTTCGCGAACTTCAACCCGAACTAAAATCGCCCATCTGAAGACCGATGGGACGTGCTGGACGTCACCGACCTGGCCGTGGAGACCGATCGACGGCCTCGAGTAACAGCAGGCTCTCCTCATTTCGAAGTGTTCACGACTAGAGCCAGAACCTTCCCTTACAAATAGACTAGTTAAATGCGCATATAACGTCTGGTCAGGGACAAAAAACAAACCAACGTCCGTTTTCAAACGTTATCTGCAGAAAGGCCGCAATAGAAATGTTACCTGCAGCCATTCGAACATATATTTAGGCTCAAATAGCGAACCTATTTTTAGAAAACCCAGCATAGATACGTTGCACTCCGACGCAGCAAACTAATAGTTACTTTGCTTTTCAGATGTAACCTGTAGCACACTGGAGATCAAGAAGCAGATGACGCCACAATAAATTTATCAGTAAGCGAAATTAAGTACGAATTCTTTGCAGTTTGTAGCCCTATGCATACGCGCGAACCGCGTCTACGTGTCGCAGAAGATAGGTGTTCAAAACGTGCTAAAAGTTTTCAGGTGAATGTTCCTTTTGCCTTTGGGGGAAGAGGGGGGCTAATAAATCCAAAGTTTATTCATTCGTAACCATCGTCAAAAAGAAAAGACATTGGTGTAAGGATTCCAAAAAAGTAACCACTTTAAACAGGTACGATCAAGCCAGGCCGACGATGCGCAACCTATGCAAACTACGCGGGAACCAGGAACTAGGCGCATAAAGGTAGAAGGAAACGGCCCATAACAGGCCGTAACTAAAAGCTAGAGGCGCACTTCTAAGGACAGAAGCTACAAATAGTAAACGGTGGATACGAGGAAGGGATTGGGAAAAAAAATCACAAAAAAACGATCAGGTTCAGGTTGTTGAGCCACCCTTTGTATCGGGATATGGCATTTATTTTCTGTGGAGAAGAGAGTAATTAATTAGCCTTATTCATTTCTCTTCTTCCACACACACTACGAAACTTCTTTGTTGCTCTTACTATTCCTATTCTCTTGTCATCTATATCTTTTTTTTCCACACTCAAATCCTAGCACCACACTCTACCCAGCTTATCACCAATTCTTCTTTCAATTTCTCACTCTCAAGACTCTGTCCGACACACTCCACAATCAAATGTTCTATAGATCCTCCCTGCCCCAATAAGCATCATTCGCATCTGTCCTCTTCTCCATTTCATCTTTATGTTCGCCCCTTCACCTCCAAAGAACCAGTCAGTGCTTTGAATAGTAGCTGGCTTGCAAAACGTTCAAACTTCTCTTGAACCTTTCTCCTGAATCTAATATTTTTTCTTTCAGCTTTATTTTTGCTCTGTCCTCCATATAGATTGCTTCTAATTCATAGTTCGTATCGACTCTGATTACATCTTTGGGCAACTCAGTCTTATCGTAACCACCAGCATACACATAGCCTGCCTAGGTATCTATTACCATCCTTTGCAATATCAACTTATAGTTTTCTTTCATCCTTGCCACCCTCTTTTCATACCTACTCCAGCCTATTTCTCATCTCAGTGCCTCTACTTCTAGAAGGGATTGGCTCCTAGTGCTATTCTTGCCACTTTGTTTTGGATCTTTACCATTCTCTCTAATTCTGTCTTATGACGCAACGAAGAAATTCTTCTTGAAATTGCAAAAAAAATAAAATGATTAGCGTAGTTATCCATGATAATCCAAAGAAAAAAACTGCTAAAGAAAACTTCAACCGTGTAAGGGTAACATATGTAACTATGAAAAACACATAGGTAAATACGCCCAACAGCATAAGAAGGTTTAGCGCGTGTCCTGTTGTAGTCCCCGCCCCCCACACTCCAAATCATAACTCACACCCATACACAGGGAAATTGTTCAAAAAGATACTGTACGCCTCCCGCCAAAGAAAGGCCCCCCGTATAAAGCAAATGCAAAAATCAATGTCTCACAAAGAAACACCACAAATGACCCTAGGAGGGCAAGGCGTACTCCTAACTGGTACAGGAGATTCTCATAAGGGAGGTCGTACCTCCAATTCCCTCGAAGGATTAACCAACATTATTCAGAGAAGCTACAATCAATTGAAAAATTGGCACAAATGGTGATCGCATATGACGTTGCGGGGGGTGCCAAAACGGTTCACAAAAACAGAAACGGTTGGTCTTGTATGGGGTTCAACCCCCAAAACACGCCACACAGTATCCATTCAAAGCTACAATGTTACAAAAGAAACTGTGCACCGCAAACGGTGAACGGAATGTACCTCAGGGAAAAAAAGACATCCGACCTGCAAAATGTTCGCGAGCAAAGAATGTAAGAGGACCGTAGGAAAGCAACGCACGTTCTCAGATTGAGAAGCGCACACCCATAAGGGAATGCGCGTCTCCTAGCTGACGTAGGACTTACAAACACCCCGCATAAAATGCGAAGAGACAAAGATATGGCGCAACAAGCGCACACAGGCCGTTCCAAGGCTAAATAAATGAACACCAGCTATAAAATAATCAATCCACCTTCCAGAGTGAGAAATAATAGCGAAAACCCCTTAGGAAACGGTTTGCTCCTGTCGCTCGCAAACAGGGTTTACAAGGGACAGGGACAATCAATAACAGGGAAGGGAAAAAAAGAAGATAAAAGTGCTACACACCGAGATAGTAACACCACCCAACACCACCTATGCCAACTTTTTACTCTCTCCCTATCTCACTCTCCATTTAAACTTCCTTCTCTGTTCCTCCATTTGGCACAGTCTCCGGAGTGATAGGTTAAAGCGAGGAGCGTCCGAGCTCCATAACTCGCCCTCACTTCTCCTCCCTCGTTCACAGGAGAGTGGGAGGAGGGATCGATAGGCTCCGAAAGCCTATTCTTTTTCTCTCTCTTAAATTTTTCTTCCATCTACGTCGTTTTTCCTGGATGGATTTGCGATAGGCGATTGGGAGGCGCCAGGATTGGGCGGAGTTTGGAGATCATCGAAGATAGTCGGCGATTATCAAAATTTCGCTCTATTATCTGACCACCATAAGATTTCCCAGGGAGAGGGCGAAGGGGGATAAACCATAGTCGGCTAAATAATGAGAGTTTTATGTCAGCCTAACTATGTCTCCATTCTACGGGTATAATGAAGGGAGAAGAATGGACCCAGCTAATACAGAAAAGGAGCAAACATCCGAGAACGACGAAATAACCCAAGTTAAATACAAATAAGAAACGACAGAACAACAAAGAAAAAAAAGAAATAGTAACAGAACAAACTAAAAGATTTTATCTATTAAAGAAAAAAACAAAGAGAAAAAATAAAAATAATACGATTAAACAACAAAGCCCAATAATTAGACATTTTTATATAGTTTTCTTTAAAATAGAATTTAACGCCCTCTGTCACCCGTCATTGGGTCTAAACATACTTGGAAACGATATTGAGAGATTTCAGATTTGGGGAAAAGAAGACCCGAGAGAGTTCGCTAATTTTTCTCTTTTCACTTTTATTTGATGTGATTTTGTGCCGCTCCTCCAGGTTTCAGTTTTAGCAGAGGCAGTGCCACAGTTCCCTCTCCCCACTCCATTATTGTAATTTCTCTTTCCTGCTAAATATTTTTTGTCTTGTTTCTCAATTATTCTTTTTCCCCATTCTAAATCACTTTTGGTTCATTATTCCATATTTAGATCCGCCAAAATTCGATAAAACTATATATTTTTTCAATCCTTTTCCTTTAAACCAATTTACTGTTTAAAATCTTTCAAAATCGATTGGCATAGGTGGTGTTGGGTGGTGCTACTATCTCGGTGTGTAGCACTTTTATCTTCTTTTTTCCCTTCCCTGTTATTGATTGTCCCTGTCCCTTATGAGATAAACATTGATTATTAAAAAGCTCACTTCTTTTATAGATAGGCAAAAAGGCCGTGTCATTTTACTTTTCCTTTTATTATTCAATATTTGAGGTACTTTACTTTTGATCTTTGTCTCCCAACTGTGATACCGAGTTTATATAAGTAATCGCGTGGTTGTGTTTGGTCGGTTGTCGAGAAGCTTTATTCCGGTCGACCTCATCATTTTCACGAGCTCCTGACCTCCTGAAAAATCGTTCATCTCTCAATTCAATATTTTGATCATTCTCCTAAATAGAGATGGAAGGATTAGATGCAATAGAAATGATGTGGGAGGAGGATCAAGAATAGGACAGAGTAATAGAGGAGTTCAGACGTGAGGTTTGGGAAGGAAAGTTTTCCTTTTATCGATTCTATCGAACATCATCTCAAGTTTCGAGAAGGCAAATACTTAGCCCCATAAGGGAGGAATGTGTTAAGGAGAATAGAATTAGGAACTTCTTCGAATCGTGGTTTTGTTGTTTACGAAAGAACGAGAGAAATGAATGAGGAAAAAAAATGAAAATATAAGAAGATAGATAGATGTGATAAACTCGTAGAATATAGGGAGTGAAAGTTTGCACGCATAAATAAATAAAGTAATAATGAGAGTATAATTTTTTTCTTTTAACCTTTAAATTGAGATAATATTTATTTATTTATTTATAAAATAATTTTCGAGGGGTTCTTCCTATTTAAATCTTTACAAAATAATTTCTTTTAATTATGGTAAATGAAAATAGGTCTTTTAAACATCCTCCATTTGTCAATAACAAACGACCATATAAAAACACTTTTACCTTTCATTTTCCGAAGGGTGAATATGCCTTCACCTTTTAATGAAACCATCACCTGTTACCTCATCCACCCATCGGGTGATGGGTGGTGTTACGATGCCCCATATACGAATGAAATCACGAGAAGCCGCAGGTTCTCCCGACCCAAGTGCCCCCCAGAATACCTGGTGCTCCTCACTCTCTCGGGTCGTCTTTTTTACCACTTTTCAATCTCCCACCATATTTTTGCCTCTCCTGAAAAGACCCAATAAAGGAGGAAAGATGGCGTTAAACGTTCTGAAATAACAGGGCTTACCATCCAGTCTCATTTCAATATTTGCTATTAATTTTAAGGAGATTGTCTGACATTTAAACGAAAAGTGTTGAAATAAAGGATCCAGTATTTGGGAATGAAAATCCAAAGAACACCGGAGTGTCTTCGATTCATCAACACAAAATATTATTTTTAGCGGCCTCAAAACGATAGCCATAGAAGCAATTTTAGTACCATCGGAAAGAATGCAAAAATGCGCTTAAGACGATCGGCTTGAGAGCTGAATCGTGGTAGAGGAATCCCCACCGAAAATGAATTTGCTTAGGATTAATTGAAAAAAATTAGGCCTGCAGCCAAGTATAGTTTAGTTTTTCATCGTTTGTGAAAATCAGAATATATAGAAAAAATATATGAACTCCGATATTTCTTATTGCTTAGTCTACCTAATTTCCTTGTTCTAAGCCTCGAATTAGGGTTTCGTTGTGCACTTTTATTTACATACAAATAATAATTACTTCCCCTTCATTTTAGAAGAAATACGAATTTTATATGGACTGACGACGTGGCCAGGCCATGTGTGCTCATCCCCGCGCATTAGTATTAAATAACTTAGCGAGGTTATTTAATATTAAAAATAAATAAATAACATTGCTAGGGTTTTTGATTTTTTTTTTTTGGGGGGGGGGTAAGATGAGTTAGTTAAGTTCGGTTTAGAGTAAATAGGCTTAATTTTGAACGAATGACGTCATAATTTCTAGGTAGGTATACGTCTGTTTCAACGAAAAATACTTATTTTAACGTAGCCCAAGATATTTTTTATGGAGTTTTCGGTTACGCGGAGATGGATTTAATTAGTTAGAGTAAAGGAATATTCTCTGTTGAAGAATTAAAGCTCTTTATTTCCTTGTTTTTTTTTACCCTCAAACAATGGATTTTACTTTTTTAAAATCATTAAATAACCTATTGGAACATTGTTCTAACACAGCCCAAGCTGTTTTTATGGGGTTTTCGACTACATGCAACCATATTTTTACAGAAAACATAACGAAACCTAACCAAACCTAAAAAACCTACAAACCTAACCTAACCTTGTGCTGATAGGATTATGTAATAGGTGGAATACTAGCACCAAATTACAGGAAGCTCCACAAAATGGACTCGCGGTGGTCTCATTGAATCTTAACGCGGGGGAAATACAAAAGAGCGACGCGAGAGAAGGATCAAAGTTAAAGATACCTAAGTTAACAAGAGGAAACGAATAATTCACGTTTCGGGATAGAATTATCAAAAGACGGAAGTCTACAAGAAGTTGGGCAACTTAGGAGCTCGATGATGGAGGCTCTTCTTTTGGACGAGTCTAGGCCACGCCCTCTAGAAGATAAAACGGTATACAGGGTGACGCCCTCCAAAAGATAAAACGGTATACAGGGTGACGCCCTCCAAACGGGCCCCAACTTTCGATAGGCCTTATTTCTTAATTTTCTGCAAGGATTGAATTAAACTTTGATGATAACTAGTTTATTGTGTTTAAAATACAACATATCAAAACATAAGTGTCTTTGGACGTTTCTTCTTTATTCTAGAGTAAGTGTCCGAGATGACCTCCATTTAGCTCTGTGCATTTCTTGAGGCGCAGCAGGAAGTTGTCCATGACGTCCTTACAAACCGACCGACTAATGGCTCTGATCTCCTCCCTGATAGCTTCCTTGAGTTCCGTGATGGTCCTGGTTCTCCCTGCGTACACTTTGTCTATAAGGTAGCCCTAGAAAAAGAAATCTGGATGGGGGGGCTAAGGTTTATGCTGTGAGGTGCCCACTCAAAATCAGTCTTGAGACTGATCACACGGCCACCAAAGTTCTCTTTCAGCCAATCTCGGGGCAAGTTTGAGGTGAGGTAGCTTGCTCCATCTTGCTGGATCCAGAACTTCCCAATAAACTACGGGAACCGGGTCTGCAGCCCCGTCTTGAAGGTTTTGAGGACCTCAACATACCACTCCTTGGTGACTGTCACTGTCGCGCCAGATTTCTCGGAGAAAAATAGTCTGATGATACCTCTGGCTGAGATTGAAATCCATACCGTGCACCTAGGGGAGTGTAGGGGGTTGGTGGTTACCTCATTTGGTCTGGAGGTCCCCTAGAAGACATTTGTCTTCGAGTTTACCTTTCCTTCAAAATGGAAGGAGGCTTCATCTGAGGTCCAAAGGAGGTTAAGGAAAGTTGGGGCTCTCCTTAATCTTCTCCAGTATCTTGACTGCCATAGCCTTTCTCTGCTCCTTGCCTGAGGCTTTAAGGGTCTGCTTCGTCCGTATTCTATATGGGTAGGCCTTTACATCCATTTCTAGCACTCTATTGCAAGTTTCACGGGATATACCGAGGGACTGACTTCGCTTGCGCATAGAGCCTTTTGGACTCTGCTGAAACGAGTCTCTCACGCTCTCGACCAGCTCAGTTGTGCCCTTTCTGGGGCGGTCTAAATGGCTTGGACGGTTGTCACTGGCTGCATTGAGGTTCTCCACTCTCCCATAGTTATTGAAGTGGTCCACCCAGTCTCGAATTCTGCTCTTGGAGGGGGATTTTGCACATTCGATCTGATGCACGAAAGTGTCCTGTGCTTTCTTAAACGAGCCTGCCTTGTAGTAATGTTTGACGCAGTATTTTCTTTGATGGAGCTTCCATTGAGATGTAGTTGTGTTAACAGAACCTAACAGAACCTAACCTAGCATAAACCAACATAACGTTCTCTTCCCACGGTCTGCATTTTTTTTCGTATTTGTTGGGGGGTTCTCCCCCAAAACACTCATTCAAGACCCCATGGAATTTCTTTTTGTCTCAAAAGAAAGTATGTACCGTCAAAATATCACCATGTTTATTCCAGGATTTAATACAAGGCCTAGAAAAAAATACCTGCAAAAGCTTCCTACGAGCTCTAGCAAGGAAGAAAACACTTCTAAGTATTAGTTCGCACCTCCCAGAATCAGAATTAAGAGCAAAAACCCCCGGGGAAATCGGTTCATAGCAAGAAAACTGGAAAATATTACCTGAGAAAATGAAGAAGAAATTTTATTTTTAAGTTGTTTTTGGTTTGCTTTTTGATGTGTTTAACCCCAACCCCTAATTTCTATTCTGCCCCCCCCCCAAAAAAAAAATTGTGCAGTTTCAAGCAACCACTATATTAAGCGTAGAAAAAACTAAAGCAAAATTCCCTACAATGACCTGCTGCGTTTTGTGAGAAGATGATAAATGTTTATTGCACTGATAGTTTCTCATGGCTCACATCACTTACAAGTGCCTTTGAATGGTTAAATGAGGTTTTGGCCACCAGATGGCGAAGCCCATCGCTGAATCTGATCGCAGATTTGAAATCTCCATGGAAATAACCCTGTAAGGCACACATGTATTCATCTGAAGAGTGTACATGTAGATTCCCTACACAACGGAACCCGAGGTAAAGAAGAGAGAGCGAGTTTAGAAGGTCGAGATAAAGGCTCGATTTTCTCACTGTACTAAAGTGGTAGTCTCTATATTTGGGTGTAAGTCAGACAGGCGCCAGAGAAGTAAACATTAGGAAACTAAGAATGTCTGGAGGTAATGAAAGGGCGTGTGATAAAAGCATTTCACCCTTCTATAACAAAGATAGCCAGATGTTAAACAAATATAACCCTAATAATAAAGATCCTCCTTCTAAAAATATTGGCCAGTAGCGAGGTACGGTAGTGTAGACGCCTTTCAATCAAAATTAAATAAAGGACTAATCTAAGCCAATCAGGAGGCGACATAAAGGAATTAGCAGCCAATCACTTGCGCTAACGTCATTTGTAGGCGGGGCGTGAGGCTGACTTGATGAAAGTTTCTCCACCTTTAAAAAGGGGTGTAGAGAGGTTAAAAGAAAGAGTCTTTCATTATTACTATCTTAATTGTTTCGCGTTCATTTTATTCAATAAGTCGATCGTTATAATCGCCCGGTCGCTCTACCATATTCCCGCATTACTTTTTTGTAAAATCGAATTGTGAAATTGTACTTCCTATTTTGATGCAAAGTAAAATAAATAGACTGAGACTCGTTTACATCTATAAACAGATTCTTTAATTCACCCAAGCTAGGTACCATCTTCTCGGATCAAGCACAAGGCTACCTAAAGGGATATTTCCGTTGCGCATTCAAATAACTTGCTACCATTGCCAGTGGCAAGCGTTATCCCAATCCTACCAAGCTCAGCCTCTTGAATGGCAGCGTTACGACTAACCGGGCAACCAAAGCCCCTATTGGTACGAAGGATTACCACTCCAGAGGCAAGTTCTATTAACATATAGGGATGGCAACTATAGTTGAAAACAACCATGGTCATATGGGTCATTTCATAACATTAAATGGGTACAATTAAACTTTACTCATTTTGAAAAAAAGCGACGCCTAGACCTGGCACTTCGCCGTAGGTAAATAAAAAGCCTAGGAAATCAAGTTTACGTGGCAAAAGCAAAACAAAAATGCCCTTAATAAATTAATGCGCCCTTCTAGCAAGGGGAAACCTTTCTAAAAATTAGGAGGGGGGGGGGGGGCTACTAAATCCAAAATTTATTAATTCATAGCCATCGTCTAAAAGCAAAACGGATGCATTCAGGGTAAAGACATTAGCGTAACAATTCCCCCAAAACGCCTAACATAAAGAGGTATGGTATTTGGTTATTAGTAGGATTGATTTTAGTTAATAAATCAGCCTAGATAGCTATTTGTAAACCATGACCATAAATTTGTTAAATTGGATGGAATAGTCGTCTGCTAATATTTAGACCTAACGACTGACGTGAATTGAATTTAGAAAACTTTGGGCGCGAGGTTTGTAAGAAAAACGGACAATAAACAAAATAAATATAATTACAAAATAAACGAATGAACAATGAGAATTGAATTAGGAAATAAATAGTGAGCGGTTATTACAATTATACGGATGAATGATATAATTAAATTGAGAATTGGTAAGGAATACAACGTAATGCAATGTATGAAAGTAATGAAAAGTAGAGTGAATGTAAGATGAAGGTATGGTAAAGTAACTAAGATATGGTAACTATAACCGACTCTGAATTGGGATCTGCAATCAGAGAAGTAACCAGAATTAAGACCTAGTCTCGTATGGCAGTTTGCAGAGAATAAGTGTGAGAGGACGAGGAATTAAACTAAGTATGATTTGTTTGGAGTTAAATGATTAAGTGAAAAGGAATGATTGCCGACCTTTATGCTGAGAATGGCGAGAGAAGAATGAGGAATATTCATGTTCAATGTGTTTGGGCTGAAAGCGTGTGTTTGTGTGTTTGACTAAAGTAAGTGTTGCCGAAAAGAATGTATCTTTGCCAATGATTTGTGGATGGCAATTATATATTACAAAATATTTGAGATTTTGGATTGATTATTTATACATAACTAAATTGAGATTTTACATAAGATTTAATGGAAATTGTTGAATTTAAATGGAAAAATAAATGGATAATTTTACATTGAATTTAAAAAAGGAAAGTATGGTACTGGAATATTGATACATGTAATATTATATAGGAATGCCAGAGGGCATTGCTATACAGGCACGACTAAGCCAGGCCTAGGAAGCGCAACTTATTAAAACTGCGGCGGGAACCCGGAACTAGGTGCATACAGGAGGGGTATAACGGCCCATAACAAGCTGAAAATAAAGGCTAAAGGCGTACATCTAGGGAGAGAACTTACAAATAGTAAACGGTGGAGACGAAGAAGGGATTGTAAAGAAAAAAAAAGCCTAAGAATAGTAAATATATACGATTGCAACGAAAAATACTTGGAAGATTGCAAAAATAATTAGCTTAGTTATCCAAAGGAGACGAAACACTGCCAGAGAAAAACATAATCGTGTAGGGGTAACTTACGTAGTCATGAAGTAAAAACCTAGGCAAATGCGCCAGACAGCAAAGGAAGGTTCAACGCATGTCGTTGTGTTGTGCCCCCCACCCCTTCATAACCCACACCCATACATATGGCGATTATAGCAAAAGATACTGTGGGCTCTCCCGAAGAAGGGCACACAGCATAAGCCCAGTGTAAATATCAAAGACTTACAAAGAAAAGGTAGAAAAAAAACACAGACACAAATGACTCAAAACATTCATACAAAGTTACAGTGTCCTAAAAAACACTGTGCACCCGAAACGTTGAACAGAATGCACCGGCAAAATGCCAATGGCCCCTCGAAAGGCAACGTACATTTCCAGATGGGAAAGCACACGCCCAAAAGGGCGTGCGCGTCCCCTAACCGACGTAGGACTAATGAACACCTCGCAAAAAAAGGCAATAAAAAAAGATATGCCGCAACAAGCGCACATGGGCCGTTTCAGAGCTAAATAAATGAAGAGCTGCTATAAGAAAATCAGAACTAGTTCCTAGTAAGGGAAAAACACTCAATAGATGGGGGCGCAACTCCCCAAGTGAGAAATAATACCGAAAACTCTTTAAGAAACAGTTAAGTAGCAAGAAAACCGAAAAAGAATAAATGAAAAAACTGTTGCGTAAATTAGATTTCTTTTTTTTGTTTTTCATGTGTTTAGGGGGGGGGCGTTACTCCACCTAAACACACCCTAAACCCTCCTAGGAAATTCCTTGTTTGTCCCAAAAGAAGCTGTGAGCCTTCAAGAACCCTCAATAGTAAACGTAGACAAAATTACAAGGCCTAGGAAATTAAGTTTATGCGGTAAAAAAAAGAAGAAAAGTGGCTATAAAAAAATAATTCTCACTCCTAGCAAAGGGGTAACACTTGTAAAAACTAGGTACCACTTCCGAGAGTAAGAATCCTAGCAAGGGGGTAACACTTGTAAAAATAGGAACCACTTCCGAGAGTAAGAATCCTAGCAAGGGGGTAACACTTGTTAAAATAGGTACCACTTCCGAGAGTCTGAATCCTAGCAAGGGAGTAACACTTGTAAAAATAGGTACCACCTACGGGAGTCTGAATTAATAGCAAACCTGCCGGGGGGACACTGTCAAATAGCAAGAAAATTAGAAAAAAAATTGCCGCCAATTTCTTTTTTGCTATTTCTCCTTTTCTAGCCGCTATTTCGAACCCAGGCGAGGAAATGCTACTAGGGCACCTGGCTACTTTTAGGTTATAGAACCAATGGTACCAAATTGCCTCCAGTCCGAGCTGAAAAATACGTTTTATTGAGAGAGAGAGAGAGTTACAAGGAGTTACAAGGAAAGATAGTACCTCAGAAGACTAAGTTAGTCCATACCGAGGAGGTACTCATTTAATATTGCTATTCAATCTACTCGTCATAGAATTAGTATAGTAAAGTTCAAGGCTCTTCCCTCCCACCTCTCCCGCCCGATCGTTCGGGCAATGAAAGATGAAAAGATACCCGCTGTGCTAGAAAAAAAGTACACAAACAGGAATTTCGACAGGAAAGCAGAAATGCATTTCTGCATTATTATTTTTCTTTTAATA
The DNA here is from genome assembly GCA_963969495.1 of Ceratothoa steindachneri. NCBI lineage: Eukaryota > Metazoa > Arthropoda > Malacostraca > Isopoda > Cymothoidae > Ceratothoa > Ceratothoa steindachneri. Next base: position 24,178,131 of record OZ018331.1, on the reverse strand, counting down.
TTCTTAATCTAATTATTTTCAGTGTAATCTTATGTTTTTAGTATGTAAGCGTATTTATGATTTTATCTAACCTCCTTTTAAACGCCTCGACACTGGGGCTCGAAACGACCTCTTCCGTTAACTGATTCCAAATATTTACTATTTTATACGAAAAGAAATTACCGCATACATTCAATTTGTATTTTGGAGGGATTAGCTTCATACTGTTATTCCTTGTTACATTTCTGTTGAACTCGAACCAGATTGAGTAATCCACATTATCAATTCTATTTAGTATTTTATATACTTGAATCAACTGACCTCGTACACGTCTAGTTTCCAACTTGTAAAGGTTTAGCTTGTCTATTCGTGTTTCATAACTATAATTTCTTAACGAAGGTATCATTTTAGTAGCTGTGGCCTGAACTCTTTCTAATCTTTCAATGTCTTTTCTGAAGGAGGGTGACCAAGCCTGCGCACAGTATTCCAAATGGGGTCTCACTAGGGCATTATACAGGTTGATTACAGTTGTATCGCTTTTATAAGTGATTTGTCTCTTTATATAACCTAGTATCTTCCGCGCTTTCTTTTCAACATTGACGCACTGTCGAGTGAACTTGAGATCGTTTGTGACATAGATACCGAGATCTTTTTCGATTTCTGATTCTGTTATTGTTTCGCTCTCGAGTTTGTAATCTGCCTTAGGATTTTTGTGACCAATGTGCATTACTTTACATTTCTCCAGGTTAAGGGGAAGTTTCCACTTCCTAGACCATTCACTTATGTGATCAATGTCACTCTGAAAATCTAGTCTATCTTGCTCGGTGACTATGCTTTTACCCAGTTTACAATCGTCGGCGAATTTTGAGATTTTAGAAATTATTCCAACGTCTATGTCATTCACATATATAATGAAGAGCAAGGGTCCCAAGACCGATCCCTGGGGAACTCCACTAGTTACAGCTTTCCAATTGGACTCTTCTCCATTAATCACTACTCTTTGCTTACGATCGCTAAGCCAATCTTCAATCCAATTTGCTATTTTTCCACGTATTCCTAAGGCTCTGACTTTACACATTAGTTCCTTGTGTGGGACTTTATCGAAGGCCTTTTTAAAATCTAGATACAAAATGTCTACAGATCTATCACTATCATGAATTTTATTAATGTAATGTAAAAACTCTAATAAATTGGTAAGACAGGACCTATGCTTCCTAAATCCATGCTGCGTGTTGAATAGCAGTTCGTTTGTTTCTAGATGGCTCACTATTTTATCTGCAATAATACGCTCTAGCATCTTGCCTACCACCGATGTCAGGCTAATTGGTCGATAATTACTTGGTAAATCTTTTCGTCCTTTTTTGAATATTGGCGTGACATTAGCTAGTTTCCAGTCCTGAGGAACAGCCCCAGAGAGAGAGAGAGAGAGAGAGAGAGAGAGAGAGAGAGAGAGAGAGAGAGAGAGAGAGAGAGAGAGAGAGAGAGAGAGAGAGAGAGAGAGAGAGAGAGAGAGAGAGAGAGTCACAAGGAGTCACAAGGAAAAGAAGTACCCTAGAAGACCTTACGGTCCATACGAGAGGGTACTTGTTACGAGTCAGGGACTCGTGAGCCTGTCAGCGAACCAGGACTTTATCCAGGCGCCTTTTGAACTGCTCCACAGAGTCGCTGTTCACGACTTCTGGCGGAAGCGCGTTCCACTCGTTGCAGATACTGTAACTGAAGAAGTTCCCGCATCTGTCCCGGTGATAACGCGGCAGCTCAATTTTGTAGCCGTGGTTTCTCGTTACGCCCTCGCTTAGTTGGAACATGTCCCCGTTGCTTACGTGGTCAATACCTCGGAGGATTTTGAAGACCTCGATTAATTGACCGCGCCGTCTTCGGGTTTCCAGTGAGAAGAGGTTTAGTTCTTCTAGGCGGGCTTCGTAACTTTTGTGCCTGATCGAGGGGATCAGTTTGGTCGCCCTGGCTTGTACTCGCTCCAGTCGGGCGATGTCCTTCCGAAGGGATGGACTCCAAAACTGGACTGCGTACTCCAGGTGAGGTCGGACCAGGGAATTAAAGAGAGTGAGAACGATTTCCCTGTTCCGATACCCAAACTGTCGCTTGATATACCCCAAGATTCTCTGGGCTTTCTTCTCCGCCTCGATGCACTGCTTGGAAAACTTGAGGTCGCTGGTGATCACGACTCCCAAGTCTTTTTCCATGTCTGTGCTCTCGAGCGCCGAGTTTTTGAGGCTGTAGACGGCTTGGGGATTTCTGTGGCCGATGTGCATCACCTTGCACTTTTCGACATTGAACGGCATTTGCCATTTGTCTGACCACTCTCCGAGTTTCCTCAAGTCGGCTTGGAGTCTCTCGACGTTTTCCGCGTCTGCCACGTTCATACCTAGTTTGGTATCGTCGGCAAATTTGGAAATCCTCGCAGTTATGCCATCATCTATGTCGTTTACATAGATGATGAAGAGTAGGGGGCCCAGCACGGAGCCTTGGGGAACGCCGCTTGTTACCGGTAGCCAACCGGACTTTTGCCCGTTCACCACTACTCGCTGCCTTCGACTATGCAGCCAGTTTTCGATCCAGTCACCTACAGCTCCGGCGATGCCTAGCGCTCGAACCTTTTTCAGCAATCGGCGGTGGGGCACCTTGTCGAAGGCCTTCTTCAAGTCGAGGTAGATGACATCCACCGCCTTCTCCCGGTCGTGTTCGCTGAACACGAAGTGGAAGAATTCCAAAAGGTTCGTTAGGCATGACCTGTGCCGCCGGAACCCGTGTTGGGAATTCCTCAATAGGTGGTTGGACTCGACGTGCTGCGTTATTTTGTCAACCAGGATACTTTCCATCAATTTTCCTACTACCGACGTCAGGCTGATCGGCCGGTAGTTAGATGGCTCGCTCGCGTTACCCTTTTTGAATATGGGGGTGACTTCCGCGTCTCGCCAGTCCTTTGGCACGCATCCAGTCTCGAGCGATTTCCTGAAGATCGAGCAGAGATGTGGGGAGACCTCATCTCGCACTTCCTTCAGCACCCGTGGTAAGAAGCCATCGGGCCCTGGCGACTTGTAGCGGTTCAAAGCGTCGATCTTTGAACGCACTATCGTCTCTTCGAAGTGAAATCTCTCCAATTGCTCTGAGCCTTCGTACTTGTCACGAGGCTCAGGGGTGGTGTCCTTCTCCTCAGTGAAAACTGACGAGAAGTACTTGTTGAGGATGGTCGCATTCGCTTCGTCACTGAGCTCTAGCTCACCATCCTCTTTCACCAGGGGACCGATCCGTCTACGTGTCGGCTTACGGCTGTTTACGTATCCGAAGAATTCCTTGGGGCTCTCTTTGCAGAGTCTCGCCACACGGACTTCATCGGCGCGTTTCGCCACCCTTATCATGGACTTGACACTTCGGCATAGACTTTTATAGTGCTCGAATTCTCCAGTGTTCTTCGCTTGGCGATAGGCGGTTTTTCTCTTCCGTAGGGTTCTCCCGATTTCGGGGCTGAACCACTTGGGTTGAGTAGCTCCGACTCGGCCGCGTTCTGATGGAATGAATCGTGACTGCAGGGCCATGAATGAGTTTTTGAAATTCTTCCATGGTTGCTCGACGTTGTCACTATCTTCCACCTCTATCGCTGCCACGCCAGCACGAAGTCCCGCGAAATTTGCCTTTCTGAAGTTCAGCTTGGCTGCAGCACGAGCTACTGCTTCGCGAGCTGGGACTCGAATGCAGAACCTGATGAGGCGGTGGTCGCTGCCACCTAGCTCCTCATCTACACTAACTTCCTCAATGATGTCATCCTCGGATGTGAGAACTAGGTCGAGGATGTTTGCACCTCGTGTTGGTTCTCTCACCCATTGAGTGAAGAATCCTTCATTTACGAAGTTAAGGAGCCGTATGTTGTCGATGCGGGTTTCTCTGGTTGCCCAGTCAACGTGAGTGTTGAAGTCCCCCATGACGATACTCACCCTGCCTTCAGTTAACTGATTCAGTTGATTATAGAGGTCCCTGTCTTGATCCTCCGTCGAGGATGGGGGTCTATAAACTGTAACAGTCCTGTACTTGGTGGTACCCAGCTCCAAGTCCACGCATAGGACTTCTTGGTGGGCGGTGGTGGTGCTGCTCGTTGCCGTGAATACACTTCTCACGTACACCACCACTCCGCCCCCCTCCTTCGCCAGCCGGTCTTTGTGGAAGATCTGGTAGCCCGGGATTGCGAATTCGCCCTCAAAGTCACGAACAGAGGTTCGAATCCACGACTCCGTGATGGCCACCAGATCTGGTTTCTTCCGTTGCTACGAGGGCCACTAATTCCAGAAACTTGTTCCGGATGGACCTCGCGTTGAACAGAAGAACCTTAAGGGAGTTCCCGGCTGGTGGTCTCCCTAAGTTCGACCGTTTCCCGCCGCCTTTGGCTTGGCGGCAGGAACGGTCCTCCTTTCCCGAACAGACCGGACGCAGCGGTTAACCGTCTCCTGGATGAGGTTAGCCAGCATGGCTTTTCCCTTCATCGACAGGTGGGCTCCGTCCCTTTGGTAGAGGTCGTTCCTACCAAAGAACGTCCGGAAAGGGTCCGCGAAGAAGACCCCTTCAGCTGTACAGAGGTCTCTCAACCTCTGGTTTACCAGCTCATTGCGACGGTATGTAATGGGGTTAGGGCTCCTCCGTGGAAGGATCCCGACAACGACCCTCCTCCTCGTCTTTAGTCCGCAGTCGTCGACTGCCCCCATGACGTTCTGGAGTATTGCTTCTGTCGCCCCTGCTCCCCCGTTGCGGAAGTAGAGGTCGTTGCCACTAGCCAGAATGGCAACTACTGAAGAGTCAGGAGTGGGACTCTTCTCCACCTCCTTTCTCAGTGCCTTATTACCCTTGCCGGGCAGGCACTTGACCTCCACTTTCTTTTGGAGCCGTGCTCGCAGGAACGGTTCTAGTCCTCGAGCCTGAGAGTCACCATAGACAGTGACCTCCGGTTTCTTGGACGCTTTCTCCTTCTTCCTCTCCACCTTCTTCCAGCCATCTGCCTTCGTGCTCTTTTCCTTCTCTTTCGAGAGAGAGAGAGAGAGAGAGAGAGAGAGAGAGAGAGAGAGAGAGAGAGAGAGAGAGAGAGAGAGAGAGAGAGAGAGAGAGAGAGAGAGAGAGAGAGAGAGAGAGAGAGAGAGAGAGAGAGAGAGAGAGAGAGAGAGGGTAACAAGGAGTAACAAGGAAAGTTAGTACCCTAGGAGACCTTACGGTCCATTCAAAGAGGGTACCTTTAAGCTAG